>JAEMHR010000065.1:0-24798 GCA_016490725.1 Amphichorda felina | reverse complement strand
GGGGGCAAAGATGGATGGATGACCATGGACTGAAGACGTTGGCACGAGTAAGACAATGGGATGGGGAACGGTGGCATTTTTGACCCCTTAGCCAGCCTCACAGCAAGGATGGCAGGAGAAAGAATAGATAAAGGATAAAAGATACCGTGTTGATGCAAGAATATTGGCTGTTGGAGCCTCGATGAGGTACGAATGCATCGCAATCGCAGTGGTTTTCATGGGATGGCGATGGACGGAACGAGAGGAGGGGCATCAGGGGGGATCCAAGGGGGCAGTTACTGGTATTTGTACAGTGCGATGCTTCTCACCGGCGCTGTAGTATTCCATGTATAATGACAAAGAATACTCACTTTCACACTGTATCCGCACATGGCAGCTACCGCCCGTTTCAACCAACGGAGAAGCAACGGTCTGGGTGACCGCTGTTGCCAACCAAGCCAACAAGTTAGCCAACCTCCTTCCCCACACCCCACTGAGCAACAAGGACGGTCAGGGAGCAAGGGCGTTTGGCTGGGCAGGTGCCTGACCTGACTTCGGGGTTAAGCTGCCAACTTCTCTCCTCTCCTCTCACGTATCCTGTCACCGCCTCTGCTCTTTCAATTCGGCCTATTCCCCTTGATCGTTCTCCGTTTTGCTTGTCAGGCAGCCTCGATTCTCCAGTCCCCTCTCTAGCCAGTCCCTGCGTGCGTGATCTGTACCCGTGCGAGTCGACGACTTCGGCCGCCAACTGTTCGCGCCCCTCAACGGCTGAGCCCCCCTCATCCCTTTTCGCGTACCAGCATCTCGACCGACCACTACCTACCTGTCATAACAACCCTCCCCTCGCCGGCCTCGGCGAAGCTGGGCACGACCACTTCGAGACTCTCATGCCCCGCCGATTTAGTCATTGAGGAGGCGATTGTCCTCGCCGTGCCGCCATCGCTGTTGTTGTCCGCGCCGCCTTTATCGTGATCCCGTCGCCCGCGACTCACCTCGCGCTCGCCGTCGACCAAACGGGGATTCCTCGACGCCTTTGATATTGCCCACCTGCGCATTCTTTATCTAGCGATTGCCCTCAGATTTCATCCTCTCAAGCGCTCACGTCACACCCGGTCGCACATTCATATCTTTAAGGATACCCTCGGCGCATTTTTTGGTCCAAAATGTCTCAAAATAAGTGAGTCGCCCCCTCTCTTGGCTCTCAGTGAGCCTAGAATAAGCTTCATTTTGTCGTCAAGAACGTTACGGGCGGGTGCGTTGCGGGCTTGGCCTTATTCTGTCCTTGGGTCATCACTTTTTGGATTCAGGAAACTGGGGTTTGCAATCCTGGAGAGACTGCAATTCGATACAAGGCCAGCTGCTTGGGGGGGCAGTCAAAACGTCTGACCAAAACCCACTGTCGCCGCTGAGCACCGCTACTGCATGATGACATCTGGCTTCTCAAGAGCGGGCCTTCTGGTCTAAATGTATTTTTAGGCTGTGAATACTAACATTGGGGCAGTATGTATTCCTCGGGCCAGTTCATGAACCCTGGCCCGGCTCCGAAGCCCCCATCAGACCGACCACGACTGAACCTCACACCCAGTGCCAATCTCCCTGGAAGCATGGCTAGCATGGCTATTTCACCTATTCGCAGTACAGCTACCTCAACATATACCGGCTCTACCGTATCGCTACCAATTGCTCGTCAACAGTCTAACAATGCTGATGGCATGGGGGGCGTCGCGATAAAAAAGGAGGCCTGGGCTTCTGTTAAGGAGAGCAAGAACTTCATCCAGCCTTGGAAGCAAAAGTATCTAGTACTCCGAAAGGAGTCTTTGGATTTCCACAAGACGGAAGGTGGCAAGATCTCCTACACGCTCTTCTTGAAGGACGTGGTCAATGTTGGCAGGGTTGAGTCTGCTGGCACTATTTTTGAAATCAAGCGCAAACCAGACGGCGCATCTAACAGCCCTGGCGATGATGATGGCCATACAAAGACCCTCCACATCAAGGTGAAGGGCGATGATGAGCTGTACGAGTGGATTGACTTCATCTACGGCGCCTGCCCTGGCATGGGTGGCGTGAGCAACCCTACCAACTTCTCCCATGCCGTTCACGTCGGGTTTGATGCTTCATCCGGCGAGTTTACCGGATTGCCGCCTGAGTGGTCACGCTTACTCAACTCTTCAGCCATCACTAAGGAGGACTACGAACGCAACCCCCAGGCTGTGTTCGAGGTGCTAGACTTCTATACTGACCTCGCAAAGAGGGCAGACAACCCCAACCAGTACTCTAGCTTGACACCAACACCGCCAGCTAGCGCTCAGGGAAACAAGCAACTTGGTTATGGAGGGAACTCGGTAGCGCCGCCGCGTCCTCCCCCCCCTGGGGGCGCGCAGCGTAACCCGAGTGGCTCACAATCTAGTGGTAGCTCCCAGCGACGTCCCGACCCGCAGCAGCAGCAGCAGCAGCAACAGCAACAGCAACTACAACAACAGCAGCAGCAGCAGCGCCAACAGATGCAAGCCATGTCACCCAACTATGTATCTCAGGATGCGCTGAGAGAGGAGCAACGCAAGAAGCAGCTAGAGATGCAGAGACAAAGGGAGGCGGAGGACCGCGAGCGCCGGGAGCTCGAGGCGTATAATGCATCTCTCCCCAAGACCAAGGTTCCCCTGGCCAAGCAGGAGGTTGGCGGTTACGGAGGCGGCGGGGGCAGTCCTTCGCAGGGCGATCGGTTCAATCCTACAAGGGCAGCACCTCCGGCGCCCAAGTCGTCAGGCCAGCAACCTGGCTCTCTCCGTGCTCAGCGACCAGCACCACCTCCACCATCGTCTTCCAATGGTGGCCAACGCCCACCCATGCAATCGAGCTCGTCTTCCCGAGACCAGGTTCCCCGGCTGCAGCGCCACGACACACCTCCGCAGTCTTCGTCAAGCTCCTCTCGCCACCAGAATGGACACCAAGCACCTCACTATAAGCCGTCTCAGCCTCACCCACAGGCACAAGCGTCTCAGAGGGTGCCGGGCGCTGCCCCTAAGCCGCTTAATGTGGCGCCTAAGCCAAGCCAGGGCCAGCACAAAGACCATGCCGCAGATGGCGTCAAGGCGGCTGAGGCTGCACTGACAGCGAAGCCGGCGGCCAGTGAGCGCAAGCAGGATGTTCGGATGTCGACAATGTCCGAGAGCGAGGTCATGGCCAAGCTGAAGGAGGCGGTGTCGAAGGATGACCCCAACCTGTCATATTCCAAGCAGAAAAAGATCGGACAGGGCGCCTCTGGTTCCGTCTACGTTGCCAAGATCAAGGAGACCGCCCAGGGTATGGCCCGAGAGATTCTCCGCCAGCAAGGCCCCAGGGCCCAGGTCGCCATCAAGCAAATGGACCTTGCCCACCAGCCCCGCAAGGAGCTGATTGTGAACGAGATCATGGTCATGAAGGACAGCCGACACAGGAACATTGTCAACTACCTCGATGCCTTCCTGCGTAACAATAACTCGGAGCTTTGGCTTGTCCTGGAATACATGGAGGGTGGTGCCCTGACAGACGTCATTGATAACAACCCGTCTATTTCTGAGGAGCAAATTTCCACCATCTGCCACGAGGTAAGTCCCTAACCGAGATTGACCGCCAGATAACGGGAGCGCTAACGGGTGAACCAGACATGCTCAGGCCTGCAACACCTTCACTCCCAAAGCATTATTCACCGAGATATCAAGAGTGACAACGTCCTGCTAGACGCCCGAGGAAACGTCAAGATCAGTAAGTCATCTTGGGCCCCTTTTAGTGCCCCTCAGCAATACGGATGGCTAACCAAGCGCAGCTGATTTTGGCTTCTGCGCCAAGCTCACCGAGACGAAATCCAAGCGAGCGACCATGGTCGGTACCCCGTACTGGATGGCACCCGAGGTGGTGAAGCAAAAGGAGTACGGCCCTAAGGTTGATATTTGGTCGCTGGGCATCATGGCCATCGAGATGATCGAGTCGGAACCGCCGTACCTCAACGAGGAGCCACTCAAGGCTCTGTATCTGATTGCCACCAACGGAACACCTCGACTCAAGAAGCCGGAGAAGCTCAGCAAGGAACTCAAGGCTTTCCTATCTGTCTGCCTGTGCGTAGACATCAAGAGCCGTGCTTCAGCTGATGAGTTGCTCGCTCACGACTTTTTGAAACACGGATGCCCGCTGGCGAGCCTTGCAGAGCTGCTTGCGTTCAAGAAGCACGCCAAGTAAAACCACACACAAGGGAGACGTGCCATCAGGTGCATATAGATGAGTGAAATGAGAAAGAGAGAGAAGCACAGGCAGACATGTCTTTTTCTTTGAAAGATGGGAGCCTGATTTTACAGTCGGGCACGATGCAGGCCATATATTCCTTGGAATGATATTTTGGCGTTTAGGTTGGACTTGGGCGATTCTTGCAATCATTTGCCATGGAAGCATTGCATGCATACTGTCGAAGGATACATGCAAACGGGCCGTTGAAGAAGACGAAGCAAACAAACAAGACCTAGGCTGGCCCTTACCTAAGTAAACGCCACATGGCCAGCTTGTGATGGATCTATTATATTAGAGTTGGTTGCTTGCATATGAAAAGGTCATGTGTTATGGATGTCGAAGGTCAATAGAGTGAGATAGGGTGATGAGCAAGACAACTTTCCTACCGCCACGCACGTAGCCAAAAAACGTATGCCTTGTTGAAAGAAGGGCGCTCGTTCATGCACACCAGCCTGCCTACCTTAGCTAAATAGCAGTACTCAGCCCCGCGATGTGAACATGGGGGATTTATATTCCTCACGGGGTACTGAGTGAGTACTCTGTACTCTGTAGTCCAGGGCAATATAGGCATATAGGCATACAGATCCACGGAGTGAGTGCTCGTGATATTAACCCAGTAAGTCTTAGTATTATCCGTAGGATGGCGGGGTGGGAAACAAGAAACGCAGGTACACCGGGCTAAAGTGTTTCAGGATGCGCATCAGGGGATTTCTGTGACAGAGCAGAGCGGGAGCTCCCCTTGGTCAGCCACCGATGCCCGCCGTTGATTGGCAATGTCTGGCCACACGAGGCCCGGTAGTATTCGTGAGATGGGATTGAGAGTGACGAGTGACTGTGAATTTGTGACGAGATGTCTTGGGTGCGTATCATCGCATCACCGCTGGACTCAGAGAGGGAAGGAGCCCTGTGCGAGGGTTTCAGGGAGATGGCAGGCACAACCAAACGGGCTCCGAGCCAGCTGGAATCCACATCCCTATTCGCACAGCCTCTTGGTCAACGTCTCAACGTCTCAACGTCAATTAAAAACCCACCTTTTCCCCAAGTCTCGCTAGCCTCCTTTGTTCTCATCGCCCGAGCTCCGTACGTGCGAATGTGCTACCTACGTAGGTACTAAGGTACCCATAGCAGTATACTCCGTACCGTAGTGCTTTGTGCTTGGTAGTAGGCACCGCACCTACTAGCCACGGACATCATCTCCGTCCTTCCTCAACGGAAGGGCTTGCAGGCACAGGAGACTGGCTTCGGGCGCCAATAAAGGTTCTCTGGCGTCGGCCTCCTCGTAACCTGGGTGCCGAATACCCAAACTGAGTACGTACGTACGTGTGCGGATATGGATCAGTGAATGGCTTGGGCTGGCGGTTCGGGTGGGCTCTGCTTGGGCAGCCCGCCTTCCGGCCCGTGAGCCTTGAGCATTGCACTATTCTCGCCCATTTTGTTTCACAGCCACGGCGAACCAGGGTCATCAATTCTTCATCTTGATACCTAATACCAGGTGCCAGAGGACGTCTCGAGGACGTGCCAAGCACCTGTCTGCCAATTGTTTTACCTCGTGCTAGCAGTAGCTGCCTAAGAATTGCATAGCAGCGTTGAGGGCCGCTTCTTCCCCTGAGGAGAAGCAAGCTTAGGTGGCCCTGAAAGCTCCACCGGCCACTTGCACCCGATCGCACTGATGCCACTGAGCCGGCCCCCCGTCGCACCACCAGGCTCCCTAACATGAAGAACCCAGAGCACAGCGGGTATTCGTTTGCTGACAGAAGTACATCGTGTTAGCACCCCTGACCTCCTAGCGCAGTCCACCCGCCGTGCATCACACGCAGGAGAGCCGGTTTCCAGGTAGGCTGTGTGGTGTGAGAGAGAAGCTGGCCTCCTGGCCATCCAAGTGGAAGTGGGCACCACCTGTGGACACAACTGACTGAAGGCACTATTGCTGCCATCGCCATCTCCCGCGACCTCTCCCATTCGTCCTCGTACACGATTTCTGGACTGCCCTCCATCTCCTCCTCTCTCCTTCTCCAGGCCCGCCAATCCTCTGCTCCACCCCCATGAGGCCTGTATATTGATGAGTACCTTTACTTTTGTTTGTGCCTCTTCTTCCTCTTCGTTCCTTTCCTCTTGTCCTTCTCTTCCTGCGGCTCGGCTCGGCTTGGACGACGACGACGACGACGGACGTGACGCTGCCTCCCACCAAAAGCTGGAGACGACCGACTTCTAGCGCAGCCGCGCCATCCGCCGCTCCATTGCTCTCCTGTTCCTCAGGTCAGAGTCAGCTTCGGGTCAGCCTTGCAGCGTTGACGAACACGATACCTGACTGCCTGGCCGTCCTCCTTCCTTGGTCACTCTAGGAAAGCCTCCGACACTCCGACCGAGACGCCGCTGTCGACTTGACACGACGCCGCTGTTGAGCCTCTACTGCTGTGTACGACGTGCGGCCTTTGCGGGAAAGCGAAGCATCTCCGTGCCATACTCAATCCACGACACAGCCTACACTCATCAGCTCACGTGTGCGCTGCGGCACCCTCCGTCGCACTTCTGCGCAACGGCTACTCCCGCTCCAACGCGCGACGCCTCTCCGTCCCACACTGGCTGTATCCGTAGCTGATGGTCTCTCCCCCCCACCTCGACGACCATCCCCAGAAAACACCCTGATCGATACAACTAAAATTTTCGCTACTCTACCGATCGAGACGCACCCGGCTGCGGTCTCATAGGATCGGCTTGCTAATTGATAATGTCGACTTCACGATCGGGAGAGTTTGGCCTCGGCTACCCGCACCCCCCGAGCCAGCCACGTTCAACATCTCCGTCAGCCAACAACTCCCCCATCGAGCCTCCAACCGCCGTCAATAGCAGGCCTCCTTTTGGCCTCGTGGGAGGCCTGTCTACTTCCAGCATGATGGGAGGCAATCCGCGATCGGGAGCAGGCTCCCCATCCCATGACCTGGCTGGCTCCAGCAGGCTCTACTCCAAGAGGTACGCTTTCTGGCGCCCCAGCGATGCCTTAAACTTTAGCCACAAAGCTGACAACGAAGGACACAATGCAGGGCCCGGGAAATTCAGGCTCAGGAAGGCGTCCCAGGGCTTCCGTTAAATCTCTGGGGTGGCCCTCCCACCAGCGGAAACTCAACTCCCCTGCGTGAAAACATTCCGGAATCTCCTACCGACGGTTTTCCCGACTTTGGCCATCTCCCCACCCCTGAGACCATGACCCAGCCTCGACGAGCCCGCGCAGGCACCGTTCCTTCTCGATTCTCCCCTGGAGGTGCTGGTGCTGGCCATTTGGCAGTTCCCGGCGTCGGGCACAACTCGGCGCGCAACACTCCATCCCAGAGCCCATTTAATAAGACACCGTCCCCGGGGCTAGAGGCAGTTGACAGCACGCCCGGCGGCTCGGCTCTCCTATCAAGACTGCGTGCTGGCTCTATGCCCCAGCGTAGTCAGCTCCCCCCTCTGCCTGTCTCCAGCTCGCCCTTTGGCCCTTCCATCTTTAGCAGCTGGAACCCCACAAGCGTCGGGCGCGAACGAGGCTCGACCCTTGCCAGCATCGCTAGCGTCCCATCCAATGGCCCCAGCTCGCCATCCCAGTCTCAGTTCTCCAGGGAAGGCGGCAACGAATCGGATGTCCATATGCGGACTCTCGACTATCTTGGGCTGGCAGAGACACCGCAACCAGCAAGAGCCCAGATGGCGACACCCTACATGCCCAGCATGAATTTCCACAAACAGCCCAGCCGTATACGGTCGTATTCCGTCAACAACAAGGATGTCCATGCGGATGAGTATCCTGACGACGAGTATGATCATGATGGCCTTGCCATTGACAACTTCGCAGCGCTCCATGATCAGCTGCATGATCAGATCCTCAAGACAAAGGCCGCAATCCACCACCACAACCTGGCTGTCCAAGCATTCACAACCCAGGCCTCCTCAACGCGGCGCCGCGCCCGCACCGCGGGCGTCCTGGACGCCCCGCACACCCATCTGATGAGCTCCTACTTTTCCAACAGCCTCCCCGGTGTCCAGAACTCGATGGGAATGCAAGATATGCATATGGTGGATGAAAAGTACGAGGACCTCTCCCAATCGGTCGCCAACATGAACCTCGGTCGGTCCAACAGCCGCAATGCCGGGCTGCTGAGCGTCGAGGACCCGGCCCTTGAGGGGCCTACCAGCGCCCTGTGGCTGGGCAACATTCCCACATCGACGACCACCACGACTCTGACCGAGATGTTCAAGTCGCATGGAAAGATCCTCTCGGCCCGCGTCCTCACCCACAAGAACTGCGGGTTCGTCAACTTCGAGAGGGTCGAGAGCGCCATCTCTGCCAAGGCAGGCATGAACGGCAAGGAGCTGTTCCCTGGCGCAAGCCCCATTCGGATCAACTTTGCGAAGCCCCCATCGCCAGGCACCACCCCGGGACACGACGGTGCATACCCGTCCCCGAGCCCCGATCCCTTCCCCAAGGGTCAGGATAACGCCCAGACTGCCTCCTCGGCAGCAACAGCTGGAGACTCCAATGCCACCTCGGCTGCCAACAACCCTCACAACCCCAGCAACCCCAACAAACCGAGCAACGTGACCCCTACTGCTCCCCCGCTCCAGGAAATTGCGGGAGCCGTGATGGAGATGGTGCAGCACTTTGGGGTGACTGAACAAGATCGGTCCCGGATCTCCCACATGCTCCGGAACGCCTTGGCTTATACTGGCCACATCAGCGAGGTCCCGCCTATCCGGGAGGCGTCACATGCTCGCGTTTACGACGCGCCCAAGCTCCGGGAACTTCGTAAGCGAATCGAGAACCAGACCTTGTCGGTCACCGACATAGAAGACGCTGCCCTTGACATGCTCCCGGAAATCGCAGAGCTCTCGTCGGATTACCTTGGCAACACAGTTGTTCAGAAGCTGTTTGAACACTGCTCGGATTCCGTCCGGCTGGCCATGCTGGCCAAGATTGCGCCGCACCTGGCTGAGATCGGCTGCCACAAGAACGGCACCTGGGCTGCTCAGAAGATCATTGATGTTTGCTCGACTGACGAGCAAATGTCGATAATCGTAGAGCACATGCGCCCCTATGCCGCCGCACTCTTCCTCGACCAGTTCGGCAACTACGTCGTCCAAGGATGCCTCAAGTTTGGCGTCCCCTATACCGACTTCATATTCGAGACTTTGCTGAGCCGCATAGACGAGCTGTCCAAGGGCCGCTTTGGCGCCCGCGCCATGCGAACCTGCCTGGAAAGCCACCACACCAGCCCAGAGCAGCAGAAGATGCTTGCAGCTCTGATTGCCATCCATGGCGCTTATCTTGCAACGGACCAGAATGGCGCGGTCCTGCTGACTTGGTACCTCGACACCTGCCAATATGAACGTCGCCGATCCGTCCTCGCCCGACGCCTGGTTCCATACCTGGTGCACCTTTGCACCCACAAGGTGGCCTACCTCACCGTCCTGAAACTCGTCAACCAAAAGCACGATCCCGAATCTAGGGAGATCATGATGAACGCCCTCTTCTTTGACCCCAACAACATGGTCCTCGAGGCCATTGTGAGGGACACCAGCGGTTGCGGACCGACGCTGATCTTCAAGGTTCTGACTACGCCTTTCCTTGACTCGACCCTCAAGACCCGGGCTGAGGACACCACCCGAAACATACTTGCCAAGGCCGATGCAAACCCTTCCATGCCAGGGATGAAGCGCCTCATGGAGGAGGTCGGCCTTCCCACCAGGGGTGGCGGTCACGCGAGGGAATCTGGCGGCCAATCTGAGCCCCGACAGCGGCCCAACGCCCGCCACGCAAGCACGAACGGACAGCAGGGCCAGCATGGCTCCTCCGGCAAGCAGTTCTACAACCAGCCAAGTCAGAAGACTGGCTACGACATGGGCTATGGCCAGCAGAGGAATGGGATGGCCGATTCCAACATGTCGGCCTTCCCGGCGTTCAACCAGGGGGCCATGGCATACAACGCCTCCAACGGAGGAATGCCACCGACGAGCATGCAGCAGCAGGTGCCGTTCAGCCAAAGCATGTTGGGTCGCGGCAGCCACCCGGGCAGCTACAACTTCCCTGCCATCCAGGGAGGTTACGGTGCCTACGGCAACGCCGGATCTTCAGTCGACCAGTTCCGCCAGATGGGTATGCCCAGCGGGAGCCCCATCCAGCCGCCTGCTGCCCAGCTGCAGCCGATTCCCGGCACACAGAATTTCCCTTCCTTTACCCCGCCCCCCGGTTTTGGCATGCCCATGGGGGGCGCCGGGACAGGAGGATATGCATTCAACAACCAGATGAATAGCATGCTGCCTCCTAGCTACGGACATCCAGGCCAAGGTAACCGCCGCAATAATGTACGTGATGCGACCGCCTTTGCTATGCAGGGTACGAACCCTATCGCTAACAAGGGCCAGAAATAAATCGGCTAGCGTGTGGTGGCTCGAGTTCTCAGTGGCATTAGATGACGCCCTTGGCGTCTACTGCGTTTGCGTCTATTTATACATATATCTTTTGCTTGTATATGTATCCAGTCAGCCTGAGATTCCATTCGCCGCCCCCAGATCCGACGTGGCTTATCCCTAGCATGGGAGAAATACTTGCTTAGGGGATATGGCATCTGCAACGGTACAACCTGTCCTTTTTGGTAACCCTCTTTCGGCCGTATACCACATCTCGAACACCGATACAACTCCGGCCTTTGTCATCTTTGGTCCATATCCATCGCATGCTTTGGTAGGCTGACTGACATATGGACGAGCTGACTCGATCTAAGAGGCGCCGTGCGCTTCGAGGTTTTTTTTCCTGGCTCTCCACCTGGCCATTATGAATGTCACGATTTTCGACTTTTCTGGGATAACGGCAAAACACTATTTGCTTGTTTCCCTGCCTTTTTTTTCGGCAATGACTTCTGCGAGGTCTTTTATTGCCCGGAGTTTTGAGTCTCTTTGTTTTTGTCTTTGCGCTGTCGCCCGCTCTCTGCCCATGTAGAAAGAGATATAACCAACTGGTTATCTATGGGTTCACCGACTTCATGATTTGACAGATTCGATGGCCTCATGTCACGGCATAGATGACAATCACGCGGAGAGGACTTGCTGGAGAGCGAATGAAGGAGGAGAAAGGGGAGAGCAGACTGTGGGGTGCCGTGGAGGATTTGGGGTTCCAGCTCCCCCGATGTCCGGAGCAGAATTGTACAGTACAGTTATTAAAAGTGTTTGGTTCTTCTTCTCGCGTGCTTCCAGGCGTGGTGTACGTGTTCATGGTGCATGCGTCGTGGGTAGCCATTGTGTCAGTCTCCGCATAAGGCCGCTTGATGTCTAAAATTTAATCACTTTAAGCACATTACAAGCACCATCACCCTGGAGTCGTTAAGCTAGGCGGGTAGCGAAGTGGAAAGATTCATTCATGCACGGCCGTCTCTTTCATTTGTTACGTGTGCGACATCTCAGCTCCTACGATGTCCCCCAAAATTAGGATACTTCATCGAGTGTCTTTTGTCTGTTTCCCCCCCATTCTTCAAGGGGTTAACCACCTATGGTACAACAAAAAAAGTCGTCGCTGCACTGCCACCTCTCTCCCTCTCTCCCCATCGACGTCCGGGTGGTCCTAGATGAATGAAAGGAAAGGAAAAGCAAGTGAGCCCACGCGCCCCCCGTTTGCCAGAGATGCCCATTCCTCCTTTCCCCTTCCCAAGGCTCCTCATGGTAAGCCGTGAACACACAAAAAAGAAGAAGAAAAGCCATTCTCGCTTTTGGGACAACCCTCTGGAGGGCAGGCCATCAAGACGTAAGACCGGGGGGTTTGGGGGTTTGGGGGTTCGCAGGAGATGTGATTAGAAGTATGATAAGCGGGTTTTTGTTTTGCCGCCGTCGTAAGTGGGATGTTGCACACACGGGAGCGGAACTGCCCTGTAGTGCTCTATAAGGTCTCAGTGCCGTTCGAAAGATAAACAGCACTCAAACTCCATCCAACGCCCATGTTTCACCACAACAAATACAAGAGCAAAAAGAAAGGGCCAACGAGTGCCCGATGTCGGAAGACGAGGTGATCCGGCGGCGGCAGCGGTTGGCAGATGGGTGTTGGAAGAACGAGGGCGGGATTCGCCAACATTCATGCATGGGGTGGGCGTCAGCTGTGATTTATGCATGGCGCAGTATGTTGAGGCAACAAGTTTCCTCAGGTGGTAACCAGTTCGAGACAGACTCATCCTAGTAATCAAACTCCATAGCTCCCTCGTGGTCGATGGTCGACGGCGGTGTCGGTTCTGTGACCAGGGGCTCTGAATCCATCTTATCGACAGAGCCCTTAGAATCAGTAATGGTGGATGGTGCCCCCTGACGGCCAAGGGCGGGTGGCAGCTCAGGCAGAGCCTCGTCGCCCAGGACGCCTCGGATCCTGCCGCTCATTGTCTCCAGCTGGGCAAGGAGGGCACGCAGGCTGACCTTGTCCCGGTGGGCCAGATGATCCCGGGCGATGTTATCGGCATCGCCCTGGGCAATGAGCGAGATGACATTGGGATCAGCCGAGGCCTTGATGGAGTTAGCTGGGATCGAGCAGAGTGGAGCGGACCACGCCGAGGTCACTTACCAGGAGTGCGGAGGTGAGCTGCTCCAGGCCGTCGGTGGGGGCCGTTCTAAGGCTCGTCAGGATCAGGGAAGCCTGCATCTCTTCCACGTTGCGGTCGTTGGCGGCGGCGGCAGCAGGTGTTGGCCTGGCCATGTCCTCGACCGGGGGAGTGAGGTACGGCTCGACGCTCCTCGGCTCCTCTCGAGGCGGGCCATAGCCAGCACCGTGGTTGCGCAACCTGCAGGTCTTGGTCAGCACGTCGCGCCCGAAGTGTCCAGGGATGGCATCCATGACATACTGCTCGATGAAATCCAGGCGCACGCCCTTGGCGGGTACCTTGAATGTCCGTCCAAACGAGGCAATATCGCGCCAGCCCGACTGGTCGTCGTCCTCGGTCTCCGAGCTCCAGTCAATCTCGATGTAGCCGTTGTTCTTCAGGCCACGGCTGATGGCCGGTGCAATGGCAGGGGCATTCCTCAGCTTGCGGTAGCGATGTGCTGGTGCGAGCGGAGGAGCCTCCTGCAGCAGGTCGTCGGCATGGGCTGGGCACTTCCAGTTCTTGAGGACAGGGGGCACAGCGAGCGGCGGGTCGAGGCAGTCAATGTGCCAGTGGAGAGGGCAGGCGCTGCACGAGATGATGGGACGGATATCGGTCGCGGCCTTGAGGCAATCGTGGCAGAGTACCGCCTCGCCGTCTTCGCGCTGCTTGAAGAAGTCGGGCGACTCCTCGTAGCCGTTCCTCTTCCTGGCGGTGACCTTTGTGGTGCTGACCTCCTCGTAGTCCCCATCGGCGCCAGCCCTGACACCCTCGAAGCGGCTCTGGACCCTCTTAGGCAGGCTGAAGGCGCGGGGGATGGTCTTCTCGAGCAGGTTCAGGGGTCCTCCAAAGACACCCTTGTGCACGGGGACACGCGAGGGATACCGCCTGACGAGACACTCGTTGCAGTACCACTCGTCAGGCAGATTCTCCGACTGGACCATATCGACACATTCAAAGTGGAACGACCTGGGGCAGCCATCGCAGCAGACGACGTCGCCAGCGTTGCCGCATGCCGAGCAGTACTCGTCATTGTCGGCAATCTGAAGATGGCAGTCAGCTTTTCTGTTCTATTGCAGCGGTCCTGGGCTTCGCCACGATCAAGAGCAAGGGGGGTTGCGAGCGGGATGGCAAGGCATGTGGCACATAGATTGTGTGGTCGGGGATCCTGGTCAGGCTGATGCGCCAATTTCATCACGCGGCGAAACAATCTGCGTGCGTGCGTGCGTGTGTGTGTGTGTGTGTGTGTGTGTGCGTGCGTGTGGGAGAGGGAGATCTCAGACGACCAGTGCCAACAAATGCCCTCATGCACGCGATTCATCCGCCCGTCCCCCCCCCCCGTCCACCAAAGCATCGAACCATCGAGGCATCAAGGCCCAAAAGCGGCCGAAACCGAGGGAAGACAATCCTGAGACACTCTGCACGTACCTGATCCTTTGCAGCGGCTGATGACTGGGCCTCGCTTACCGACCGGGGCACTCCGGCAGCTGTGCCACCCTTCTTCTTGACTGGTCTGCGAGGGAGAAAAACGTGTTAGCGATGCTTCTAAGCAGTTATAGGGGGGGGAGGGGGGCGGAGAGATGATGATGGACGGCCGCGAGTCGCGATGGCCTCGATGGTGCCATTGCTTTGGCGAAGAGGCTGAGCAGGGTTGAAGGCTTTGGGGTGAGGCGCGTCTTGGGGGACACATCATCACCGTCATCCCCGTCATCATCATCGCCATCATCACCATCATCGTGATCGCCTCCTCGCCCAATGCCACATCTCACATTCCCGCATTTCCCCCGTAGAAGGGTAAAAAAGGAAAAAAAAAAAAAAAAAAAAAAAAAAAAACTTACGATGACTTGACCCGAAGACCCGTCTTCTGCCTCTTGGCAGGCCTCAGGCTCGTCGTAGGCGTCGCAGCCCGCGACCCGATGACGGAGCTGCCATCGCCGGGGAGGGAGAACAGCCCCGGCGACTCAAACCTGTCGCTGTCGTCGGGGAGTCTCTTGTTGGCAGAGCGCGTGGCCCGCGCGCTGGGCGGGGGCACGCCGGCAGACTGGCGCGTCTTCCTCGTGGTCCTCACAGGCGTGGCCTCGCGGGCGTCGTCGCCGTAGCGGATTGAGCTCTCGGCAGCCGTGTAGCCGTTGGTGACGCGCTGGGCCTGCCTCCTTTTCTCCCAGGCGTCGCCGAGGCCGTCGCCAGGGCCAGGGCCAGGCACGGACGCCTTGGGGCGGCCCTTGGTGGCAGCCGAGGCGGCCAGCTTGTCCCTGATGGAGATTTGCTCGGTGGCGGGTACGGCGAGCCTTCCTGGCATGGTGGCATCGTCACCAGCAGCTGAGGCGGTGCTGTTGGGCTGTGTGGGCGACCCAAGGCTTCCCGCAAGGGTGGTGGGAGAGTTTGATCCAGATGGGTTGGATGCGTTGGATGTGTTGGATGCGTTGGACACGGCCTGGTGCTGTTGTTGCTGCTTGGTTGAGGCAAGTGATTTGCGGCGGGTGGTGATTGGCCGAGGTGCAGATTGTGACGGGGACTGGGGCCCAGTCGAGCCAGTCGAGCCAGTCGAGCCAAACAAGCCAGTAGTCGAGCCAAACAAGCCAGTCGAGCCAGTCGAGCCAGTCGAGGTGGCCGCGGTGGCTCCCGCCCTCGTCGACGCCCTCCCCGAGGCCCTGCCTGCTGCCCTGCCTCCTGCTGCTGCCCTCGCTCTCGCCTTGGCCTTGGCTGCCCCTCGCAGCGATGGGCTCGCCAGCGTCTCGTTGCCCGCGCCCGTCCCCAGGTCGCTCCCCTCGGGCAGCTCGGGCGAGTCTGGCGACGAGAGCTCCGACGACAGCGACGACGAGTCGCTCGCCCCCGACGCACGCCGTCTTCGCTTCCGCGTCGACGGCGTCCTGGCGCTGCCGCCTCCTCCTGCCTCTGCCATCTTGCGCGGCGTCTTCTCGCTGTTGCGATGCGAGAGCTTGAGCTTCTTAATCGCGCGTCTCTCGCCGTCGTCCCTGCTGTTGTCCTTGATGTTGTCCTTGCTGTCGTCCCCGCCGTGCCCGTTGCGGTGGTGAATGAGCCTGGCGTAGGGTGCTGGTTTGGGCTTGCGGGGAGTCACGCGGCCGTCGTCCGAGGGGGGCACGAAGTAGTCCCGTCCCTGATTGTCCCGCTTGCCCTCGCGCTTCTTCTCCTCCAGCTGCCGCGAAAACTCCTCCAGCGTCCGTGCATCGGCAGTCTGGCTGAAAACCTCCTCAATCATGGACACAAACCCGGCGTCGCCGGCCTTCTCGTCGTAGAGCGTCCTGAGGGCGTATGCCGTCGGGTAGCGATAGTGATGCAGCGCCTCGTCCACGGCCGCCTCGATGACCTTCTCCGCAAAGTCCGGCCCATGGCTCTCGGGCGGCGGCGGCGGTGGAGGGGTCGTCGAGCGGTGCTTGACGGGCGACGTTTTTGCCGACGCCATGGAGCCTCGTCGAGCACTGGATGGCGGCCTCCCTCGCTTGGGCAGAGACGGCCTGCCCATGGGCTTGCGACGCGCGGCAGCAGTCTTCCTGGGGTCGTAGTCCTCGTCGTCGTCGCCGCCGCCGTCGTTGGCTTCCTGGGCGGTTGCGTCACGCGTGGCCAGGGACCTCCTCGTGGTGAGGCGTGAGGAGGAGGAAGTGTTGTGAGGTGCAGGAGGAGGCTGAGAGGTGAGTGGCGGTTCCGGGGTGGAAGCTGTGGCAGCTGAATCAAGACGGCCCCCAGCCCCTGTCGCACCCGGGCTCCTCGGGGCTGGCGGCGAGTCTCGTGCAGTGCGCGCAGCGTTGCCAGCGTTGGCAGCGTTGCCAGCGTTGGCAGCACTGCCAGCATTGCCAGCATTCGCCGTGCCTTTGATTGACTGCCTCAGGATAATCCTCCGCACCGTCGACGTGCCGTTTTCCTGCCCGCCGCCCGTCTTCTTGGTCTTGGGCATGGTCCCCAGCGGCGCCATGTTCTCCAGCACGCCGTAGCGCATCAGGCCCGCCTCCTCGTAGCTCGTCTTGTTCTGCACCGACGGCTCCAGCCACCTCTCCATGAGCGTCCGCGATCCCTCGTTGGCCGACCTCCTGGACGGCTCCAGGGGCCCGCTGCCGTCCGCGCTCCCGCTCCGCCCATTCTGTTGCGGCTGCTGCGCTGGGCTCGAGTAGCGCGACCGCGTGGCCCTGGTGTTGGACGAGATCATGGTCGTCGTCGCTGCCTCGTGGTGCCGCGCGTGGGTGGGTTGCCTTGGGGATGCGATGGCTCGCCCGGCCCCCCCCGTGCTGGCTGGTGGTCCTGGTCCTGGTCCTGGTCCTGTCTCTCCTCCCCCCTTGATGACCGGGCAGCAGCAGCAGCAGCAGCAGCAGCGCACCTCTTCAGGTCTGGCGAAACGCGAGGTCAGCGGCCAGACACGTATCCGGGGGGGGCAAAGCACGACGCATCACTCACATGTATCTTGGGCTGCAGCATGAATCTCTGCAGCCAGATCGCGTCCTGGGGTGGCGTTGACGCGGTTTATTCGTGGGCGAGGAGAAGGGGGAAGAGGGTTTGGTCGTGGCTTTGGCCCTGGGGGGAGCGGCAGGATTTACAAGGAGGGCCGCAGGGAGCCTGTTGGGTGCTTTTCCGGCAGGGGGGTGGGAGCGTCCACGGGTCCAGTATAACTTATAGGCATGCCCAGGTGCTGTATTATGGCGCCCAGCACCTCACTACGTGCACTACTGCTGGCCCAGGGCTGCCGCCCAGCCCGTGATTCTGGTATTCTACAGTGCCCAGAGTGCCCAGAGTGCTGTTACGAGCCCTGCAAGTCCTCCACTGCTAACGTGTCCTGCGCTGCGCACACCTCAGTGCCACAGCGCCCCTCGACCCGAACCCAGACACCACCACCAGCGCTCCCGACCTCCTTGCTCCCTCACCGACAACCCACCTAATACCTGGACTGGACTTCGCCCCCTTCTTTCTGCTCGCTTCCGCTGCACCGACTCTGTCCCTCGACAGCACTGGTCTCACCGGCCGACCCGGAACCCCGATAGGGCCAGCCTGCTGCTTGTCTCTTCTCTCCTCTCCGCTTCTGCCTCTTCCAGCCGACCAGCCCTCACCGTTCCCGTCAACCCCCAACGTTAAACTAACTTTTATCCCACCGGTGGCCCCCCCCCCCTGATCCACCCCATCCATTCCGAACCACCCCCCTTAGTCATGGAGGGCCAGGCGAGGCCACCTAGCCAAGGTTCTCGCGACCGCAGCCCGAACTTGAGTCACCGCCACTGGGAGGGGGCGGTCCCCCTTCTGGGCCTCCTGGTTGCCTTCGTTTCGTTTCGTGCTTACGTGCCCGTCATGTGATTTCCCTCGAAGCCTCCGGGGATTCGGGGGGCCTGTGCTCCTGGATCTCAACGAGTCTGTACCTAGGTACCTACCCAGCTACCCTTCCCCTTTTTGCTGCCACTCCTGGGCCTCCAGTCCTGGTCTCTCGACATACCTTGTTGTCCAGCTTGTCATTTCACACGAGCGTCTGGGAAGATACCTCCCTTAGGGATCCAGGTCTTTCCCATATCACGACAGGGGGGCGTCAAGTTGATTCCACAACCCTTTTCCTCCCCAGGTGCAATCACTGGGGCCTCACACAGAGCTTCGGGCGTACCAATATTCGATTGTGTCGGGCATATATGTATATATATATGTGTGTGTGTGTGTGTGTATGTATATATACACCTTGCGTTGCTACGTCCGTAGTCTCACACAAAAGGAGAAGCCCACCGCTCATTTCTGAGCTCCTGTCCCGCCTTCAGAAATCGTGGACTCTCGACTCCCTGGCACGACAAGCCATCTCCTCCCAAATTGAACAAATGCTGGGGACTTGATTTTTGTTTGTTTTTTTCCTCTCTTAGAGTCTCTCGCCGTGGCCATGACATTGCCCTGGGGGAGGCTAGGACTTCTGGGCTTGCACCCGAACACTCCATCGCCGAAGACGCCCTTGGTGGTGAGTCAACCTTTACTCGTCGTCACCCTCCTTCTTGGCCTTCTTCTTCTTGTTCTTCTTGCCAGTGTTGCGTGCCAGGGGTTGCTCAAGAATCTTGAGGATCTCCTCGTCCGTAATCTTCTTGTCGGTCTGGTACTTGCTGGTATCAAGCGCCGGGGGCGCAGCAAGCTTGGTGAGACCGTTCTTGGTGATGGCTTGAAAAGGGCAGGATTAGCTTACTCGTGCACGTCCATGAACGGCGCCATCTTGGATGTCACTTACCAGCTGTCGTCAGGAGCCTGGCCACAGGGGAATCCTCCTTGTCGCCAACGACCTCGTACTGGCGGAACACGTTGCCGCGGACGCACTCAACGACGCCGGACTTGGCATCACGCTCATCCTCGAGCTGCCTCAAGCTGAAGGGGAAGGTGCCAAACTTCTTCTGGACCTCGGAAAGCACCTTGCGCGAGGTGGGACGCTTCAGGCCGTACGTCTGGAGGGTGCGGCGGTGGAGAGTCGGGCGCTGATCCAGACTCTTGACCTTGCCGGAGCCCAGGCTGACGCCCATCTCGACTCCCCAGACCTCGGACGTCTCGGGAACGCCCTCGCCCTTGGTTCCCTCGGCGGGGGCCAGGACAATCTTCTTGCTGCCCTCAATCTCGTTGTGGTCAAAGAGCCACGACGTGGTGCTCTCCACCAGGTTGCAGTCGTAGCTGGCGCAGACCTTCTCGAGCAGCTGGGTGATCTGGGACTGCGTGGGGGGCTTGCGGGCGGCAGCCTTGGCCTTCTCCTCGTCGGTACCCTGGGCCAGAAGACCGGGGGGGACCATCAGGCGCAGAAGAAGCTCATTGGCGTAGTATGTGGCCAGCATCAGGTCGGCCTCGCGGCCGGTGATGGTCTCACCCGCCTTGCCGGCGAAGATGGTGTCGCAGACAATGGCACCGAAACCGTCGATCTGGGCGCCGAGCTGGATCTTGATGGGCTCGCCCTCCTTAATCTCCACGGCGGCCTCGGCCTCGTCAGAGGTGAGGGGAGTGTAGGGGGTGATGAAAGACGAGGGAGAGACGGTCGTGGGGTGGGCGAAGCCTAGTCTCCCATGTCAGCCACGGCCCCGCCGTACAGGACAATGGGACGCGACAACATACCCTTGTTGACCTTCTTTCCGCGGTAGACCTTGGCGATCTCCTCCTCCATCAACTTATCGCCCTGCTGGCAGACCTCGACGATCTTGGCGCCGGGGACACATAGCTTGGAGACGGCATCAAGGACCTTCTCCGAGATCTGCGCCGCCGTCTTATACTTGGTGAGAGTATCGGGGTTGTTGAGGGTGTAATCCACTGTTTCTCGGGTCAGTATCACAGTGCCTCAACGCTCTAGCAGCTCCCGGGCCCCGAGTTCCATTCCGTCTGGAGGGTCGTGTGCGGTGGCCATGACGCAGCTGGACGCGGAAAGCTCGAGGTTTGGCGGGGTAGGTAGGTCAGGAACCATTTCGTGTGGCGAGGAGGGGCAAACACGCCGTGCAAAAATAGGGAAGAAACAAGTCGAACAGAGCGGGGAGATCATACCGACGTCCTTTTCCTCCGACATGCTGGGCAACGTGCAGAATTAGACTGGCAAAATGTGCTGGGATGCTATTCTGGGTGGTGTTTTTTTGGTCGGGTGGGTAAGAAGTTGTGTGGAGGAGAGGAGGAAGAGGAAGAACAGGCAGGCGATGAAAACGGAGCCCAAATGGAGGGGCTCGGTTCCAATTTGCTCCCCAGCTGGAGGGGCAAAGCCGCAATGGGGCCCAGTTCACCACTCACCAGTCGCCAGTCGCCAGTCGCCAACCTCTGCAGAGCTCCGAGCTCCGAGTCCTTTCCATGAATTCAATTCTACGCACTTTCCGCTGCTGTAGCCTGCCGTTGCCTACTACCTACTAGTAGGTAGGTAGGCTTTTAACTCGACCCGGGCAGCTGCTAGTCGTGGCTGGCGTCGGGACAAGCGGTTCACAGCAGGGTCTCATCGCCAGTCTTGCTGATCCACAGTTGCTCACAGCAACAAGTCTGTTCACTGGGCCTCAATGCCTACAGCGGAATCGACAACAGCACACGCACGGGCACACAAGTCGCTTAAAACACCAGCCCTAGCTCCAGGCCGTGGCGCCCATGCTCTCAGCAGCCACTCAAATGTCCTATAACAGCTTAGTTAGCCAATGACAACTCGTCTCTGCTCCGTACGAATAGGGGAGCTCGATTTAATTCTCCCCATGAATGAGCAGCTTGGTTTAATACCTTGGAACCGGACGTAGCCACAAGCACTCCCTCTGGACTGGAAAACTATGGGGCTCATACTGCATCTCAATGACATATCCGTGCACGTCATAACAAGCAATCCCACCGAATCTCTGCTTGGCCATCTTGTTGTCGAAACACAACGGGTTCCTTCTCTGGTGAACCATTGACGGGGAAAGAAAATTCAAAAGAGAAAAAAAGGGTGGGAATACGGAAACTATTTTAAGAGCAAGTATTTAACTGGCAGGATATTATAGCTTCGACAAGGCGGCCTTCACATGTCGTGGTAGTTAGCATATCTGAACTTTTGAACTCGAATTTGGTCTCCACACGCTGGTCATGTCCAGATGCCTACCCTATACCATCCAGCCCGCCCATCGCAGGCAGATTCAACGCGGCCAAATATTGGCGCGCTTTGATTGGCCCATGCACCGACCCCAACAGCAGACTGTCCTGGTACATGGCCTCCAACCTCACCAGCAGTGTAGAGGCAAGTACCGCTACCTGAAAGTGATAGTCCACATCTGTGCGCCTTCCAGGTTCTCAGCCAAACACTTGCAATAGGAGACTGCAGTGAGGCGCGAAGCGCAACACGGCTGCCTCGACGAGAAAAGCCATCCACGAGAAGAACGCCAGACCACACCTCACCGCACCCCGACGCCCTCACGACCCATCCCAATTTTCCACACTGCCCCCCAAGCCGGTCGTGTCTTCTTTCTTGCGTGGCCCCCTGCTACGCACCAGGGCGCCGCAGCGTCGCGGCGACGACACGCGACGACGGGCATCGAAAACTCGCCTCGCATCGCACCCCTATCGAATCAGACCCGACGAGACGCCGTCAGGTAGCAGATCCAGCATCAGAGGAAGCAGGAGCAGAAGCGTAGCACCATGGCCGCGCCTGCGACGTCGGCCGGCGAGGCCCCTTCCACAGCGGCCACCGCGCCATCAGCCGACGACAGCGCCAGTGGCAGCGCCAGCAACAAGGACTCTGCCTCCCCAGACCATGACAACGTCACCGCCCCGGACATCCCCGTGCGGACCAAGGAGTCCTTCAACAAGCTCATGGTCGAGCGGTACACGATGCGCGATTCCATCGCCGCTGCCGCTCTGAGCCAGCAGCTGAATCACACGAGAGAGGTCATGGGCAGGATGCGTGACAAGGTCTCCGACTACCGAGCAGTGCGCAACGATTACCGCCAGTGGTTCACGCCCAGCCGGCTCTACGGAGAGGGCTATAATGGCTTCGGCAACGGGTACACGGAGAACCACGCACCCTCCAGGATCATCTACCCATCCCAGAAGCCGCGCCCAGGGCGCAAGGCCACACCTGCCCTCAAATATAAGCGCAAGGATATGCTTAAGCAGGCCGACCAGCACGAGGAGCTTGTTCCTGTGCGGTTGGAGGTGGAGTGGGATAAGGTCAGGCTGCGCGACACCTTCACATGGAACCTCCACGAGCGCCTCGTCCACGTCGAGCTCTTCGCTTCCCAGCTGGTCGAGGACATGGGCCTCAAGCCCCCGGCCTCGCAACCCGTCTACAACCAGGTGGTCCAGCAGATGCGTGAGCAGCTCAACGACTTCTACCCCCTCGTCTACTCGGAAGAAGATGCCCTCGACCCTGAGCTTCCCTACTCGGCATATAAAAACGACGAGATGCGAGTCCTGATCAAGCTGAACATCACCATCGGCCAGCATACACTTGTTGATCAGTTTGAGTGGGAGATCAACAACCCTTCCAACTCGCCCGAGGAGTTCGCCGCCAACATGGCCCGTGACCTATCCCTGTCTGGCGAGTTCACGACAGCCATTGCCCACTGCATCCGCGAGCAGTCGCAACTGTTCACACGAAGCCTGTACAGCGTCGGTCACCCCTTCGATGGACGACCGGTTGAGGATCCCGACCTCGTGTCTGCCTTCCTCCAGACCCCGCTACCGACCGTCTTCCGACCACAGCAGCAGGCAAAGGAGTACGCTCCCTACCTGTACGAGCTCACCGACGCGGACCTTGAGCGGAACGAGACGATCCTTTCCCGCGAACAGCGGCGTCAGAAGCGGTCCATCAACCGCAGAGGTGGTCCCCAGCTCCCTGATCTCAAGGAGAGACAGCGCACAATCCGGACCCTCGTGGTATCGTCAACACTGCCGGGGGCTGCATCGAATATCGAGGAGAGTCGGCTCTACAAGGTCACCAATCGACCCGGCAAGAAGAGGGCTGCCCGTGATGGCGACTTATCCGAATCGGAGGATAGCGAGGACTCAGGGCCGGAGTCTCCCGCTCCGGCATCTCTGTTCCAAGGCACTGCCCGCACTAGAGGGATGCGAGGAGCTGCCTCGGCTGCCACACACAGGATGGCCAACCTGGGCCGGTCTGAGACGCCAGACACAGCTGCACACCATCACGAGACGCGCACGTCACGACGCTTCAGGGAAGAGACAGAGGAGCCGGCGCACATGTGGGTCAGCGTCAAGGTCAACAGAGAGAAGCTACGGAGGGTTCTGCGCGGTGACTATCGCGATATCAAGACGCCGTCAGAGCCCCAGACACCTCGAGCACCAAGCGTTTCGGCCGGTTCGAGGGCGATGCCACCGCCGTCCACGCCCGCCGCCGGGACCCCTCAACCCCCCAACACCAATCCGTCGTCGTCGTCAGGCACATTCCCTCCTGGCCAGATTGGCCGCCTGCCGGCCCCCCCAGTCGTGCCTGGGCAGCCTCCGCCACCACCTGTCAGTTCCAGTCGATCAAATCTCTCTCTTGAATCGAACCTCTGAGCTGACTTTGTGACTCCCAGCCCCCGCCTCCAGGGTGGCTCATCCAGGCCCTGAAGGACCTCCAGAAGCATTACCCCCACGACAAGTTCGAGGCCATGATGAAGTACTCCTACATCGACCCCGTCACCGAGCTCCCCGTCCAGAGCCAGCCCCTGCCCGAGGGGGTCAAGTACGCCTGGCTCCCGCGCATCCGCTGCCTCGACTGCATGTCCAAGCTCTACACGCCCGGCCCGGAAATGACGGCCCAGAAGTTTGAGGCCCACCTCAAGTTCTCGAGCCACAGGGAGAAGGTCAGGCAGAGGCGGGCCTCGGAGACGCCCGGAGGTGCTGCTGCTGCCCCCGGGGGGTCATGATGAAGACGCACAATGGCAACATGGGAGTCCTGTATCATATGCACGCAGACTGCACGGGTGTGTGTTTACCCCCATCGCTCTATCGTTATGAGGGGGGGGACCTTGGGGGAGTGCAGAGAGTTTCATATACTACAATTTTGGGGTCAAGGAGGGGGATGGGGGTCTGTTCTGGATGGAGTCGGCGCCATTGCCTTTTGCCTTTTGCCTTTTTATTTCATTTCACCGCCTGTTCTTTGTATAGTCTCCCTTTCTAACTAAGGGAACCCTTCTAGCATAGAGGCGGAGCGGACAAGTCGCGGAGCACAGACGAAATGGCAGAGATTACATTACACAAACAGAATCCATTCTTACCCGAGATGCCCATCTCACATGTACAATCTCCCCTCTGGCCTCGGCAGAATCCGCTTTCCTTCCTTGAACCCTCGCAGTAACAATGGAGTGTCCCAAACAAGCAAAGTTGAGCAAAATATCGGGGGGGTATTCGAAGACAAATACATAGATACCTAGGCAGATCTCCTCCACGTAACCATTATAGACGGCTACCTCCCAAGAACCCAAATCGCCTGGTCCAGTCCGGGCAGCAACAAACAATATACGAGCGCATGACATCAAGACATGAAGGCATGAATCGAAGAAACACGAGACATCAAAGTCCCTTCCCCTCCCCTGCCTCC
>JAEMHR010000064.1:0-141147 GCA_016490725.1 Amphichorda felina | reverse complement strand
CCTTATAATAACCTCCTTTCTCTTCTAAGTATATACCTTTAAAGGATTACTTTTAATAACGCTAAGGCGAAGGAAACTAGGCAGCGATTAGCATAGATAGAAATATAACCCTAATCTAACCCTAACCCTAAACCTAACCTTATCGTTATTATTATTAATATCGCTATTATCCGCTATTATCTTCTTCTCCGTCGTCGCTATCGTTATCGCTATCGCTATACCCGCCTCGCCTTCCTATAATACCGCGTTAATCTAGCCTAGGAGGAGGGGGCCTTATAACCCTAGTTCGGCTATAGCCTCTAGCCCCTAGCTATAGTTATAAGGGTATCCCCTAGAAGCCCTCGGCTACTTTAGTAAGTTAGGTAAGGGCTTAATATATATACTAGTATTAATACTACGGCGGCGTCTCGGGGTAGCCTTATCTCGATCTATATACTATTAGCGCGCCTAGGGAAGAAGCGCTAATAATAGACGTTCCCCGACTAGGGTACTATATACTCTAGCCTAGCCTGCTTAGCGATATTCCCTCCCCTAGGACCCTAGCTATTCTACTAGCTATGCTTCTCCTAGTAATACTTTTATATTACCTTCTCTACGTATATTATATAGGGGTACTTATCGTAGTAGATACCGTTTATCTAAGGTAAACCTAGCTCTAGTAAGGGCTCCTTTAGCTATATAGGGAACTCGAAGGCCTAGATATCCGCCTAATTCTATAATAAGCCGGCGATACCCCTAAGCTACGTAATAATAGAGTTCCGCCTCTTTAGCGTTAGGCTAAGGTACCGCCTCTATAGGTAGGTTATTATCTTAGATATAATATAAGCGAATATATACTTACTATAGATCGGGAAAGGGTAGCCTAGTAGGATTATAAAGGGTTCTATAGCCTAATATCTTACTATATACTTATACGCGTCTCTTTATAGATAAGGGTAAGATAAGGTTTAAGATTATAGCTCTTATCCCCCTTTTCCTCTACTCCTAATTCTTTTCTTTTTACCCTCCTTACTCTAATCCTCCTTATCCTTATACCTACTATTAAGTAGGAGGGTTAGGTTAAGTATATAGCTAACTCTAGTTTTATTAAACCTAAGCTTTAATAATTTATATAATAATACGAAGTATAGTAGCTTATTAGGTATTATTATACCCTCCCCCTACTACCTTAGGTACTTAATTATCATCTCTATTCTCCCCTTATTATCTAATAAGAGAGTATTAAGGAAAAGGGTATCTATATTATAGTAGTGCTTTATAATTATACCGCTTCTCTCTCTTTTATTTATCGCTTACTTAGGGTAGCCTCCCCCCCCCCTAGTAAAGCTATCTTAGTAATTAGTTTTTTAGCGAATTATACTATAGTTTACTATAATATATAATCTACCACCCTTAGCTAACTAGGGTAGCTTATATATAGCCTACCGGTATAATAGCGGCCCCCGTACCCTAGTAACCCGATAATATAATAAGCTAGGAGGTATAATAATAAGGGGAGAATTATAAAATATATTATTATACTCGCCGTATCCTATTATACCTACCTTCTAAGTTATATCCGCCTTTATACCTAGTAACTTTTAGGAACCCTACCCCTTATTAGTTTCTATAAACTTTACTACTATTTATTATAATATCCCGTCTCCTTATTTATCGGAGAACCTTACCCTTTATCGGTTTCCGTAAACTCTATTACTATTTATTATAGTATCCTATCTCCTTATCTATTAGAGAACCCTACCCTTTATCGCTTTCTATAAACTTTATTACCGTTTATTATAATATCTTATCTCCTTATCTATTAGAGAACCTTACCCTTTATTACTTCCCGCGAAATTAACTATTAGGTATATAACTATAATAATAAAAATATAACTCGCCTATTAATATTATAACTATAATTTAATCGCTTCCGAAAAGTATATTATTATACTCGCCGCGTCCCGTTATACCTACTTACTAAGTTATATCTACCTCCGCCCCTAGGAACCTCCGAGAACTTTACTCGCCTTACTCTATAAACTCTACCCCTTATCTTTATTAGCGCCCTTTTCTTTTATATATGATTTTCCGCGAACTCTACTATTATACGCTGCCGTATAATAGTTAGGCTACGGAAGCCCTCCGCCGGCGGCTATAGGTCCCGGTTAAGCTCCCAGGCCCCTGCAGCCTCTACGGCGCCTCTATAGCCTAGCTAGGCTACGAAGACACCTATAGAGGTGCCCCGAGAGGCTATATTAGCCGCTATAACGCTATTACCCGTGCCTTTACTAAAGTACTATCTTACCAGGTAATATTAGCGGTTAAGACCGAGCCTCTCGTAGGCTCTAGTAGCCTAAGGGCTGATTTTAGCGCCTCCTTTAGTACTAGCCGCTACTACTACGATATCTAGGTAGCGTCTATAGCGAAGGAGACCGTTAAAGAGAGCCTTAGCGAGACCCTCTCGAAGGTAGCAGCGGCTAAGAAGCATAAGTATAAGGCCCTCGGCGCCTTCTTTTACCTACTTATCTTCTCGCTAAGCGGCCTTCTAGAGAAAGAGACGGTATAAGCCTATAAGGGCCTCTAGAGGCTAATCGGGCCTACGGCCGCTAACTGGCTCGATTCGTCTATAAGCCTAACGCTCCTCCGGAACTAGGTAGCCTTAGTAGCCGCTATAGCTAAGCTATAAGCTAGCTTCTTCTTCCCTCTTCCTTACCCTCCCTTTTCCCTTCCTCCTTACCTTCGTTTTTATTTTCCTTTTTACCTTCCCTTATTATCTCTTTTTATCTCCCTTTATATAGCCTTTCCTTATAATAACCTCCTTTCTCTTCTAAGTATATACCTTTAAAGGATTACTTTTAATAACGCTAAGGCGAAGGAAACTAGGCAGCGATTAGCATAGATAGAAATATAACCCTAATCTAACCCTAACTTATACTAAAGCTAGTAATCGAGGAGTAAGATAAGGAACCCTAGGTAATAATCCTCGGGGTCTAGCTTTATTATTAGGCTTAGGATATTATCTACTATATCTAACTAGGTCTCGAAGGCTATATCCTAGGCTTTAGATAACCTATAGGGCGGCTATTTATTATTATTAAGCTCTAGGACCCTAAATATAAAGGCTACTAGCCTATACTATAGCGACTTATACTTAGCCTAGGTTAAATCCTCTAGCCTTACGCTAAATAGCCTAATAGGCTTCCTAGCGAAGTCTTTCTAGTTAACCTCGAAGAGGTAAGCTATACCGATAAAGTCTAGTATATTAGCGGCCCTTACTATATCTAAGACCTAGTTTATTATAGCTATTATAGCTAGGAGTTTAGTCTCTTTTAATCGCGGGTCCTCGGCTAAGGCTCGTAATACCTTATAATCTATACCCTTTAGGAGCTATAGTTATTTAACCTAGTTAAGCTAAGTATTCGACTTATTCTTATCGCTAGGTATCGTAATTATATCCCTAGCTAGCCTATTATTATCGGTAGCCCTCTCTATATAATACCTATATACCTAAGTAGCGGTATTATCGTTATTATTATTAATATCGCTATTATCCGCTATTATCTTTTTTTCTATTATCGCTATTATTATCGTTATCGCTATACCCGCCTCGCCTTCTTATAATACTATATTAATCTAGCCTAAGAGGAGGGGGCCCTATAACCCTAGTTTAGCTATAGCCTTTAGCCCCTAGCTATAGTTATAAGGGTATCCCTTAGAAGCCCTCGGCTACTTTAATAGGTTAGGTAGGGGCTTAATATATATACTAATACTAGTATTATAATAGCCTCTTAAGGTAGCCTTATCTTAATCTATATATTATTAATATATTTAGGGAAGAAGCGCTAATAATAGATATTCCCTAATTAGGGTATTATATACTTTAGCCTAGCCTATTTAATAATATTCCCTCCCTTAAGACCTTAGCTATTTTACTAATTATACTTCTCCTAGTAATACTTTTATATTACCTTCTTTATATATATTATATAAGGGTATTTATTATAGCGGATATTATCTATCTAGGGTAAACCTAGCTCTAATAGGGGCTCCTCTAGCTATATAAGGAACTCGAAGGCTTAGATATTTACCTAGTTTTATAATAAGCTAACGATACCCCTAAGCTATATAATAATAGAGTTCCGCCTTTTTAGTATTAGGCTAGGGTATTGCCTCTATAGATAGGTTATTATCTTAGATATAGCGTAGGCGAATATATACTTACTATAGATTAGGAAAAGGTAGCCTAGTAAAATTACGAAGGGTTTTATAGCCTAGTATCTTATTATATATTTATATATATCTCTTTATAGATAAGGGTAAGATAAGGTTTAGGATTATAGCTTTTATCCCCCTTTTCCTTTACTTTTAATTCTTTTCTTTTTACCCTTTTTACTTTAATCCTCCTTATCCTTATATTTACTATCGAGTAAGAGGGTTAGGTTAAATATATAGCTAACTCTAGTTTTATTAGACCTAAGCTTTAATAATCTATATAATAATATAAAGTATAATAGCTTATCGGGTATTATTATACCCTCCCCCTATTACCTTAGGTATTTAATTATTATCTCTATTTTCCCCTTATTATCTAATAAAAGAATATTAAGGAAAAGGGTATTTATATTATAATAACGCTTTATAATTATATTACCTTTTTCTTTTTTATTTATCGCTTACTTAGGGTAGCCTCCCCCCCCCCCTAGTAAAGCTATCTTAGTAATTAGTTTTTTAGTAAACTATATTATAATTTACTATAATATATAATCTATTACCCTTAGCTAACTAAGGTAGCTTATATATAGCCTACTAATATAATAGTAGCCCTTATACCCTAATAACCTAATAATATAATAAGCTAAGAGGTATAATAATAAGGGGAGAATTATAAAGTATATTATTATACTTATTATATCCCGCTATACTTACCCTTTAAATTATATCTACCTTTATACCTAGTAACCTTTAAGAACCTTACCTTTTATTAGTTTCTATAAACTCTATTATTATTCGTTATAATATCCCGTCTCCTTATTTATTAGAGAACCTTACCTTTTATCGCTTTCCGTAAACTTTATTATTATTTATTATAATATCTTATCTCCTTATCTATTAGAGAACCCTACCCTTTATTAGTTTCTATAAACTCTATTACTATTTATTATAATATCTTATCTCCTTATTTATTAGAGAACCCTACCTTTTATTATTTCCCGCGAAATTAACTACTAGGTATATAATTATAATAATAAAAATATAACTCGCTTATTAATATTATAATTATAACTTAATCGCTTCTAAAAAGTATATTATTATATTTATTATATCTTATTATACTTACCTACTAAGTTATATCTACCTTTACCCCTAGGAACCTCTAAGAACTTTACTTACCTTACTTTATAAACTTTACCCCTTATCTTTATTAGCGCCCTTTTCCTTTATATATAATTTTCCGCGAACTCTACTATTATACGCCGCTATATAATAATTAGGGAAATTAGGGGGTTTTATATACTAATAAGTATTTATAGAGGCTTACTCCTCGTAATAAATTATAATCTCGTTTTACCCTTACTTTTTATAATAAGGTATACTCCCTTTATAACCTTCCCTTATAGATTATAATAAACTATAATCCTAGAGGAATTATATTCTTATCCCGCGTCTAAGTCTTATAACCTATAGCTATTTTAAGAGGCTAAGTATATTAGTTTATAATAGCCCTATAACCCTAGTTTAGCTATAACCTCTAGCCCCTAGCTATAGTTATAAGGGTATCCCCTAGAAGCCCTCGGCTACTTTAGTAGGTTAAGTAAGGGCTTAATATATATATTAGTATTAATATTATAATAGCGTCTTAAGGCGGCCTTATCTTAATCTATATATTACTAGTATACCTAGGGAAGAAGCGTTAATAATAAATATTCTTTAATTAGGGTATTATATATTTTAGCCTAGCCTATTTAATAATATTCCCTCCCCTAAGACCCTAGCTATTTTACTAATTATACTTCTCTTAATAATACTTTTATATTACCTTCTTTATATATATTATATAAAGGTACTTATTATAATAGATATTATCTATCTAAGGTAAACCTAGCTTTAGTAAAAGCTCCTTTAGCTATATAGGGAACTTAAAAGCTTAGATATCTACCTAGTTTTATAATAGGCTAGTAATACCCCTAAGCTATATAATAATAAAGTTCTACCTTTTTAATATTAAGCTAAGGTATTACTTTTATAAGTAGGTTATTATCTTAGATATAGTATAAGCGAATATATACTTATTATAGATTAGGAAAAAGTAGCCTAGTAAGATTATAAAGGGTTTTATAGCTTAGTATCTTATTATATACTTATATATATCTTTTTATAGATAAGGGTAAGATAAGGTTTAGGATTATAGCTTTTATCCCCTTTTTCCTTTATTTTTAATTCTTTTCTTTTTATTTTCCTTACTTTAATCCTCCTTATCCTTATACCTATTATTAAGTAAAAGGGTTAGGTTAAGTATATAGCTAACTCTAGTTTTATTAAACCTAAGCTTTAATAATCTATATAATAATATAAAGTATAATAGCTTATTAGGTATTATTATACCTTCTTTTTATTACCTTAGGTATTTAATTATTATCTTTATTCTCCTTTTATTATTTAATAAAAAAATATTAAGGAAAAGGGTATTTATATTATAATAATACTTTATAATTATATTACCTTTCTTTCTTTTATTTATCGCTTATTTAAGGTAGCCTCCCCCCCCCTTAATAAAGCTATCTTAATAATTAGTTTTTTAGTAAATTATATTATAGTTTATTATAATATATAATCTATTACCCTTAGCTAACTAGGGTAGCTTATATATAGCTTATTAATATAATAATAACCCCTATACCTTAGTAACCTAATAATATAATAAGCTAGGAAATATAATAATAAAAGGAGAACTATAAAATATATTATTATATTTATTATATCTTATTATATTTACCCTCTAAGTTATATCCGCCTTTATACCTAATAACCTTTAGGAACCTTACCTTTTATTAGTTTTTATAAACTTTATTATTATTTATTATAATATCTTATCTCTTTATCTATTAAAGAATCTTACCCCTTATTACTTTTTATAAACTTTATTATTATTTATTATAATATCTTATCTCTTTATCTATTAAAGAACCCTACCTTTTATTAGTTTCTATAAATTTTATTACTATTTATTATAATATCCTATCTCTTTATCTATTAAAGAACCCTACCCCTTATTACTTCCCGCGAAATTAATTACTATATATATAATTATAATAATAAAAATATAACTTACCTATTAACGTTATGATTACGATTTAATCGCTTCCGAAAAGTATATTATTATACTTACTATATCCCGTTATACCTACTTACCGAGTTATATCCGCCTTTACCCCTAGGAACCTCTAAGAACTCTACTCGCTTTATTCTATAAACTTTACCCCCTATCTTTACTAGCGCCCTTTTCCTTTATATATGATTTTCCGGGAACTCTATTACCGTATACCGCCGTATAATGGTTAGGGGGATAGGGATAAAGAGGGAGGAGGGGCGAGCCGGCTAGGGCTATAGCTAAGGCTAAAAGGGAACCGATAAGAGAGATTAAAAGGGGGAAGGGAGAGGGATAAGGAAGAAGGTTAGAAAAGCTTTAAGCAAATTTATAGATAGTAATAAATTTAGCTTAGTTAAGCTTATTAGTATCCGCGATTTATACGCTAATATAGTAAGCTATATAGATAGTAATACTTAGTTATATAAGCGCCACGGGATAAAGATAAGCGGTAATTTAGTAGTAGTACGTCCCGATATTAATATTAGGTATATTAGCTCGTTAGTCTCGGTAGGGTCAGGACTATCTCCTGCCGAGTAAGTAGCAGCTTTATTTTATAACGATGGCTGTAGCAGCTCTGACTATTTGCCCTTCCCGTAACCAGCTTTGCGAAAGTAGCGTATAGGTTTACTAAGCAGTTGAAAGATGCTAAATAGAACATGGCGATTACCCTCTGAATTCTACTAAGGCAGATGTTATCTCCTATGAACGCATGAATTATACTTGCATGAGGTGAGATGGTCTTGTCTTCTATATTTCCTTGCCCATAAAATTAATGGGCCTGCGCGGCAAATGGGTCCGCGTTAGCGTCCTTATTCCTCACATACTCTGACCTCGTCGCAATGGAATCAGCAGTCGTTGCGCCGTACTGACTCTCTATAAAAGCAAACATCATGTCTATCCCTGCCGAGACTCCAGATGAAGTCCAGATGTTTCCATCCTCGACCCAGCGAGCCTCTCGAACCCACTCAACTTTGGGCCCTTGGGAGGCCACCTATCAAACATATTAGATGACCGACGTTAATCAAACGAAACATGCTTCGTAGTGCAAAGTTCACTTACCCACGAGAATGAGAGTTTGTTTGAAGTCGCTTTCCTACCATCTAGCACCCCTGCATTCGCTGCCACGGCGCTTCCAGTACATACTGTTAGCAAGTACCGTAGCTTCGGGTACTTTGCTTTGATAAACTCCCGCACCGGCTGTGTATTATCCAAATCCAGCGTGCCCATACCCCCAGGAACAAGTAAAACCTCAATATCTTCCGGTGCATTTTCATAAGTGTGCGTGGGCACCACCTTTTCGCCGATGCGTGTCAACGGGGCGTTGTGAAGAGTCGACACAGGTCCCAGGGTAGGTCCCAGGACGGACAGCTCGATGGGGTTGTTGATGGACAAGAAATTCAGCACGTCAACCGGCCCAAAGACATCGAGCGCCTGGAAGCCATCAAAAAGAGCAACGGCATATTTTTGGGGTGGAGTAGGCATGCTGAGTTGTGTTGATCCTTTGTGATCTTGGGACTGTTGTCTGCGGTGGTTAATAATCCCAGGAAGGTGGATAGTTGGGGCTCGAGGCTGGTCTCTTGGGATGAGTATGGGATAACAGTGCAGAGCCATGCTTCAGTATTTACTCCAGACTCTTAAGCCGTCGTCACTCGTTAGTTCCATTTGGTTTGTTCTTGGTTTGGAGTCTTGCTAAGCCGCATCCTCTGGTCAGGGAATTTGTAAGCAGTGTCCCCTGTCCTCCGGCCGGTCCGAATACAAAATCCAATCATCGACGGTTCTGCAACCATTAGTCGCGGGGATTGCTGTAGGATGTTGTGAGGCTTTTTGTTGCTAGGTGCATCATGATCATCTAGTTGGAGCCAACAAACTGGTTTAGGCAGGCCGGGAGTGCTTAAGGAAGGGCGTGAGGCTTTTTGTTTCGATACTTAGACATCACTACTTATGTGGGTAAGCCTTACTTCCCCGTGCGTTTTCCCCTGGACAGGGTGAGGACATGTCTGTCGGTTCAGGGAATACCCGCGTTTATCGAACTCGAATCATCATTTATACTTAGCACTATCAGAATGCATTTGTGCCTTAGTTTAACTAACGCCATGTTGGGAATATTATATAACACATCTTTTTTGTCTAGATTATATATATATATATAGACTAGTCTCTAACTTATCAGAACTGAGAGATAATAATTTCTGGGAATAATCTCGGGTATAAAGCTAGGTGCCTGATTTGACGAGAGTGTAATAAGTATTTTATTATCATCGAGTAATCGCGGCATAATTTACGTTAAGCCGTAATAATGCCCTACTTATTATCTCGTCGGGCTTTCCCCCTCTAGCTATTTGGCCGAGGCCGGCTGTATAGATTGCGGGTTAGAGAAGAGGTCCGTCGGGTCAAACTTAGCTTTGATCTCGACAAGCTTAGTGACGTGGGTGCCCCAGTATTGCTGCACGGCCTGCTCCCGAGTGAGCTCGGAGTCGACGTAATTAACGTACCGGCCCCAGTCCCCGTCCTCCATATTATCCTTGATGCTGTCCATGAATCCGTTGACAAACACCGAGTTCGGCGGTTTCTCATCGTCGGTCTTAGGGCATGAAACCTGGAATAGCCACAACTTGTCCCTGTGTGCATACGACGTAGCGTCCATAGGAATATCAGTGACGGCCGAACTCGGCCCGCCGTGGACATCCATGAGCATCCACCAGGGGTCGGCGTCCGGCGAGTTGCCTTTATCAAACCAGAAGTCGACAAATGCCTTCATGGCGGGCTCCGGAATGGACTTGGCCATCAGGCTAGTGGTGTAAGAGTTATCGTGCTACGGGTACTAAGGGTCAGCGTGCTTCTGTTACTGGGTGTTGTCTGTGTTGAGGCTCTACTTACCCCTTGGTACGGATATGTGACATTTAAGCTCGTACCCGCCCAGTGTTTGACATTGTCAATCCAGCCTCCCTGCTCAATTGATGTTTTAGTCGAGTTCCAGTTCAGAGCCATGGGCTTAGTGAGTGGCTCCAGAGCCGCTCGGGCATCTTCCTTGTTTCCGTAGTATACGCCGTCCAGGCTCATCGATTTGACGTTCAAGGACATGCGAATATGCAGCTCCGGGGGCACGTCGACGCCTTTCTCCAGTATGTCCTGAAGCGCGAGCAACCCTGCTACAGCCTCCTCCCTGGTGGAAGTGGCCAGGTCCGATGGGATGCTGAACCACGTTGACTGCTCTGGTGCAGCCCACGTGTTAAACTCGAAGTCAACCGCGACGCCGAAGGCTGAGCCAGCACCTCGAAGAGCCCAAAGTAGGTCCGGGTTTTCGGTCTCAGAAGCGTGTACAAGGGATCCGTTGGCAAGCACCACGTTGGCACCAATCATGGAGTCAAGGGTCAACCCATGTGGGTGCGTAGCGAAGCCGTAGCCCCCATGTGTGGCATGCCCACCGATACCGACACTAAAAGACACCACTCTGTCAGCCTGGACCCTTGGGTACATGTACTACCATAGCAACATGAAGACAGGGTTAGAATCTCCACGGCCCTCGGAAAGACTCACCTTGGGCCGGAACCCATGGACAGAGCCCGTTTACCCTGATCAAACAGCTCAAGAGTCGTATACCCGACCCGAGACCCAGCGTTGATTACAGCTGTTCCGTCGTCGCGCACCTTCACACCATACATTCGGTCGAGCTGGATGACGAGATGGCCATCCTCGCCACCAAGACCCATGGAGGCGTAGCTGTGGCCGCCACTTTTGGCCGCAACCTTGAGCCCCCCTTCGACTGCACATCGAATAGCATCCTGGATGTGTTCGGTGGTAGTCGCGTAGACAATAGCGTAGGGGGTGACGGGCACGTTCAGGTTGTACGCTGTGCTGACCTCTTTCCAGTCTGGAGAACTTGCGTCAACATATGAGACGCCCGCAGTGTCGAGGCAGGCAGAAGTCAAGGGCTGGACTGCCCTAGTCATCGAGGACGAAAAAAAAGACGATGACGATGGCGATTGCAGAGGAGAGGCTGCGGCCGCGGCGGCGAGCGTAGCAAGAGTTGAAGCGACGCGCCTCATGGTGTCGAGATTTTATTTGGCTATGTGTTTGATGTGATTGTTCGCCTTGGGCAGTAGAGGAGCTGAACTACCCGACTATGAGCAGGACTCCGAGGCCATTTTATTTTCTTAGGATCTTGCTCGTACCTTGGACTTGCAAGTGTGTATTTCAAGCGTGAAATGTTGAAACACTGTAGGATATTCTAGATGCAGTAACGTTAGGGCTTGGCTGTGAATCGTCGCTCCAACCTATATGGTAAGTTGTATTATGACAGACACGCCTGTCCTATTTCTCTCAGACCTCATCGTAGGAGCAACGTTGCTGTAACCCAGAGGACAGGGAGAATGGGGGGAGGTGCCAATCACATTGCCAGGGTTATCGACGGTGTGGAGATGTATGCGTCCAGGTCATTGCTTGAAACCTGGGGTCCTGGAGCATGACGTGCGAGATTAATTACCTTACCCCATACATATTACCCCAGCCCACCTTAGGTGTGCACGGTAGTTAACGTTTCCAATAAGGCCTAACTAGCTCATCAAGGACGTGAGTCCCCCGTGGTCGTGCCAGCTGTTCCTACCCATTCCCCTCTTTTTCCAGGTCCCCACGATCATTGATGGCAGGTTACAGGGTCTAGCAAACTCTAAGGCTGCTCTGTGCGCCGTCACCTTCCAAGTTCGACTGCTAGGTGTCCTCTTTCTGAAAGTTGTGTTAGCGCGGCGTTTTCATTTTCGTCTATACCCTTACTATCGCCATCTTTTCAGATTCAGACTGCACGTTCAAGAGGCTTACTTACTCTCGTCAAGCTGATGAACGATGAGGGGTTAATGGTGCTCCACGGTTGCGACGGCCATGGAGCATAGCAGGCCAGGATACTATGTAGGTACGTACGCCTGTCGCAAGCTCAGGAGGAGTTTTAGTGGTTCCACCCACTCGGACCCATGTGGCGAAACAGAACACGAGACATTTTACACTAATCATTGGGATGGTCGAGATAAAGTGCAGAAAAAGTACATCTATTCGGACGGTAACGAATCTTAGAACGGCCTGTTGATACTACTTCGGTATTAAATTTCTCTCTATAGGTAGATCGATGCCGCTGTAATATACAGATCAATAGCGCCCTCACAAGCATCACTAGTCGATTAGAGATGGAGCGTATAGTACCTATAGACTGAGGTTCCACAAGTTTTGAGCTGTTTTTCTTACGCGTGTATACTTCTGAAACCCGTACTGCGATGGCTGAGTATAGCCCTAGTCCGCGTGTAAAGAACTCCACTGTGGATGGTTCAGATCAGTTCCATGGCCCAGACCTCGATAGCACGTATATCGCAACTAAATAACAACATCATCCGACCTTAGAATACATTGTGCAATGGTGCGGCATATCACATAGAAAACCGATCAAGTTTACATACTCCTATGACTGCTCTACCATTGCTTTCGATGAATTGGACAACGGGGTGGATGGTTCCTGATTCATGCTTGGACCCCAAGCGCACTCAACGGCTGCATAAATAACGGCTTAGAGACACTCAAGCTGTGATGAGAGCAGGCAGTGGTATCTGTGGTGGACACTGGGCCTTGCTTACCAGCTTAATTTGATAACTGAATCCAAAGTCTGAGAATGGAATCCTAAGGTAGATTTCAATGACTTATTCTACTATGGTAATCATCGATATATCCAGTATCACAGGTATATCCGATTTTATACAGGAATTCATCTCCGGTCTGGACTCCCGACATTGTTCTCGGCGCCCATTCTCCACTTCCCACTGCCAGTCCCGGTCCAGACTCCCCGGTCCCGGCCTCGGCCCCACTAGTGACTGAGGAACTATTGTCCACCGTTACGCATCACTCGCTATGCTCCCTCTATTAAATCACATTTCTGCTTCCTGCTTATCCTGTTCCCTCTATTGATAGACATTTCTGCTTCCTGCTTATCCCACCAATTCTCTTGAATACTTCTATATTCCTCCACGCTCTGAGCTCTTGTATTTCTATACAGCAGGCGATTTAGCAATTATTATAATACGAGTAGCATACTAACGGAATAATACTTTTATATATCTATAGTATCAGGATTAGCTTCACGAGGAGAGCAAAGAGGTGTAATGAGCCATGATAACGGCAGTGTAACTATGATATCGCAGTTACGGGGCATAAAGTGATAGTGTTAACCTCTGTAGAGCCTAAGACCCTGACACAAGGGATCCCTCTTGTAAGTCCCTTCCATGTGACACCCCTACGGCCCGTTTCACGTGACCTCTCAGCCTCGTAGGCAGATTGCTGCGATATCGCCTCTTCCGCCTCTAGTACTTACCATGTAAAGCTTTGGCCAACGAGTTTCTCCGATACCTCCCATAGCTTCTCCGCCTCGCTGCTTGAAACCGCCAGAGGATTTGCTCGATTGCTGATCTGGCAGTCCATGAGGAATGCCCCAAAGTTCTCGCTGCCATTATGAGTCTCGCCCACGCCATGAGCCAGCTTCGGGTCTAGTGCAGCAACCAAGCTCGTAGCCGCCCCGGCCCCCAGAGTCTTATGTATAATTGCTCCAGTCTCAACACCACTTTCGATCGCTTCCAGCGTCTCCCGTGGGAAATTCCTGCTCAGCTCGGTATATATAACCCCGGGGTGGACGCCGAGAACCAAGATGCCATACTTGTCGAATAGGCGCTTGTTGGCGCCGATACCGAAGAGCACGTTAGCCACCTTGCTGCGATTATAGCCATCCAGAGGGACGTATGACTTTTCTTCCGTGTCCTTGTATCCCCATACATTTTTAAAGAGTTCGTAGTGTGGCTGCTCTTCCACTGGCAGGTCCTTGTTCTTCTTCTCGAAGCTCATATCACTCCAACGCATGGCAGGGACGGTCGGAGAGCCGGAGCTGACATTGACGACTCTTACAGAGCCCTTGGGTTTTCCCTCAGCAGCCTTGAGAAGCTTAGGCATGATGAGGCAGGTGAGAAGCCAGTGGCCGATGTGATTCGTGGCAAAGTGCATCTCAATTCCCTCTTTAGAGAATGTTCGCTCCGGAATCAACATGACGCCAGCGCTGTTGACAACGATATCAATGGCGGGGATGTCAGACCAGGAAAGAACCTGGTTGGCAGCAGCACGAACGGATTCCTGACTAGAGAGGTCTACTATCAAAGCTCGATAGGCCACATCTGGGAACTCGTCCTTGAGTGCGTTGATGCACTCCTGGATCTTGGATGGGCTGCGTCCAGCAAGTACCAATTGAGAGGGGGACTGAGACGCCTAGATATCTGTTAATACAAATCGCAGACTGGGCCTGTTTGTCGTGTTCGTACTCACCAGGGCTTGCGAGGTGGTATACCCGATTCCGGCACGGTTCACACCAGTGACAACAGCCGTCTTGCCGCGAATTTGTTCGCCAAAGGCCTGAGCAACATTGAGTCCCTCAGTCTTGCTATCAAAATCGGGATGCGTGGTAGCTGCCATAATGGTGATGGTTGAGCTGGGTGTTGTCGTAAGTGGAAAGCAGGGGCTGACCGCAGGTGGTGCTCTAGATGGAAAAGTATGTATTGAGAGCTTGTGATAGCTTTGAATGTATCTCAATCATTCAATCGCCTTCAGGAGCGAGAAACCTGGCCTTTTTATACTTATCATACGTCGTAAACGAACTCTGCCATTGCGCCTCGCATGACCCTCTCTCCCCCCACCAGCCCCATTTTCGCCAGCCAAGGGGAGACTGACTACCCAATTAGGAAACGAACTCTGCAACTATACATGTACATTTGGCATGACGCTACTCCGTACATGTATCTTTGTCGCCCCATTTCCAGCCAAGGGGAGACTGAATACCGAATCAGGAAATCTGACAGTAGCTGGCGTTACTGATGTGACCCGACAGCTATTCCGGCCGACCGGAGATTGCGGAATGCGAAATCTGGACTGATATTGGCTCTATCTATATCCGTGGCAAGCTATCATTAACAAATGAAATACGTTGGAATTTTTCAGAGTCGGATTTTATCAATAGTAAGATTCTCGTGTCAAGATCGGTAATCTGCACAGCGTCCCTGGTCCCATAGCTTTCGCCCCAGTTCGTTATGTATAACATCGATCCACGGAAATTTGCCAAGCACTGTCCTCGCGTGGCCCCAGGTCTTAATTCCCAATGCTCTGCCCCTCTCTTGTAGCCTGGAGACAAACCAATTATCATTCCGATCACACGACGCCCAGATGCCTCCAAGCATCAACAGCCAGAAGGCTAATTCATCCTCGAGCTCATCCAGGCCGCCGCTGGTAACTTCTTTCACACAGGGCAATACTAATTCGTATTTGATTATCCGTCGCTGGTCATAACAAAGGAATATTGTCATGGTGAAGACGGCTATTCCGATATGATACGCTGACTGGAGGTCGGGGTTTGATCTGACTTCCTGGAGAGATCTGAATCGTAGTAGGCGGTAGCAGACTGACAGCAGAGCTTCCTGGTAGCCAAAGAGGTCAAGGGGTCTTCTGTTCAGATGCAGATTAAAAAGCTCCGACAATCCCATGGCATCTAGCAATATGTCGTGGAGACTTGGGTCCAGTCGGCCGTTCACCGCCGAATATGCCTTCGTCTTCCGCTCTAGACCAAGCCCTTTCGCAGCGAGCATATCATGAACCTTGTGCATGCAGTCTCGGAAGAACATCGCCTTCCCACCATGCTGTAGTGCGAACATGACGTCTGTTCTTTGAAGTTGATACTCGTCAGAGGCGGGGTCTGTCTTCTGCTGCCGGGTGTTCTTTGCTTACTTGCAGATTTTGAGTACAAGCGGGATGTTCTCTTGAACTTGATCAAGTCCGCCTCGCAGGTCTACCATCTTCTTGAGACCCATGATATGGATTTCAGCGGCCGAATGGTGCTCTCTGATTTGCTCTTGAGTTATGAGCGCCACGACAATTCCCATTGTGGCATCTGACAAGGCATCTCCACTCTCAATCCTCCTGTTGACCTGAGCTAACGCCTGAGAAAGATGATACAGCGCTGCAGGAGACATATCACCGTGGCCTGAGAAGATGTCGTTGGATGCCTGCATCAATCCAATATTACAGTGGTAGGCTTAATTGGAGTCAGCCAGGGGAGACCTTTACGAAGGGGCGTGAGCATGTGGACTAAACTGGGCTCGTCTGCAAATAGAAGCCGGAACCAAATGCGCTTGGATTCGTCCAAGGAAAGGCCGAGGCGCATTGGATAAATCCGCTCGGAGCTGAAGGAAAAGACTTCCACCAACCAAGTCAACAAGAGTGTTCGCAGTCTAGAGCGGGGCTGTGGACTTACAGTCATTGATAGTCTGTATCGCCTGTGGTGTAACTTGGACAGGAAACGAAAAGGTGAGCAATGGATTACCAAAGACAGCGGTGACCTGGTTTTCTGGGTACACTTTATGATACGCCTTTTCTTGTATCTGTCTTCGGATTGCCCGCAGGCCCGGCCTCGTCGGTCGATGCAGCGTCTTTCCTGCATTCTTGCCCTTCATCACATGGCGGCGCATGAGCCTCTTGGAGGCTTGATCGGCGTCAATGCCATCAATAAACAGAAATAGTTGGCCCATGTCGTATACCACCTGGGGAATTTTGCTTGTCGGGGGCCAGGCCACTCGCGTCGGTTAAATTAAATGCCCAAGACGCGCTTCGTGTACGTCAGCCGGCGTTATGGGGTGCGGAGTTAAGATAAACCCGGCCTCAATGCGATTATATGGGACTTTGTGGCACTGAGAAATCAGTATACGTCAGGCCAGCGGATTAAGCGGGAAAGGAAGAGTCCGATGTGGAGGATGGCGTGAAAATGGTTCCCTGTGGTAAGATCGTGAATGGCATTGCATACACACAGAAGGTCAGGTGATGGGAGCGGAGCAGGCTCGTCGGCAGGAAAGGCTATTCTGTGCAGTGCAGGAGACGTCGCTCAGGTTGGATAGCACTAAGCGCGTCAGGTTCATTTGTAGTGGATTGTTTTTCCCTAAAATTGATTACAAGAATAACCTAGAATGCAGTAGCCACGTTGTTGTCCTTTGCTACAAAACTTGAATCTCCCCTCCATAGTATCCACCGCAGTGTCGTTCTTTAGTATACTACCATATCTGATACTAATCACACCCCTAGGTTCAGGATCACTGAAGAAATAAACAGTGACATTGTGATAATATTAAAATCCTCCACGAAGCTAGCATATATAACCACTTTATGGTATAGTTATGATATAGTTGTCAAGCGAAGCGGAAAGGATGTAACTAGATGAGGCTATTCTGAATGAATGTCGTGGGAAAATCAAGGCCGAGACTGAGGTCAGAGCGTTTTAACTTTGTCTTTCGGGGGAATCCCGGAACGTATGGGTCACGGTCCAGACGCGGCCTGCGATTCTATAATTGAGGAGTTAACGGCGGTTCAAAAGGGTTTAAGGGACTATGAGACGATCCAGCAAGCGCTCCACGAGATGAGAAAGTGTGTGAATGGATACTATTGGATCCAGGTATCTATCTGGTGGCTATCGGTGCGAAGGGGGGATGCATTATGTGCAGCATAGCGAGCTGCGAGCGAGATTAATATAGAAGACTCCACGGGCTCTAACCTTGGGTGCGAGGGCCTCGATACCCTGGGTTTTGTGGAGAAACATGACGATCGATGGTTAGAGTCGAAGGAAAGGGCAAGGCGTCCAGGCATCAAATGTCGAGAACAAGATCAAGGCGATCGTGTATATGCAGGAGAATCACAACATGGTTTTAACTACATGTTCAATCATCTCTCATCGGCAAAGCTGGTCCAGCTCCCCTTCCCGACCTCATCCCTCCCCATGAGAAAGCTCTCGGGGGGGCCGAGGTATGACTCTCTCACACCGCCCAGATCAACCACAATCTTCTGCACAATAATGCTGGGAAGCAAGCACCATACCCTGAGGGTATAGTGGCCAGGCTCACCAACCTGAAATCCGCTCGTAGTAGTGTTGGTATTCACTCCCCAAGCCGCATCCGCGACAGCAGAACCCCATCCAGGCGGCATGCTGTCTGAGCCTGGCGGTCCCACAGGACGAACGGTGCTGGGGCTGGTGGGCAGCTCCTTGCCTGCCGGATCGAGGGAGATGGCGTACTCGAGGGGCATCTGCTCGCCAAGATAGTTCTGGCTAGGGCTGAGGAACAGCGTCACGTTGGCCAGGGTGTCGTTAGTGAAGAGGTACATGTCGTACTCCAGATACGGCGCCTCGTCCACGGTCAGCTTCTCCAGATCTTGCGGCCACAACCCCACGCCACCGAGTGTGCGGCCGTAGTCGCTAAACGTGTGGTACGTGGCGCTGGTGCTGGAGGAGTTGGCCATGGCCTGGAAGTGAGGTCCTTCGATGGCCACATGCCCATCTGACTCGACAAAGCCCGTGTCAAAGGTGTCAGGCACCCTGCGAGTGTCCACTGGAACCTCGATGACTGGCTCCCCGTAGCCCCAGCGAGAATTGTCGCGCTCCCTGCACGGAGTCGTCACGTTGATGGTGGTGAGAACCTGCGAGGGGCCACCCTCTGGCACCGCATCCCAGTCGACTGATACCCATACCCTCGTGTCTTTGCCCGTTCTTCCCACGACACCCTCTTGTTTGCTCAACTTCAGCCATGGTTCGCCCACCGCCGCCTTCCATTCACATCCCTTGGCTGTACCCGCCGAGAATACATCAAACCAGCGGGACTGCGCACCGTAGCGATCCAGGGGAGGCAGAGTCAAGGTGTTGCCCGAGTTGCCGTGGTACTGGTCGTCTCCCGGTATGCTGGCATTCGAGCCTTCAACCCCTAGACGCACATTCCCAGACAGTGCCGTCAGCCTCTCCTGGACAAACGTCAAGGGCGGTAGCGTATTGCGCATGGGCTGCTGCCAGTAGCCGTCGTAACCCAGGTGGGTTTCTGCGAGAGGGTCAGCGACAAGTCATGGATAGTCATGAAAGCGAACCAGTGGGGGAAACCTACGATCCAGCATGTGAACCCATTTGCCATCGAGCATCTCATCCCATTGCATCATCAGATCGGCATCCGCGTCCAGAAGCTCTCTCGACTTGTCCACCATTGTGTTGGCGGCATTACGCTTCTGCCCAGCGTAAAGACTGTTCTTGGCCGCAGAGATGTAAATCTCATGCACGATACGGCCCGCCGTCGCCGGATGAAGGGCCATCTGGAAGAATGCCGATCGCCGATCTTTGGGTAGCTGACGGTGCACACGTTTTGCATCATCCTCAAGAGTCTTCCACTGGTCGAGGACCGCATCTGCCTCGTTGTAGTTAATGACCGAATAGGTGCTCGCGCCCACAAGCTCATACTTGCGGCGAGCAGCATACATGGCATAGCGATTCATGATGGACGCGATGTCATCCGCGTAGGCGTTGCCAAACTCCCTCGCGGCCCATGCTCGCACCCACTCTTGCGTGCTGTCAGCGCCCCATCGCTCGGCGTCGTACCCAAGGTCAAGGAAGTGGCTGATGGGGATCTCAAGCGGTTTCAGGTCCCCGACGTTGACAATCCAGATACGGTCAGCCTGACGGGCATACGCCATGTGCATCTGCTCGGCCGTCTTGGACAGCTGAATTGTGTTGATCCACTTGTAGTCGCGCGGGCCTCCCACGTAGTCGAAGTGGTAGTACACACCCGCGCCACCATGCCTCTCCGTCTCGTTAACCAGGGGCAGGCGTCGCACATTTCCCCAGTTGTCATCTGACCACAGCAGCGTAATATCCTCAGGGACCTCCAGTCCCTGCTCCTGGTAGCTCTGGACCTCCTTGTACAGGCACCAGGACTGGGGGATATCGGAAATGTCATCCAGGCCGAGACCCTCGGCCAGTATCTCCCGCTGATTATGAACCAGCGTCTCCAGCATAGCTATGATCTTGTCGATGCCCAGCCCTTCAATTGCCGTGTCACCCGAGCCTCGCATGGCCATGGTCCACAGACTATTCCGCACGTACGGCTTCGCTCGCTGCACGCCATACTGAAAGTATTCGTCAATGGTCTTGTTGTTCTCGTTGTACGCCCATGCGCCCTCGTAGTAGTTCCCGAATTCGTTTTGAGCCCGCATCATGGGTTCCGTATGCGAGCTTCCGAGCACAATCTCGTATGCGTGTAGCAGAGGTTGATTCAGAGGGTCGTCAGTGTACACCATCGACGCCCACACGGTGGGCCAGAGGTAGTTTGCCCGCAAACGCAGCAGCAGCTCGGCCACCAAGGCGTAGAAATGGTGATTGTACCCTGCCGCGTCATTCCACGTGTTTGGCCAGTTGCTCGACACCCAGTTGGTCAGACCCGGCTGCTCATCGTTGAGGAAGATGCCCCGAAACTTGACCGACGGCGAGCCCTGTGTCTTCTGCCCACGCAAGGCGTATATCTCCTTCTGATTCGGGGTGGGCACGTCTGCCCAAAAGTACCAGGGGCTCACGCCGATTTGCTCACTGATGTCGTAGATTCCGAATATGGTGCCTCTTGGCATGCTGCCGGCGATGACCAGGGCTTCTGCACAGCCAGGGATGGGATTCTTGACGACCTTGGTGACAAAGGCCTCCCATTCTCCTTTAATGTCGGAGACATCAATCTTTCCCGCTTTGATAAGCCTGTCTACAACCGTCGAATAGCCAATGGTTCCCGCAATAATGACGGTTCTGGAGGCATCCGGATCGGAATACTCGGGTCCTTTGAAGCTCTCTTCCCCAATCGTCGAGTACTGGGCAGGTCAGCCTGGGCCATTGTGCTAGAAACGGAAAATACTCACATCAGTGTTGTTCTTAACGTTGACGGGTTCAAAGACAAACTCGGCAGGCTCAGCATCCGCCTTGCCATTGCTAAGTGTCAAGTTATTTCCTGTCACCCGGCCAAAGTCCACGGCCAAGTCGCCTGCGGCCCTGATGACACCCCAGTAGTCATCTCCAGATACGAGGATCTGACCAGCCGCTAAGCCCTTCCCCGCGAGCTTCAACGGGTTCTCGGAAGCATCGTGTTTGAAAGAGATGACTTGCTTTTGGCCCAGCGCGTTGGCCAGAGGCACAAGGGCCGCGAGGAGCCAGACCAGCATCTCGTTCAAGTTGGGCCTTGATCGGCCAGTCCGGACGGCGCCGCACAAGTAGTGTCCTGCAATCGTTCTCGAGGTCTTTCAGCTTCGACTCATATACCAGAACGGTCCTCGCTTTGCCGTAGGGAATCCCTTCTACCAACACGATGCTGCCAAAGCCAGGGCCTATATACCCTGCCCATGCTGCCCTTGGGCCTGTTCCAGATATCTAGGCGCGGCCCCAGCATATTTCTCCAGTCCCCGGCTAAAGGAGCATCAGTATTTTCCACGTAATAAAAGATGCCATGAGAAAGCCATTCAGCCGTTCGGGACTTTGGAGATCACCTCCGTTGGCGTGGGGAACATGGGGAGGCGGGGACAGCTCCCCCGCAGGAACATATCCAGGGAGAACTGCCGTGCCAATCGTTTCGTTTCAACTTTCCCCAATGTCATTTCCCGGCAAAGCCTGGAGTCGAAATGAGTCGGTTTGCTCCCTATTTACCCGCTCGATATAACCGCAGAGAGTTGTCACCTCGAGAGAAGCCAAGGCTGAAGTTGACGGTCAGGAGATGGTTGGAAATTGCTCAGGCACATCACCGGGTCCATCTCCACTTGAGATTCGTCAAGACGCTATTAGAAACCTGCCATCTAGGAACAGCACAGCAGCCTGTAGCAAGACAAATTTAACTTCGATATCCCTCTACCTTACTATACATACGCCTCAACGCCAACCGTGGATGCCAAGAACATGGTACATAGCAGATCCGCCTTCTTGTTCGAGTAACAACCCAATGTCAACCCCAGGTCGAGCAATCCAGGCGATTTTGGGCACGCGGCTCTAGGATGCAGCAAAGGCATACTGCGGTAACTGGGCCATTCGCTCCTCGGGGCTGATCTCGGCGTCCTCGTAAAACATCCTGCCCTTCTTGTCCTTGTCCTTCTTGGCCGCCTTCGGGGGTTCGATCTCGTGTGCTTGCGAGGGAGGCCTGACGCCTGCCTCGGCCATGCGGATCAGGTTATCAATATCGTCGCCTCGGGGTGCATCGACGGGACGTTGTGGCAGTCCTGATGGGGCCAGATCGGGCGCGTAGCCGTATGGTGGCTGCTGGGTGGGCGGTGGTTGCTGTTGCGAGTGGCCTGGATAGTGCTGTTGTTGCTGGTACTGCGCATTCTGCCGTTTCATATCAGTCAAGACAGCAACACAATTTTCATAGCATAGAAGACTCACATCTGTGGGCGTAACTCCCTCCATAGAACCCCCCGACGCAGCAACAGCCTTCCGCTTGGCTCTCCAATCTGCCAGCCTGCGCTTCAGCTCCTCAGCCGTCTCAATCTTGATTTTTTTCCTCTGGTTCTTGGCTTGTCCCGGAAGGGGATTGCCTGTCGCAATTTGACGGTCCTTTTGCGCCTGGTAGAAGTTGTGGATGAGACGGTTGCGGTGGCTCTCGAGGACCTCCTGCGGGATGCCCTCCATGCCAAAGATCTCAACTTCGAGGCCCTGGCGGTTAGGTAGTGCATTCTCGACATATTCCAAGTTCTCCTTGTGGACCTGATTTAAGTGCACGGATAGACCTGAGTAGAAGGGGGCGTCAGCGCTGTTTTGAGATCATCATGACGGTCGCAGGTTACGCACCTCCAGCGGTGTTGAGACGGCGCCCACACCGGTCGCATTTGAAGTGCTTTGCCTTCTGGTGAGAAATGAGCAGCTTCAGGTCTTCGAAATCGCGCTCGCCTATCAGCCACTGTTAGCTTCATCCGTGACCAATGTTAGTCGCGGTCGCGGTCTGGGGTATCGCACAGTAATAGCACCATGGGCGCCCGAGGATCTCCTCGATATCGGGGTGTCCGCGCTTTTTCTTGCCCATGTTGACAAAAGTGTGCGCTGAATGGATAATGCAAGGGAAAAAACGGGAGCTCGGAGGTTCGGATGAATAGGCGTCGGGTATTGATTGACGTGAAGGTTCGCGACAAGCTTCAACCTCGACATTGATTTCTGGGAGCTCTGTCGGGTGAACATCGGTTAAACATCCTGAGCACTAACAACATGTCGTACTATATATGAAGTCCGGTACTGGCTGCTTAATAGCGGCGTCGCATTTTTGCAACACAACACCGGTAGGGTCCCTACTATTAACAGTCCGTGAAATGACCATGAATATACGTGTGTGTGTTTTCAATATATAATGTCTATGGACGTGTACACGCAATGCTCGTCTCTCGTTGATTCGTCACACACCATCATGTCGTCCACCTCGTCACATGTACATGCGCCTCTTTAGCCTCGCACAAGAGCGAAAAGCAAACATTACACTAACCATGAAATGATGGACTGAATGCGTTGCCTCCAACAAGAAACTCCTTATGCAAATCTAGCTGGGTATCTTCTGCTTTGAAATACAATGTAGCCCGACCAAATCACGAACGCCAGCGTCCCTCTCTCTAGCTGCCTGCGGCCCTGTGAGGGCAGTGGGGATGTTGGGGTTGTTGCTGTTGTTGATGCTGTTGCTGTTGTTGTTGCTGTTGCTGTTGCTGTTGCTGTTGCTGTTGCTGTTGCTGTTGCTGTTGCTGTTGCTGTTGCTGTTCCTGTTCCTGTTGTTGTTGCTGTTGCTGATGCTGATGCTGATGCTGATGATGATGATGATGCTGATGCTGATGCGGAACATGAGGATGCTGCGGTTGTTGGTGTTGCAGTTGAACTTGTTGCCCAAATACGATCAGAGGCCACTGATTTGCCATATCTTGGTGTCCCGACGTTCCATCAGGCAGTGGCGGCATGGGTGGAGCGCTGACCGACATCCCCGCCGTCCCCGTCGGCCCCAGGGGGAGGAGGGTATTAGCACTGTAACTATCCTGGTTGCTCTGGTTATGCGCAACCGCTGCAGTCCAGTCTTGCCAAGTGTTCCCACCAGGGCGCTCCCAGTAAAGCGGGCCTGTTGGGTCAACAGCATGTTCAGGGGCCTGCGAGGCAAACGAGACCAGAGGATTCGAGTGTGCATCTCCACCAGGAGTTACTGCAGCTACCGCTGCGGCTGCGGCTTGATGTGAGTTGGGGAAGAACATGGGGTCTGTATTGTAGGACTGGGGCGCCATGTGGCTCCCCTGGGATTGGTCTCCGTACGCAAGCCTTGTGTAGCCAGCGTGGCTGCTAATGTCTGAGTCTGCGTAGTAAAGTCTGTGGGGTTGTGAGCCCGTGTCCTGGCGCGGAAGTGCTTGTGGTTGGGGTTGCTGCGGAGACTGTTTGGGTGGCATCGTGGAAGATGGTGTAGCCATCGCTAAGCGAGTTGTATCCGGTGATCGCGCCGACGTTTGTTTGACGGGGGTGTCTGGTGCAGAGTTGTCCTTTTTGAGCTTGAGTGATGCTGGAGAGGCTGGCGATGGATTTTTGACGCTCTGATGCTGCCTGTCATGTTCAATTTGGGTAATAGTTCGGGCAATGATGCGCCCAATCTCGTCCTGAAGGTCGGGTCCGCAGCCTGTTAACATGGTTAGCAACCTCGCCATTAGAGAGGAAAGAAGCACTCACAGAGGAGCTGACTAGCCTCGTTTAGAACTTTCGTCCAGTCATCCATCTCTCGCTGCAATATAGCAACTTCCTCGGGAGTTGTCTGGAAGCGCCGTTCCCAGTGTGCCTCAAGCATAGAGAATATAGACATAGCGTAAAGGGACATTCTCGTCCAGGTTGTATCAAGCGCTTTTAGCTCAATCATTCTCTGCACCAGGTGCAAGAGTTCACGGGCCGTCTTCTCGCATACCTGGGTGTTTTCAGCCATCATTGTCTTGTCAGAAGTCGGGTTGACCGAATTGTGGCGCATCCAGAGTCGCATTTCCAATCCGAATTGTCTCGCATAGAGTGCGGAGAGGTCGTTTTGATGATGTTCCTCGTGATTGAATTTGAGGCCTGGCGGTAGCTCATTCTCCCACTTCTCCAGCTCATTTTCGAGTATGTAGATGATCTTGGAGTAGTTCTGCGGGTCTCTCCGGACGCTATAAATATTGGAGTACATCTCCATGACAAGAGGGACCAACTTAAACATAGCCATTGCAGCCTCCCAGTCGCACTTCAAACCCCGCGAGGTGTCAATTCCAGCTTCAGTGATGAGTTCGTCATTGATGGGCTCGGGGAAGGGAACGTCAAAGTCGTGGACCGCGATAGGCATGGGCCGGCCAATGTGGCCACTAAGGTGCACATACATGGAGATCATGACCCACCATGTCCTCTTGTGCATCTCGATTTTGAGGTTTGTCCCCTCGGGGGGTACCCGAGGGGCTCGGTGGAGATTCAGCTCGAGCGCTCGTTGGAATACCAGATTCGACATAAGGGCGCCGCACCCGGGCTTCGGAAACGCTCTCGCGTGACATACCATGAGGACCATGGCCTGCACGGCAGCCAAATCGCGTGAAGTCATAAGGTCGAAAATTTTGCTGAGGGAGAAATGGTAGTGCTTGTTGGAGAGATTATTGAGTTCGGTGCGGCGTTCAGATTGTTGCCAGTTGCGCACTCCATACTGATAATATATGATGGAGAAGACCATGTGTACTTGTACCAGCTCCGCTGTCGAGGGTATAAAATCAGGCTCATCGTACATCCTCGTCAGCTGCGCAGGAAGAGTTTGAATTAGCACAGGACACCGGAGGGGTCAAATTCGGTCAAAACTTACCAGTTTCATGAAGGTCGGCCTATGAATAACAGGGAAGTAGGATGACATGATTAGGAAATACCATTTCGTATAGGTAAAGGCATCTTCGCGTGGAGGTAGCTCCACATGCACGGGGGGGTTGATTCTGACTGCCGACTGCAAGAACGCTTGGACAGACTTGTTGTACAGAGGAGTAACGCCACCAGACTCGGCCGCGGGTTCGTCCACGTCTGGGGCGTCAAAGGAGGCAGTGTCGATTGTAATCCCCATGATGTTAAGCTTGGTACCTCGAATCGAGCTCAATGGGTGATTTCCCCATTCGACTGGGAGGCTGCTATCATCCGGGCGTGATTCGAGTCGATGTCGGGGGAAGTTTGAAATAATAAAACTGCCATCCTTGCTAGCCGAATGATCCTTGATCCAGAGACTACCGAGCTGCGTCCAGCCATTTTCCGTCATATCCTGGTCATGTGCAGCCGAGCGAGAATCGTCAGGTTGGCTTGGATAGGGTTTGACCTCGACCCCTTTCTCACCAAGGAGCTTCTCCAGCTCACGGATGTGGTTGACCATGCCATACTTCTCTCGCTCCAGCTGCTGGGTGTATCCTCTGCGTTCGGTCCGCCCTGAAACACGATCAGTGACGAAGCACTCGAGCCCGAGGTTGACGCAGTGTGAGCAGCCCTCGGGTAGCGCATCGCAGCGAATCTTGCGAACCTAGATGCGCCAAGCAGAAATAAGTCAGTGCGACGATGCGCCGAGAGCCGGGAGGGGGTTCAGAGGTTACCTTGCAGCGATCGCATGCCTGCCCAGTACGGGAGTATGACAGAAAACGGTTCTTGACGACGGTGGAAAAGTGCGGGACAGCGGCACGCTCAAGGCGCGGCAGCTTCATCTTGCCAGTCGAGCCGGGGACGGAGGGGTCATCGCCGCCCGCCCCGTCGTCGGCAGCACGCTTGGGTTTGCCCGCCCCGCCACCAGCTGGATGCCCAGCCATGGCGACTGCGTGTGAAGACGAGGCAGTTCCAGTGGCGCTGGGCTTGGTCGGGGGAGCAGGGGCGGGAGCGAGACCGAGCTGTGTACCGGCGTGGCGGTCGCGTGGCGTGGAGTAACGCGAAATGGCGGGTGCAGACCACGACGTCAACGAGTTCGTCGCTGAGGGGATTCGGACGGCAGAAGGATCTGTTGGTCTGCTGTAGAGCAGAGGGCGGCGCGGAGGAAATTCGTGCTGGTGTTGGTGCTGATGCTGGTGATGCTGGTGACGGCTGTGGTGCAGATCGCGGTCGCCATCCAGGGAGCTGGACGTTGACGTTCGGTGGAGAGGACGAGTGTTGCGATTTGGATCGCCGAGTCCACCAATGCGACTTCCACTTCCACTCCCACTTCCACTCTCACTCTCCCATCCGCTGCCAACTTCTACTATCGAGCAGTTGCCACTTGCGCGACCGTGGGACGCAGGAGCCGTCCAAGAACGCGGAGTGGAGGGCCAGCTGGTTGGAGTGCAGGAAGTAACGAGGCCCCCCAAGCGATCGGGAGCCCTTCCAGAGGGCCCCAATGGCAATGAACTTCCTGTGCTGGCGTCTGTTGTGGTGCCTGCGGCGGTGCCTGTGGTGGCACCTGTGGTGTCACCTGTGTCGAGGTCGACCTCGAGGCCCAAAGCGAGATCGAGGTCGAGATCAAGGTCGAGGGGGATGTGCGAGTTACCCTGACTGCCAGCGCCAGGGGATCGGGACTGCGCTGGAGATTTGTTGGAGCTGCTGGTCGCGAATGCCATTCCGTCTCGCTGGGCCCAGGCCAAGGTGCCTACTGGCTGGCTGCCCACCCACTAAGGTAAGTGCCTCGCACAGGGTCAGGGACTCAGGTACCTTCCAGGTTAGTACCCAGCCTGCTGTGTACGAGTGCTTTAGTAGGTACCCAGTAGCCTCCAGGGCTCCAGGGCTGTGTTGCCAGGGCCCAGGTGTCGCTGCAGCTCCAGCGAACACTAAGCAAACACTGGGACAAGGTCGAGATCCACCCGACGGGGGCCGTTTCGTATAGGGGCCACCGGGCGGGAGCCGGGCCAGTCCGTACCGGAAATTGTCCCCCCGACGTTCAGGGTTTGCGCGTGCTCTGGAATATGTACTAACTAGGGTGGAGATCTGTATAGACTCCGGAGGCTGAGACTCACCGGCGCGGCGAGGCGGGCCTTTCAGATCTGAGTACTCGAGATTTGGGTAATCCTTCCCTCCACACCTAACTAACGTGGCGGCTTTCGTGCTCCCCCACACTGCCTTCTTCCTGGCGTCGCAGTCGGCTCGTCGTATGCAAAGGTGATAAGAGTGATGGAGCAAGGCAAGGTCTCAGATTGTCTCAGCCGATGCGGCCCAGGTCTTGAGATTTGATACAAATTACCGAGATGCGGGAAACCCAAGCACTGCACCACTCCTGCCCTGCTGCTAGTGCATTGGTGAGCATCCACGCTGAATTCGTAATTGGTTTAATAAGACGTACTCGTGCTATGTACTCCGGACCAGATGCCTCGAATTGGCTGGTTTGATAAGGAGGGGTTCAAGTACAAGGGCAAGGAGTCGTAAAACCAGTCATGCAGCAGCTATTAGTCTGCCGCCCAGCACGCTAGCAACCACTCTGTGCTATGAGTAGATGTCTTGGGTTTTCTGGTCAGTGTTGCAGTAGGAGAGTCTGGCAACCCGTAGCTCCGTCTCGTGGTGGTACCAATTCGGGTGTCCCGCTGTCAACATCAGATGGCGTCTCGTCGTGTTGTTTTAGGCTGTAGCCGGTCGGGGGTAGCAATATACCGTTCACCGTTTACCCGTGGTCATTAAGCAATACTCGTCCAAGGAACGAGGTGAAGCTGGAAGAGGTATCACAAAACATGTCGAAAGGTAATCAGGCTCACTAGTCCGTCCTCTACTATCGGTCTACCTCAGGTTTTTATAAGGATGGGTTCTCATAATGGAGGACAACAGAGGCCGGTTCGAGACTCGAGATACGGAGCCAGTCATTATCTACCTCAATGTGGCATCCGAGGTACAACGCCACGTTCTCTTTAACCTTCAAGGGCTTGGACGAGAACAGCAATCCCAGGTATCGACTACCGACGTGCACTGGTACCACTCAGACTTCTGTTAGTAGTCAAACATTACGTACCATATACATAGGGGCCCATCAAGTATCTGGGTACGATGAAGTCTTAATGTACGCGTACATGTGAAGAAACCATGCAGGAGTAGTAGTATGACCATCAGGTTACAGCGCCACAAAATCATGCACTTACCAAAGATCACTAAAAGCGTAGTATTCTTTCCGTCCAAAATGCTGCCCATCCTATGAAAATTCTGACGAGTCTTAATGTAACCACTGGGATTGGAACTGTACAGGATAGCGAGCCACTTCTCCTGTCCAACTTACAAGAAGTGTAGGTTGAGGCATAGCACCAAACTCCAAAAAGGTTCCCATGTCTCTCCCTCGCTTATGACAAGCCCACGTATTCTTAGATATCAATACGCGGGCTCGTTTGTCTAGTCCTTGACACCGGAATAGCTCTCGCGCATTGCCATCAGCCAGCACCAGATAATTTACATGACAGCATATTTGGCACCAGCCTGAAAATATACGACCGTATTTCCGTATGGTTAATGGGACTGTAAGTGGTGGTTTGAGGCGGGCTTAGGAGTGCCCTGGTCCTTCAATCAATTTTGTGGCCTGCTAACGGCAAGACTCCAAGGATAAGCATTCCGCTTCTATTAAAGGCATAGGACCTTTCAAGTGCAATGGCGCATGAGTACCTTCCTCGCCCTCGGGTTAGTTCATGTTTACAGCAGTCTTGACACCCCTGTGGTTTCTTATTTGGCTTGAATCTGCACATTGGCATTCAGCCTTTGCTACAAGCCCAAGTAACTACTAGTAATCACTCGACGTCGGTGAAACAAAAAGACGTGTGAGCTCGATATGGAAGCACAGAGCTAGATATTGCGCCAGGCCGCTCAGCTGCTAATGTGGCACTCCGCGCCATCGAACACTTCCAGTCGGTCCATGTTGAGTGTTGGGCCACAAAACAGCAAGCCCTAAGACCATGAGATGCTGAGCGTGGTCGGTATGCTCTTGGAATCTGGAAGCGAGCAAATCAAGCATGTTTTACTTCGTATACCGCCTGCCACCCACGCATAAGCTAGAAACGCCCCCCGAAGCCCCCGACTCCCCGGTTAGTAGTTAGAGTTGAAACTCAATGTCAGCCCAAGTCTCTCGAAACGGCGAGGCCAGTTGATACTTGACAGCATGTGCGGATCAGACAGTGTAAGCATGTCTCCACACTGTCCCTTGCTTGCCTGCGTGGGTCCCTCCCATGTGCCCCTCAAGCCCCTCTGCCGATGATCGTCGCAACCCCTCCAACGTCAACTTCAATCCTTCAATCCACGAAACAACCTGATTCTCTTTCCGACGACCCGACCTTCTCTACTCCATTTTCGAGAAAAATTATCCGCATCTCTCGTTCTTCTGTGCCTCACCAGACAACCTACGCACACAATGTCGCTCGAAACTGTGATTCTAGACCACCTGCCGGCCGCCTACACTGTGCATATCGCCCTGTTCCGTAACGTGCGCAACGCCGCCTTTCTACATAGCCAGCTTCTGGCGCGCAATCCTGACTTTGAATATGGCCTCGTCGACGCCTCTATAGTAGGTTTCCACACATACTGTCGCTTTGATTGCCCGTCGCAATCATACACAAAAGCTAACTCCCCATTGCTATAGATTGCCTCGCGCCTTCATCTCCTCTCTGCCGTCTTCAAGGCCGTCGTGTCAGCCGCCAGTAACACACTAAAGACGCCAAATGTTCATTCAGAGATTGTGACATGTCTAAGCGCGTCCAGCAATGTAAGAGGGCCCAACCTTGATGTCCCTCCAACAAAGCCTGGCCCACATGCTTACGATTCATCTTTCAGATTGCGGAAGCTTATCGACGTTACGGCATCTCACCTTCCACGAAAGACCTCTTAGTTATCAAGGTTGCTGTTGATGGTACACCCTCGACCGGGCAAATATCGGAGCACCTCTTTTCCAATGTCGAGGGGGACATCGTACCTGTCACCGACCAAACCCTCGCCGGTCTCACAGACCTTTCGAAGCTGTCGAAATACTACAAGCTGAATGGTCTCAATTGGCTTGATGGTATTAAAGACAAGGCAGCAAAACATAAAGAGATAGAGATGCTCATACTTGGAGGCATGGCCCTACGAGGAGTCTAAAATAAGAAGAATGCTTCCACGCCCCTCCAATTTAACGGTGCTTTAAGGGGGAGGCTGCCGCAGGTCGTAAGTTGATTATTATCTAAGCGACTTCTTTTCTCGTGAATCATCTATCATCTAACGACCAAAGCCAAACTCCTTTTTTCACCCGCTCCGGCACCAGTTCTACCCCATCCAGCGCCGAAATAGACCGCCGAGGTGTAAAAACAACCATCCGCCGAGGTGTTCCAAAACCTTTGCGCCCGCTGAGGTGTTTAAATCACAAATGCGCCCCGCTGAGGTGTATAATATTAACGCAGAACAGAAAAAAAAAGAACAAAGAAATTAATCTCCTCCACAGTCGTCATCGTTGCACGGGTCATGATTAAGCGACCAGCCCGAAGGTCGTCTTGAATCGCCGAACCAGCTCCGCCCACATGGCATCTCGGCCGCTGCGGGTCCGCTGAACGGCATCCTTGTTCTCCTGTGCGCGGCGAAGCAAGTACTTCATGCACTCTCCCGTGGTTCCCCAGACCAGGTACTTGTACGCAGGAAGTGCGGACGCCGTAGCCGTGGCTGTGGCAGACACGGATCCTGCAGTCCTCTGTCGCTGGGTCCCCGCTTCAACCAGCTCGCAGCTGACCTCATCGGCCATACCTTGAAGCTGGGCGAAGGCGATGGGAGACTTGGCCGCTCCAGCATCGCAGATGGCACGAGCACGACGAACCGACTCCCCATTGTGGGTAGCCAGGACAAGGCTGGCAGAGGGGTACTGGCCCTTGCCTTCGACAGTGGGATTCCACTGGCGGGTCAACACGCTAGCGGCAATACCATCGTAGCAGGCGTCCGTGTCCTCCTTGGTATCGTGGAGGCGGTGGCGGGGATCAGAGTTGAGGTAAGCTCCACGAACCAGTTTAACGCCGAGGGTAAACCCGCCCTTCCGGGCCTCATCCAGATGGTTTGCCACGACCTCAGGAGCACACTTCTTGTACGCTTGGTAGGTTCCGAAGATGACGGCGTTAGCGGGATCCTGGTTGTACTTGCGTGCGTACTCAAGAGTCCAATCGTCGATACCATCCTGCAGGGCATCCTGTTCAGCATCAAACAGGAGACGGACCCCACGCTCAGAGGCCAGCTTGCAGATCGAGTCGATGGACCTGGCCAGGTACTCCGAGGCGGGAAGGCGCTTGGAAAGTTGGAATAGCGCCAGACTACCTGCACCTGTGAACCTGTCACATTGTTAGCACTACTTGATGCTATATGCTGTGTGGGAGGTCAAACTTACTTGAGAGCCACGAAGTCACCAGGCTGGGCCAGACGAACAGTTTCGAGAGTACCCTGCGTCCAAGGATCGATCTCGTTGCGGATGCATTCTTCAGTCTCCTCGCCGACCTTTCCAGCAGCCAGATCTCGTGCCTGAGCCTCGGACAAGACCACCTCCTTGGCATACCCTAGGATGACGCCAGTAAAGCCAATTTGCTTGAGGCCGTCGATGGTCTGACGGACCTCGGTGGGGTTCTCGCCAGCACAGAACTGGGCATAGAACGTCTGTTTGAGGAAGTAGCGCAGGAGAGGATTGCGGTCCGGGCTGAGGAGAGGGTTGCGAGAGTGTGCAAGGGCAGCCATGAGGTGGAGAGAGGGGTTGAGAAGAACAGGAGAGGATGAGACAGTGGTGGTGCCCAGGGAACGAATGATCATGGCCAAGGGCAAGACAGAGAGGGGGGCGCGAGAGGGCTCGGTGGCCGGCGGCGGCATCATGGCATCAGGATGCTCGGCCAACGTGGAGGTGCGTCGCTCCGAGGAGTGGATGGGACGCCGCAACGAAGGTGTCGGGTAAGCAGGCGTGGCCATGCTCTGGGCGAGTTGGGAGGCGGTTGCTCTGATGCTGAAGCAGCGGCTGCGATGCACAGCAACTGCTTCAACAAAGGGAGTCCATGATTGAAGTGAGTTCGGAACAGCACCCGCCGTTGCAGCGAGCGCTGTCCGGTGAATAGGAAGACGAAGTCCTCGTGCAGCGGGTGCAGTGGCCATTCCACTGCTTAGCGGTTTGTTCGGGAAGCGAGGAGAGACGTTGTGTGTGTTTCGAGAAGGCTATGGGATATGTGTCGATGGGTGGGAAGAGGAAGAGAGAGAGGGTCACAGCGGGAGGAATGTGGGTGGATTATCAAGAGAGAATTAGAATTAAAGTGTGTGTGCTCGAGGCTATCGTGGCTACGGCAAGGGCAATCGAGGGGGGTGCCTTATACTCGTTGAGCTGTGCACTGACTATCACATACCTCCGGTCTCCGGCCAGGCTGGTGTTATCTCCAGCCATCAAAGTCAGACCTAGCCACCCCGACTACGGGGAGGCGCCTTAGGGCCAACGACAGGGTCCAGGAGCCTCCCCGAATCCCCACGGACCCTCTGCTCCACCTCTGGCCGCGCTCTGCCGCCCGCCTGCCCCATATCAATCCGATTCACACCAAGCCACCTGCTGCCACATTCCCGCTTGGTGCATGATGTGTTGACAACAAAGTTTCTTAGGCTTATCAAGGCATCACGTGGCCCCCCGCTTTTGTAATTATGCAACCACCCAGGCCGAATGTAACCGCAGGAGCTGCATCCGCGACCGGCGACAGGCTGCAGGCCCCCCCAGATGGCGTTTCCAATTGGCGAATGATAAGGATTCAATTATCCAATTTGGAACAATGGAAAAACCCTTGATGCTCAGTCTGGAATGATCCTGGAAGGTAGCTCCGCTTGGCGACGCGGCTGCTGGGATTGTCTCAACGCCGTTTCAAAACAGACAGGCCGTCGTGGCCTTGCGACTAGTAGCAGATGCCTTATCGGCGTGCGTCAGCGAAACGTCGGTGAGGGATGTCCCATCAGGCTTCAGCGCGCTGCGTTGGTTGGGTGCTTGCAGATAGCCTTTCCCCCAACCGCCACGACACGCGAGGGGCTGATAACAGGAACCTCCGTACTCGGTGCTGGCCCCCCAGGGCCAGGCTCCCACCTGACCACTCGACCACCTCTCGGGCTGCCCGGGGGTCCAACCTTGCCTTGTGGCGCCCAGACCTCGAAGCGCGATTGGTGGCCAGTTAGTCATGCGAATTCCGATTTTGGTGATGAGCAAGAGAGCCTTCATGGCGTTTCCTCCCCAGCATTGCGATGATCCGTCGACGAAGATGAGGCCCCGCCACCTATTAATCGTCGTCGGGCAAAGTCCACGTAGCCTATCGGCCTGCCACGGGCCAGCCCAAGAAGATCCTGGACACCCCCGTATGCAAGACCGAAGAGGAATCCGGACCTTGCAGTCCGGGCCGCGGTGGTGATGGAGAAGCGATCTGGGTCACAGGCCGACCGTCGGCCACCTGTTAGCTCATCCTGTCCCCACGTTGACGAAACTCAATCCGATCATCACGATTCCCAAAACAAAATAAAATGACACCCTCGATAAGCAATCGCCACAGAGATCCAAGAAAATCAGGGCAGCCAGGCAGATCTCATGACGGGGGGCGGGGAGATTGGGCTGTGCAGGCGTCATAACTTACGCCATAGAGAGAACGCGCCAGCAACACTTAGCGATGCGATGATGGTGGAAAACATATCACTAGCGCCACGGCACCGATCGACGGTGCTCTCAAGGGACAGGGCCATGAAGCTCCAAAATCCAGTGCGAGCGCCCATCCTCAGACCCTCGCGGATACCACCCTGCATGGCATGATAGTTTTTGGTCTTGTGATACAAGTACCAACCCGTGGTGGAGTCGGGCATCTTGTGCGCATGCTCGGCCCGGAAACGCAACTGTGCCATCTGGCCACCTTGGGTTGCTCCAAGCGAAAATCCGATAAGACTGGCAGCGGCAGACCCCAGGGTGACCCGGGCCGAGGTGGCCATGGAGAGGCGAGGGTGCGAGTCCAGGGGGAATGTTTGCGGCCCGAGGGAAGACTCGTTTGCGGCCTCCTCGCGGGGAGTCGCTGTAGTAAGGGTCGACATCGTGGATCTTCCTCGTTGGTTTCGTCGGTCTCATCGGCCGGACGCTTTCCGAAGTCGCTCGTGCTCGTTATCGTGGATGCAGTTTGTCGCGCCGTAGAAGATGCTGCGCCGACAAAAAGAGGGACGATGCGCCTTTTGAATGGGAAATAATTCAGCTAAGGTCAAGGATCCTGCAGCATGCAGCTCTCGGGATGAAGAGATGAATGGCCCCATACAGTATATATACTATTCGCACTGTACTTCACACGGACCTCTGCCTCGGATTGAATTCGAGATTTTCAAGACGAAAACAGAGTACGCGGGGTCACGTGTTTGCGCGACTGCTTGCACTCGCGGCCTCGAACCCCTCCAAGTCTTTAGCTGATTGCACTCAAACACGGCGAGTTTGGTAACACAACCAGACACGAGACATGGCTGTAAGGAATTTCCGCTTCCCATTGTCCTATTTGATACGCTAACTCAATTAAGGGATCTGTGGATGAGGCGCATGTGTCCGTGCGATTTAAGCACGGCATCCACACCATTTACCTCTTTGTCGATACCCAGAGTTCGATTGGAGCCGTCAGCCGGGAGCTGCGAGAGATTTTACGGGAGCGATATCCCGATGGCTTGACAACATCCTTGGACCCGCACAAGAAAACCGCTGTGCCCGAAGAAAGCGATAAGCCTGCGATGGCCTTTGCAGTGCTCAGCGTTCCCAACGATCCGACACGCGGGTGGAAGCGGCTGAAATATGACGATGAAGAGACCACAGGCGCCTCTAGAGCTGGCTTGAAGCAGAATGGCATCGTAGCCTTTGCTTTCCTCAACAATCCAGACGATGAGCCTGTGTTTGAGGTCGAGTGGCCGATGGACGATGATGAAACGTACGACCCGCACGCGTGATGTCGGATTTGGCCTTCGGTGAGAGGAAGCAGGTCCAGCGTTCTACAATTTGTATGGGAAGCTCAGCCGTTCTTGTCCACTTCGACATGAACATTGTACTCCAGGTCCAGACCCCCAGGTGAGAAGATCCTGACTGGACCTTGGTCAGTAGCATATCTAACGAGTCCCGTCTTGCTTGTTGAAATTAGCATTCAAGCGTCCTCTGCTAAACGGTCGGTTTACTTTATTGCTTTGAATATGAGGCGTTCGCCTGTTGTCTAGTGTCAAATAGGCAGGCTGATGGAGTTTGGGAGTTAGCGTTGAGGGCATTAGGCACCGGTATTAATGGACCAATTTTGTGACTCCGTTTCACACTGGCAGGCGCAGTGGGATTTTCTACTGAGTATCTCTCCATCCATCGCTATAAAACAGTTAGACGATTCGGAACGCATTGCGCTGGGGTTCATAGAGCCGGTATTTGTAGCATTGAAGCCATCCTTGTGCGAGCTCCGAACCCCTTTCAGATCTAAGGTACAGGTAAGTCGCGAGAGACATAGGAGTCACGTTAGTTCACAAAAGTGGTTCACTTACATTTCTTTAGCTAATTTCTACTTATATTTAGCATTGTATACTATTTATTCGAATCTTTTTAGATCAAATGGTGAGACGAAGCACATTCTCGCGTCCTTTTCTAGGGTAGGTAGGTAATGTTACCTTGAGTGAATGGATGGATACTGACTAAGCGCACATCAATGCGACGCGATCGACCCCGACCCCAGGACCCCTGATTTCGATCTGGGATTCCACCATCCGCCGCCGTCGACGGCAACGCACGTCACCTCGTCAGCTTCCAGCGTGTTACGGGCCCGCTGGAAGCCTTTGGTCCTTTATAATGGCCGTGGCGGCTTTCCTGCGTCGCAGCCTAGGCCTACTGGTGCCCCTGGCCGTAGCCTGCACCGTCTATCTCTACCTCTACCCAGTCTTCAATGGCTGCGCGTTTCCACTTCCGTCAAGGGATCCGAAGGAGGCTTTTGAAGAGGCCAAAAAGCTACACTGGCCTTATTACAAATCTGGGGGGAACGGGTCTTCGATCGAGCACCTTGCCCCTTTTCGACTGCTTGCGCTAGGAGATCCTCAGCTCGAAGGCGACACTTCCATTCCGACGGAGGTTTACGGATATCTCCCGCATCTGAAGAGCATTGCGAAACATCTGACATTTCGCACCGAGCATTCCTCCCTTCGTGAACGTATACGAATGACGCTGCACGATACGGTCGACCTGTACTTTGAAGACATCCCAAATATAATCGAATCCGCCCGCAAGCGCTTCGACCTTTTCGGGAATGATTTCTACCTTGCACATATTTACCGCACCATGCATTGGTGGACGCAGCCTACACACGTCACGGTTTTGGGTGATCTGGTTGGCAGTCAGTGGATCGACGACGACGAGTTCGAGAGGAGAGGGAGGAGGTACTGGAACAGGACATTCAAGGGTGGCGAAAGAGTTCCTGATGATCTGGCTCAATACCCTAGTGATGAGTACGACATCTCGGGGGTCTTGGATGGTTCGCTGGGGGAGGAGATCTGGACTAAGAGAATCTTGAATGTTGCTGGGAATCACGATATTGGGTACGCTGGCGACTTGACCGAGGAACGAATGGAACGCTTCGAGCGCGTATTTGGCAAGGCCAACTATGAGTTGCGATTCGAGCTGCCCGTCTCCGACCCCGAGCTGAATGCCACGATCATCAACGACGTTACGAACCCAGACTCTCTTCGGCTGCAACCGGAGCTTCGCATTGTGGTGCTCAACGACATGAACCTCGATACTCCAGCCTATAGCTCGGTGCTTCAAGACGCTACTTATTCCTTTATAAATTCGGTCATCAGCCACTCCCATGGTGTCGAGTACAAGGGAGCATTCACCATTGTGCTAACGCACATTCCCACCTACAAGCCGGAAGGCGTGTGTGTGGACGGTCCGTTCTTCGACTTCCACCCGTCTGCAGAAGGAGGAGGCGTGAAGGAACAGTACTTGCTAAGTGCTGATGCGAGCAAAGGTTTCTTTGAAGGGATCTTCGGCGTGAGCGCAAACACACACGCCCCAGGCAATGGTCACGGTCGCCCAGGCCTAATTCTTAATGGGCATGACCACGCGGGTTGTGACACGTACCATTTCGTCAATCATACGAATGGGACGGGCCCAGAAGATAGGCCATGGGAGCATAAGCTCTGGAAGGACGCTCAAACCCAGGAGCTGCCCTCCAACCTGGGGCTACCCGGCCGGCGGGAGATTACCGTCCGCAGCATGATGGGCGACTTTAGCGGCAACGCCGGGCTGCTCAGCTTATGGTTCGACTTTGAGAGCTGGGAGTGGAAGTACGAGTACGCCGATTGCCGGTTGGGAAGACATCATTTTTGGTGGCTGACACATATCTTGGACTTTTTTATTTTGGTGGCTGTGGTGGCGCTCCTGGTCGTCATGATCATGGAGGCGAATGGCGTCGATGTAGAGGGACTGTTGAGCCAGCTTGTCCCCTTGGTGCCCGGACGGCTACAGGAAATGAAGCAACGACGTACAAAGACATCAGCGGTGGGGAAAGAAAACGGAAAGGCATGACTGGATATAGACAGCAATATACCCGAAGCGGTTTTGCACGTACAAAGAACACGAATATTACAATTATTGGACTTGTATTTGTATTGCAACTAGCTACTGGAGCGACTTGTCGGATCTCCCAGTGTTGGCACTGCACGAAACCTACAGCTTGGCGGAAGCTGAAAGGCAACCTGTTGTTTGCCAGATATCAGCATGGAGAAGCAAGTTACAAGCCCGCTCAATCAGAGGGAATGTCGGGGTCTCAAGTTCCACTGATGGTGAAGATGAACCTCTCTCCTTGGAATGTCGAGGCCCGCCCCATCCTTGGTCACTGGCGTAGAGCCTCTCGATTCATTTTTCCTTCGTTAGGGGTTTGTCGTGGGCAAGGTTAGAGGGAAGGCGTTGATGCCAGCGTCCACGAGCCAGAGGAGAGCAGACAGCAGTGCATCCTGATCCACATCGAAGACTTACTAGACGTCTTGGTCACCAGTTGGGGGCATCACATCCCTGGGAATTGTTGTTTGGCTTAATCTGCCCAGCCTTGGGTATCCGGTGCATAATGTGAAACAATAATGTATGAGTACGTATGGTAAGGCACGGATACTGGGCAAGGATCGGGGCAGCCGCCTTCTTCGGCTCGCGTTAGCTCATACAGTAATATACATTCGAACAGCGGCCCATGATTGCAGGGCTCTGTGTCTCTCCCTCCTCTCCATACGGATACATGCCAAGTCTATATGCAGGTCCCCCCCCATTGACAAAAGGAAGATGACCTGAGTTGGTCCCCCACCAGGCACTCCCCCCTGCCCGGCTAATCATATGGCAATTATACAAGTTTGGTGGATTAGTAGGGTTCGGTTAAATGGTAAGCGGAGATGTCGAAGCACCACCAGTCATTAGTCCTTCTTTTTTTCATCCTCCTCCTTCTTGGGCGCGAACCAGCCGCCGAACGATCCGAACATGTTGTCCATAGCCTCCTTCTGGAGCTTCTCGTTCATGACCTTCTCCTCTTCTAGCCACTTCTGGCCGTTCTCACGGATCTCCTTCTCCATGAGCTCGTAGTTGCGTTGCCCCCGCTCGCGGGCAATATCTTGGAGCATCTTGCCCTGTGCAAATGCTTCATTGGGGTTCTGCTCACCCTCGGGCGACACCGTCATGCTCATGTTGCTGGGGCCAAGACCCAGCATGCTACCCAGAGCACCCATCCCGGAAGGCTTGGAATGCTTGGCTTTCTCTGCCTGGATGCGGGCGTTGAACTCTTTGCGAGCAATAGCCTCGCGTCGAGCAAACTCGGTGGGGATGTGCTTTCCATCAAAGGATTTCAGCACCTTGCGAACGTCGGAGTATTGCATCGTATGAATGTACTCAAGGAAGGGGATCAGGCCAACTAGCTCCTTGTCGTCAGGGTTGCCGGTCCACGGGTCAAGGATGATGGCGTTCTCGGGCTGCTTGCGGACATGGCTCGCATTGGTGTCGATAACGATGACCTTGGATGGGTCACGGTTGAGATAAGAGATATCCTGCATGGGTTAGAAAACGGAGCGACAAGCCGTCTGTTTGCATATCATACCTTGACAATTTCTCCATCCTCGAACTTAGTGGCTTCACGGAACAGGGGCCACATGATGAACCGGAAAGGATCGAGCTTGCGCACAATACCTTCTGCGAGACCGAAAGAGGTGGAAGACCAGACAACTAACTCGTAGTACTGGCCTAGGTAGCGAATGAAGTAGTCCACACCAGGGCGTTTCGCCAGCCTCCAACCGTGTTGACGGGACCACTCGCTGTGAACAAGAAGATCTTCCAGGCTGATCACGAGAGTATAGGGGCGTTCGAAGCTCGGATCGGGGTCGGGAAGCAGCTTGTCAAAGGCCGGATCCTGGTAGTAAGACACGGACTCACCCAGACGGGCCCTGACACGCTGCCACCACAGCGAGGGCGTAAACCCGTTGGGAATATCAGGGTGGCGGTCTGCCTCGATATTGTCATCCCAGTTGCGACCAAGGTAGGCGAGTCCGAGAAGAGAACCAGCACCGGTCGTGCCCAGCAGGAACCGTGTCCACCAGCGGCGATTGCGTTCACTGGTCGACATATACTCCTTGGACCCGCGACCCCGTCGCTCGTGCTGTTCCTGATCGACGGCCTGCAGAGCTGAGTCGGACTTGGATCGGCCCTGACTCTTCTCCAATTCAGCCTCAAGGGTAGAAGGAATACCCTGGGTCAAGTCAGGCAGTTTGTCGAATGGTATTTGTTCGTCCTCCTTGGGGGTTTCGGCAGATTTCGAGGACTCGCCAGAAGTGGCATCGTGGGGGGTGGACTTGTCAGCCGAAGCAGACGAGGGATCCTTGGACGGTTCCGACGAAGACTGGTCTTTGGATTCGCTGTCCTTGGGAATGTTGGAATTCTTGTTGTTATTTGCGTATGTACGAATCCAAGGAGAGATAGAGATAACTGGCGCGGCAGGACGAAAGCTCGCGACTGGCGCCACCCGCGTTGTCCTCAGACCGAGGCGGGTGGCCTGCGCCAGCCTAGACAGCATAATGAATGGGACGGAAGATAAGATCGAGGACCCAATGTTCGAATGTGATAATTATAGAAGGCTTGTCTGATTGACTCACGGCGACATGGTTAGTCTGGGGCCGTGTGTTCGTTGGTGCCCGAGTTGGAGATGGTGATGCGATGCTCTTTTTTCATGGCCGAGCTCCAACAAGATTTCTCGCGCCGCAACCTGGAAGGTTCCGGCAGCTTGGGAGGGGATTCTACCGCGGTTTAGGCGCCCCCGAATCTGCCATGAAAGGTCGACGGACTATCCCTTTCCCCGACAGCGTCTCAGCTGCACCGACATCGGCCACTGATTGGGCCGGGATGGCGGGTCAACGCTGAAGACTCTCACGTGCCCCCCATTGGTCCCCTCTAGTTTGAGTGATGTCGGTGCGAATGCAACCATCCTCAGTTACATATTCTTCCCTTCTAGACTTCCCCTCACTTCCAACACTAGGGACTCCTCTCTACTGTTTTCTGTCGAGCATTCAAATCAATATCTACCAATTTCCCAAAAGCGACGACATAGGCACCCAAAATGCCTGCCTCTACTGCGTTCTAGAGGGTGGTCCCATTGAGTCCGTGATCTCGTCATGGAACCACCCTCTGCGTCGCGTTCCGTCTCTAGTGACCTACGATAGCCTATTGAACCCCTTTTTGAACAACACAAAGCGCCAGAAATTGGCTAGTCAGTTCAAGGTTCGCGACCGATCGTTGCATCTCGAGTTTCGCCGCCACCCGTTATAGCCCCGCACCCAGCTCTGCGCCGACTCGCCACCTCGTCAACTTCTTCACTACGGAAGCCTCAACATGGTCCGTCGGCCTGTTAGAAGTGCGAGAGGTGGCTTGAGAGCTCAGGCTGCCTCCAATGCTTCCACGCCCATGTCCTCGACCCGGACGACTCCCCTCAACTCTACTTACCCTTCGGCCCACACCTCCGAGGCGGACACCGAGGATGAGGTCAACAGCATCCCCATCGCGTCTCTCACTCTTGATACTCCCTTCACCCCCCTTCGCCGCCCGCGCCGTGTTCCATCGAAGCCTTTTCCTTTCTTGTCTTTGCCGTCGGAGCTGCGCCTTAAGGTATACGAACACTACTTCGACGACGAGGGCTCAGAAAAAGTTGTGGATCTGGCTCCTGATAACTACAAACGATACCATAGGAAGTTGGGACTCATGCGTGTGAACAGACAACTCCACGATGAGGCTACCCATTACTTCTATAGTACACGCACGTTTCGAGTCTTTCCGACTCATCATGGTCGGTCTTTTAAGACAAAGCGACCGCTGCTCGCCCGCTTGAAGAAGAACCAACGCCAGTGCATCACATCGCTTGAGCTGCGTCTTGGCCCCGGTTGGAACGCACCACCCCGAGGATGGGTTGTCAACAACGCACTGGGACTGGGCGACTGTGTCAGCGTGGAGAAACTCATCGTGTTCGTAGAGTGCGACCCGAGCGACGGCATCTTCAAGGGCTTTCGCCGCTCAGAGGGCTTCTACGAGGGTTTCAGCCGCCGGCTTCTGACCGGCGTGATGGAGGCTATGCCTGCTATCAATACGCTCGAGTTCGACGCTTGGCCTAGCGTTAAGAAGAGGGGCGCCATGATGCAAGGCCTATTTGATGTTGCCACTCACTCGGGGCATCACATCTGCTGGGGCCCCGAGCGTGGATGGACAGACTCCGTGGACGACAATGATGAGGATATCAAGGACAAGGCTGCCACTTACGATGATGGAATCCCTACGCCCATACCGGGCTTCACTCACAACATCTGGATTTCTGCATGACGAGACGGAACAACGGGCAACGGGCTGGCGTTTTGGGTATCGATCAATGTTCTTTTTGCGAACGGCAGGGTATGAAACGAGCTTGGAATTGGTCTTTGCAACCGCAGTATACCTACTGTAACAGCGCTATTAATCAATAAAATAGAGCACTCTCTGGAATGCTTTCGACTTTTGGCGGTATTTCAAAGAAGTCGGCTGTGGATGATTCTATATACTTGCGACTGAGAATCATTTACACCGTCTCTACGTCTCACGCTTGCTGTTTGCGACTATCGACCTAAGTTATTAGGCCCCCAACGCGGCCAACGCATTTCGTAGCTCCTGGACAGCTGTAGGCACGTCCTCAAAGTTGAGCGCAGATATGGCCCACTTGGCATGTTTCTGTGCTCTCTCAAGGTCTTTAGCCATTGCCACTGGTGGCGGAGCACTCTGTACTGGAGCTGGAACCGGAGCTGGGGCGGGCATGGGGGCCGGAGGAGTGAATACCGGAGCGGTGGGTTGTTGCGGGGGTACTGTTGGCGAAGGTGCGGTCCAGGTGGGCGGTGCCGACGGTTCTGTTGGTGGTGGCCCTGCGGGCGGTGGCGCGAACTGAGATGGCATTTTCGTGGGAATATGGGGCGATGGCTGAGGAGGAATCTGAGAGGAGGCTGAAGGAGGGCCTTCCGGAGGTATGCCCGGGATAGATGAAGGAACGGAAGGAGGCTCAAGGGGGTGAGATTGTTGGGTTGGGGGTGGGTGAGGAACCTGGGGGAAGTAGTCCTCCGGCTGTGGAGGCGGGCCCGGTAGAGGCTCACCACTGTCGGGTATGTCCTGGACAGAGGCAGGCTGTGGTGTCATACCCGATGCGATCTGTTGTACATCGGGGTCGTTGGGGTCGAGCTGGTTTTCATCCTGGGTCTCCTTCTCCTCTGGTTGATTGGGGTTCGACTCGTTGGGGTCCTTTCCTTCACGGAGGGCTTTGAGAATGCGCGCGGCATTCCACTTGGCAAACTTGATCTTCTGGGGGACCTCAGGTTCGGGTTCGCCCCATTCGTGCAGAAGGTCAAAGAAGGTGGCAGCAGCGTCAAACGTGTCGGCCGTTTGCCTGATGCCTGTCAGTTGGCGTTTGGGGTATTGGCGTCCTTGGGGGCTACCTACCTCGTCACCTTGTTGGCGCGCATAGTACGCTCGGCGCGGTCAAAAGTCTGCTGGGCAAACTGCTCGACGTACGCCTTCGCGGCGTCATTGTCCACAATAGAATCATCCGTGGCATGCTCAACCTTGGTGGCTTCGAGGCGATCGATGAGAGTCTTGGTATAAGCGAAGGCGTCGTCGCCTGTCGTGTGGAGGCTCTTGCCGACGATTTGATTGACGGCGCGGTATTCGCCTGGAGAGGCATGTGAGTCTCAAGGGAATACTAGGGACGTTTGGGGATTTTGAGACGAACACCAGTAGGCAATTGCAGGCTTGATGGAGCGAAGCTGGTTGGCGCGGTTGATGAAGCGACTGACTTCGGGGATTTTGAGCGCAGCAGGTAGCGGGTCTGCCATCTTGTTTCGAAAGACAACCGATGGATGACTAGAGTGGTTGACCCTGTTTACTGTAGCACCACAATCGCAGGCTGGTTTCTAGCTCTATCGTCGTGTTCTGGATCTAGGCAGGAGTGAGCGCAGATCAGAATGACGTTTCCTGGGTGGTTGACAAGGAGGCATTGCCACAGCGAATGCCCCTCTTCTAGGTACCTACGTACAGGCAGCTCGCGCCACGGGTGGTCGAGTGGCTCAAGCTTCCAAGGGTGGCGGGGCCTGGGAGTCCTCGAAGCTCTGGGCCCTTGCTGGGCTACCTACCTAGGCGGGTTCCACCGTGGCCTCTTTTGAACATGACCGCCCACCCCGTTGCATTGTTCAGCCGCCTGGCCAGATCATGACACTTGGCGAAAACGTTGCCTCTATATAATGTCCATCTAAACACCTTCCACGAGTCTACCGAAGTTTTACCTCTTTAAATTGCTCTTATTCTTTACCTCGTCCTGCATCACGATGCATCATCCCACGCTCGTGGCGGCGCTCACTGCCGCTTTCGCGGCGATCCCATCCGCACAGGCTGGCATGTACACCAAGTCCTCGCCGGTGCTGCAGGTGGACGCTCGCAACTTTGATAGCCTCATCACGAAGTCCAACTATACTTCGGTACATTAATCTCGCAAGCATATCGAAACGAGCCAACATGCTGACCACGCCAGATTGTCGAGTTCTACGCGCCTTGGTGTGGGCACTGCCAAAACCTCAAGCCCGCCTACGAAAAGGCTGCCCGAAACCTCGAAGGCCTCGCCAAGGTGGCCGCTATCGACTGCGACGATGATGCCAACAAGCAGTTCTGTGGTGCCCAGGGCGTCCAGGGCTTTCCCACGCTGAAGACATTCCGCCCTGGCAAGAAGCCCGGGAAGCCAGTCGTGGAAGACTACAAAGGGCCTCGTACTGCCTCAGGAATCACTGACGAAGTGGTCAATAAGATCAACAATTACGTGACTAAGATCACAGATAAGGACGTAAACGACTTTGTGGCCAAGGAGGGGCCCAAGGCTCTGCTCTTCACGGAGAAGGGAACCACGAGCGCGCTGTTGCGGAGCATTGCTATTGATTTCCTGGACGTCATCAAGGTTGGACAGATTCGCAACAAGGAGAAGGCGGCTGTGGAGAAATTTGGTATTGAAAAGTTTCCTACGTTGGTTCTCATCCCGGCAGGCACCGATGCCAAGCCCGTTGTCTACGACGGAGAGCTGAAGAAGAAGGCCATGGTCGACTTCTTGAAGCAGGCTGGCCAGCCCAACCCGGATCCTGCGCTACCCAAGAGCAAGACCGACAAGAAGAAGGAAAAGAAGCCCGAGGAGGAAAAGCCCAAGGCCGCAGAGCCCAAATCCGAGGAGACTCCCGAGTCCTCTTCTACAACCTCTAATGCCGCCAAGACTGCTTCGACCTCGATTCCTATCAACTCCATCTCGTCATATGAGATGCTGCAGGAGAACTGTCTCCAGCCAGGTGCCCACACCTGTCTTCTAGTCGTTGTGCCTTCTGAGGCCTCCGAGAAAGGAGAGCAAGCTGTGAGCTCGCTTTCTAGGCTCAACGCTAAGTATATCCACGGCAAGCGGCACATATTCCCCTTTTACTCCCTTCCCTTCCCTATTGCTTCCGAAGCGGGTCTCCGTGATGCACTCGATCTCAGTGGCGAGGTTGAGCTGGTCGCAATCAACGTCCGACGGAGGTGGTGGAGACACTATGAAGGGGACTTCGGTCTGGCGAGTGTCGAGGCCTGGGTTGATGCGATCCGTATGGGCGAGGGCGAGAAGAAGACCCTGGAGATACTTTTTGAACAGACAGGTGAGGAAACCTCGACCACCACGGTCTCCTCCAAGGAGGCCAAGGCAACGAATTCGGAATCAGAGGCCAAGACCGAGGCTTCTAAGGAGGGCGGGGACGAAAAAATTGTGCATGAGGAGCTGTAATTTGGCCCTATTATTTCGATAATCTGTAAGCAAAGGAAGTTCTGTACCGGTAGGAGTAGCTTGTAGCGTACCATTTGAACTGATCGATGTTTGGCACATGGCACGTCCCAAACCCGACTGCGAGCAAAGTTTCGGGTAAGACCTATTTTCATTCATCCAGGTCCATCGCCATCGTGTCACTTCGGCCCACAGCACCCTCGCGGATCATCTTGACGCCCTTTTCTTTGATGACACGGTCTAGTAGCTCCTTGACCTGCTTGCAGCCGTCGACGCCGACCACCAGCATACCCTCGAGACGGCTGACCTGAACGCGACTCTCGCACACAAGGACAGCGACTCGATCGGTGGACCCGAGCGTAGCGACAGTCAGAAAAGGCAGCTCCTGCTCTTCTTGGGTGTTGAGGTCGAGCAACGGGTCGGCAGAGTCGTCACCGGCAGAGTAGGAGGACGTTGAGCCAGCGGTGCAGGCGGCAATGTAGTCGGACATGGGGATACCGGCGTCGATCAGGGCGAGGGTAGCGGCATTGAGGAGGGCGGCGAGGAGGGAGCCGTCGGAGGAGAGGACGTGCAGGGCGAGGGAGATGGTTGAGTGGGGGAAGAGATGGGTGTGGACGACGGAGGAGAAGGTCTTGGCGATGGTAATTTCGAGCTCCTGGATGCGCCTATGATTTGCGTCAGTAAATACAACATCTCGGAATGCTTGGTCAAAGCCCTCTCACTTGTCGTTCCGGGCTCGCTTCTTGCGGTCAACGGAAGAGAAGCCGGCAATGACGATATTGACATTGATGGACGCCGTGTCACGCTGGCCGGACCCGCTGCTCGTCTGCCCGCGACGCTGGCCTTGCTGCTGCTCCGATGGGCCTGTCAGGACACACATGACCTTGGTGTGGCCCATCTCGAGGTACGAGGAGCCATCAGCGGCAGCCTGGGTTCGGATCTGGGCATGCAGGCGTCGAAGCTCATTCCAGCGGCGGCCGTCAACGCGCAGGAGCGCCAATGAGTATGTTGATGTGTCGAGGGGCATGGTGTCGGTTGGATACGAAGTAGAGGGTGCGCTTGACGCTTGTTATTCCAGCGCTGAAGTTGACGATTGGATGCGAGCCCGATTGGAAATTTCTCGTGATGGTGGTGGGGTCAAATCCCAGATCTGGCAGCGTGGCTGGAGCTTGGAGATGTGGCTAGTGGAAGCGGTCAAGCCACTTTGGGATATGTTCTGGGACTATCCGTACAGAGTACGTAGATCGCCCCTTCTAACAGGCCCAAGCATCAACTTGTAGCTTGCTCGTGTAAGAGTGCCAATACCGCAAATTTTGGTAGGCATGCTCCTAAACAAGAACTTAATCCTGATTGTGCGGTCGTGTCCCATTTTATATTTCCATGGATGAAGCTGTAAATACTCCGGGTATGGTATTGTTGATCGAGTACTAGGCGAAACGGGCTACCTGTACGCTGGAGTTCGTGGGCATAGCCTCTGCGAGACTCAGCGGCGTATCGGCTGAGATAGCTATAGCCAGCTAGTCAAAGTATATAAAGCGTGATTATTTAATACATTGTTCTTATTAATGTTATGCGATCTGCCTACGAATATGCTGCTGCTTGACCTCGGCTATCCGGTGTGGTTATTGTAGCGCTTTTGTGTGGGAATATATGCCTTCGTGCCTAGGTAGGTACCAAAACTTGCCCCATCGGCCCTGCGCCATAAGCTAGTCACAAAGCGGACCATGCGGGTACCCGAATTGGAAACATGGCTGCGACTCCGAAACTCCTTTTCGTGTCCATGGCGACCAAGATGTTCAACAATGGTACTTGATATGCGTAATAGTATATCTCGCATTTATCTTTACCTGTTTTCCTCTTCGGCTTCTACTCGTATCGCTTAGCTGTACGGAGTACCAACAGCTAAACCAGATTGAGGGTACGAGTATGGAGTACGTATACGAAGTACAAAGCACGAATACATGTAGTACTTCTTATCGGACTGACCAATGAGAAGAAGAAGAGACTTCAACCAAGCGTCTGTCGGCTTTGGAAGAACTGGCTCCTCACATCTCCGACACCTATGCATCATTCCACCGTGATAAGTCCACTAATATTGCCATCCTCCAACTCCGAGATTCCAGGTCGCCCGAAACTCCGTGTTATCTTGCCTGCTCTAGTCACGGAGATGGACCGCCAGCGCTCATGTCCGAGAGTTTGCCCCGGCGACATCATGAAATCATTACGAATCAGGATAAATTTCAACATCTCACCGAGGTCCTTACAAATGGGACACAGGTTGAGTATATAACCTTGTAGTCGTAGCCCCGAGTTGATCCCACAGCGTCACCAGGAACCGTACTCTTTCACTAGGCTCCCTAAGAAACTTCCCTTCCGAGATCCCACCCAAACCAGCGCCATGGCTTCTCTCCCCAGGACCTACAAGGCCGTTGTCCTCCCCAAGGCCAACTCGGCTTTCGAGCTCCAAGACGTTGAGCTCCGGCACCCGGGCCCCGGGGAGGTCCTTGTCAAGGTCCGCGCGTGCGGCGTCTGCTACACCGACGTTGCCTTCTCAAGGGGAGAGTTCGGGCCTAATTTCCCCCGCGTCCCCGGCCACGAGATTGTCGGCGACATTGTCGAGGTCGGCCCTGGCGTCACTCGCTTCTCCGGTGGTGAGCGCGTCGGCGGGCCCTGGCATGGCGCCCATGATGGCCAGTGTCGTCAGTGCTCGCGCGGCCAGTTCCAGATGTGCGACAACGGCGCCAATAATGGGGCGACCCGTGATGGCGGCTTCGGCGAGTACACCCTCCTCCGCTCCGAGGCCGTCGTCCGCGTCCCCGAGGACATGGACCCGGCCGAGGTGGCTCCTCTGCTATGCGCCGGTGTCACGACCTTCAACGGCATCCGCAAGATGCATGTCGAGCAGGGCAACCTTGTCGCCATCCAGGGCCTCGGTGGCCTGGGCCACTTGGCCGTCCAGTTCGCCCGCAACATGGGATACGAAGTCGCCGTCCTGTCTTCTGGCGACGACAAGGCTGCCTTTGCTAAGGAGCTCGGGGCTCACCACTACATCAACACCAAGACCAGCGACGCAGCCGAGGAGCTCAAGAAGCTCGGCGGCGCTGCCATTATTGTCCAGACTGCCCCCAACCCCAAGGTGGTCAGTGGGCTGGTATATGGTCTGGCACCCGGCGGCAAGCTGCTCTGCCTTGCACCCGTGGGCCCCGTCGAGATCAACACGCTCTCGCTGATCAATAACGGGTCCTCGGTTCATGGATGGCCCAGCGGTCACGCCCTGGACAGCGAGGAGACTATTCGCTTCGCCAGGAACCACGGCATCAAGTGCCTCATCGAGAAGTACCCTTTCGCCGATGTGCAGAAGGCTGTGGACGATCTCATTGCGGGCAAGCCCCGCTTCAGGAACGTACTGGTGATGGACTAAATGCTGGATCAGTCAGGGCGAAGTAGTTGGTCGCGCGTGTCGATTGGACTGCGTGGTACCGATTGAGGAAGCGCAGCGGGTGGTTATTATATGTGTTGGGGTTGAATGGTTCCGTCGTATCCATGACCCTAGGATGTAATTTTACTGGAAGTGAGCGATTGTTATCAAAATAAAAGCTTTTATACCAATACACAGCCCGACATGTGATTTGAACGATGAGCAACTCGGTAGAGGGAGAATTCAATCATTATACAGCCTGTTTATTATTCTAAGGCACACCTATGGCTTCCAACCGCCGGTCCTCTCACGGAACAGACCCTCGGGGTCGAGCTCCATGGCCAGGTCATGGGCCATTTCCGCATCCTCGGGATGCAGCCTACCAAAGTAGTCCTGGGGGTAGAAGGCGTCGTTCATGAACAAAGGAAGGTAGACATTGGCAGGTAGAGATCCGTCCTCCTGCCAGGCGACGATTCTCTTGCGCACACCCTCGTAGATGTCCCGCAGAGCCTTGTCAATCCTCTCGTAGTCGTGCTTGATGGAGAAGCTGAAGTTGAGCTCGATGATGATGCGGTCGACGTCGTCGTCAAAGGCGATCAGGTCACCGCCCTTCTCCTTAGCAACCTGGGCGATGCGGCGGGGGAATGGCTGGTAGGCGATGGAGGCAACGACGCCAAAGACATCGGCGACCTCAGAGGTGACATTGCGCCAGTGCTCGTGGATGGTGGGCATCATGGAGAGGGCGATGTCGGAAGACGCGTCGGGCATGGGGATGGTCTCGGTACCGATCACGTAGGCCTGGCCCTTGAGGACGGCCCAGTTGTTGCCGCTGACGAGGTCATACATGGAGCGCTTCTTGCGATTGTCGATGAGATGGGGCACGTCGGTGAAGTTCTTGAAGATGTGGGCGGGAGGATTGGGGCCGTTGTAGAACATGAAGATGAACCAACCGTCGACCAGGCCACCACCGGCGCGCTCCTGGGTCGGGATCACAGCAGCCCTGTCGTCGTCGTTGTATGTGACAAAGTCCTGGACGGCCTTGAGCAGCTTGGCCGTGTTCTTCTTGGAGTGGGCAAAGTACATGACACCACCGTAGACGTCGCCCTGCTGGTAGGCCTGGACGGTAAAGGAGGTGACAATGCCAAAGTTGTTGCCGCCGCCCTTGAGGGCCCGGAACAGGTCGGGGTTCTTGGTCTCGGAGGCAGTGACGACGGTGCCGTTGGCGACGACGAGCTCAAACTCGAGGACAGAGTTGGCAGCCCATCCGTACTGCTGGGACATGAAGGACAGCCCACCTCCGAGCATGTATCCACCGACACCAACATTGCCAATACGGCCACCCACGACAGACCAGCCGGATCCGTCGAGGGACTTGGCCAGGTCATCCCAGCGAAGGCCGGGGCCGAAGCGAACGACGCCGGTGTCGGGGTTGAGGATGACGTGGTCCAGCTTCTCGGTGGAAATCAGGGGGCCATTGGCAACACTGGAGAAGTAGTTGTTGGGATTGTGGCCACCGGACTTGACGGCGAAGGGCTCGTCAGTGGAGGCGCTGAAGTTGGCCCCCAGGACGCCGAGGATGGCCGACACATCACGGGGCGAGGTCGGGTAGACGATGCACGAGGGCTTCAGGGCAGCGCAGGTCGAGGACCAGTACTCGTTCGAGGTGGTGGTATAGGAGGGGTGGAAGCGGTATACGACGTCGACGCTGGGGGCCACGGCCTCGATGGTGGAGCAGGTGTCGACGGCGGCGATGCTGCTCACCAGAGACAGCCCAACCGCGAGCGACTTGACGATGCGGGACATGATGAGCTCTTACCGGGTCGGTCAGTTTGGCGCAAGTCCTTGGACGGCCATCATGCTGGGCGCACGGTGGACTTACACTGGCCTATATGTAGTATATGTGTATCCATCCTCCCTCTCTCTAGCTTCACCCTTCCGCACGGCCTCCACATGGATACACCAGACCTCGTCCCATGGTCCCACGGTCCTGCGCTGTACAACCATGAGTGCATCCGAGATCATGTAGGCGAAGTGGTTTCCAAAAAAGCAAGCTACGGAACCCCCAAGGAGGAAATTGGATCATTTGGACGGTCAGGCGGCCATGACCTGAGCGGATACGACCCCGGTCGGGGCATGATGGCCCCATCCAGCCCCGTTCAGCCCCGCCCCCGGCATTTGCGTAGCCTGTTGTCGTTGTAAACCCGTATCATACTATACTCATGTCCCCTGCATCCCGAGGTCGCGAGCCTCGAGGCACTGCGGAGTCACGACGGCTGTCCAAGAGCCCAGGTTGGACAGGTCGGGTGCGGGGATCCATACTGGAACGGATCCATCCCGAGGTCCCCATCCACACGGGCACGCGTGTTTGGTGGAGCGAGGAGCAGAACAAGTCACCATTGCGCCCCTCCCCCGTGGAGTCGTCGTCGTTGAACAAGCACTGGCAGACAGTCTGCCAGATCCCCGATGGCACCACTTGGGCACCAGGACGGAGCGGGGCCCGCGGAAACCATCTTCTCTAGCGCTCGCAAGCAGGGCCTTGCTTAATCTTTGACAGCTCGTCATTTAGGCCGGGTGGAGATCAGAATGGGGGCAAAATCTGCCAAATGCCGTTCCTGTGAGGGGGGATACAGATATGGAGGACCAGCAACATGCCTGGCCGGTATCGGTTAGTGTGCCCAGGAATCAAGGCCTGTTACTCCATCAATGAGGAAGTCAGTCGTCCGGTGATTGGCTGGAGCACCGGCAGCAATGCATGGGAGACCAGGGGAGACTGTTGAGAAGCGCCAAGGCTCATCCCACGCTTGGATTGCCCAGCCCAGTTCATCCCCAACCCAGCGGACATTTGCGGCTGTGGCCGACATGACAGCACTAGTACGAGTACTCCGTACACACACCGCACACACCACACACACCTCCGACTATTATGTGCTAATATGTACATGGCCATTTCGATGGAAGCGTCGGGAGGTGCACTGCGTTGGGGGCTGGGAGGGGGAGCAGCCAAAAGGAATGATAGCTGCCAAGATCGATGCAGCAAGTAATAGAATATGCATCACCAGGTCAATGATCACATATTCACCAGTCTCGGGGGCTCCCAATCCGCCGAAAAGGGGAGGCGGTGGGATGCTGAAATGACACGCGACTTGTTGGTGAAATTGGGTGCAGGAACCCGCGTCGCCGATCACTGATCAGGGAACCACAAGTCCCATGCTTGCTCCTCTGAGGTTCAATGTTCACCGGCAGTTGGTTGCATTCCGAGATGCTGTACGGAGTAATCTGTACGGAGTACGAAGTGGTCTGTACCCCTCCGTCATACTAGGTAGTAAAATGCGACAGATCCATCGTGCTTGGATAGCCATACGATGGCTCGTACGACGTCGTCCATAATGCGCTTAGCCTGCCTGCTGCGCCGTCCGCATACATGGTATGCAGCAGAGTAGATCAAAGACACACATATCCGTACGGAGTACTCCGTACATGCCCACAAGATCGTACATCCTATCCGTAGTCGGTAGTATACTCACGTGTAGATACGTATGCCCATCTGCCCGGAAATCTCCCCACCATGCGCGGGTTGTTCCTACATAGGGCAGGAGACGGGCTCAGAGTACCTACAATGCGGTCAGTCCGTCAGTGCCGGAGCAGAAGCTGCTCAGGTGGTCGCATTTTCATGTTGTCATACCGCTGGAGCATCCGCATCACGGATACGAATACTTTATCACACTGCCTTAGTGGGCTGCCATTCACGGTCTTTTGTTCCCCGTTGGCGAATGGCATTTGGGCACTCGGCTCCGTCCTCCTCGGCTTGGTATGGCCGTCTATGCATGCATCACCATAGTACTATGCAGCCGCCGCTGTGCTTCGCGCTGGCCCAATTGGTAGATGTTATGGTTGGTTCCCCGCAGTACGGATACAGGATCGCCATCACACAAGCTCCAACGGGTCTGAGGCTGCCGCTCGTGCCGGAGCCGACGCATCTTCCTCTGCCTTGTTGGCTGCGACTTTGCGACCCTTGCGACCCTTTCCACCTCTTGCAACCCGGTGCTCCCGTGTTCCGCTGGCCGTATCCAGATACCAACGTTAACCGCATCTTCAGCACCCGCTAAATTGATCGAATTAGCCTCTAGGCATACGTCGGGCTCGCACATAATTCAAATTGGCTCCCTCCGCCCTACTGACTATGCCTTTCCTATTCCTGGACAGCTGCTCGACTGCATGTGGCCATGAGCCCGAAGAGTTGCCACTCACAGATGGCATTGATATTCCTTGAATGAGACAATCGACCCAGCTGCGAAGCAGTAGTCCACCTATTTAAATCATTGCGAGGGTCTCGCCAAGGTGCCATCAGAGCAAAGACCACAAGGCATCTTATTGCATGAGTGCAACACATCTGAGACTCTGAGTCGGGAACACCCGCACCCTCAACCACCACCTCATCCTCACGGCCAGAGAAACAAGACCCGCCAAGGCGCATATGGCCAATAACCCGTGGCCACTTCCTTTTTAATTAATAAACAGTGTTAGCCACTGGGGTGTTCAATTGTGCGCAGCGCGTAATCCTGCGCATACCTACTACAGCTGTTATCAGGCACATGACCGCCTGGATACCAGAGCATCTGTTTGGCCAGTCCAGTCCACATGGCCAACACGAGTCATCACAGATTTCCCCCTTGCATCCGGCTAACTTCAACCCGATCGGTACGGCCCGGCGCTGCCGCAAGTCAAAGGAGACGTTGCGTTCTGTGAGGGGAATCTTCCCTCCAACACATACTATGTACACTCGACAAAGTGGTCCAGTGAAGGGCTCCCACAAACAACCTGTAGCCCGTGATATTGATTCACTGCAGGTGAAGGCGTAGCGCTTACACTTTCCGGTGACTCGTGGCTGCGTGACACGAATTCGGTAACCGCTTGCTTTGGTAAGTAGCACATCATCCCACCTTACGGAGCAGTAGCTTGTATCCGTAAGTGCATATCTCACCCTCAACTGTTGGTCGTCGCATCGCAACCCATCGGCCCCCAACCCGCACAGCACACCGGCTGATAAGCAATGCCAAGAATTCATTGATTGCGCACCCCAGTCATCATCTTACGAATCTCCTTTCTTCTGTCCTCACGCACTATTGCGAGCTCTAGTTCAGTAATCAGTTCAGCTGGAAGTACGGCTCGGCGGGGGTCGCAGGGTATGCTCTTCAGATATGACCTAGAAGTGCTTTTATCTCAATTTCCCGCGGAGGATGCACGCAGCTCTGGCCGCCTCTGTCAGTGGCCCAACCCTAATATTGTGAGCGTCACCAGCAACACAGAGACAGTTGACGAGGCAGATGAAGGTCAACGGGGCAAAGAACAAATATTGTAGAAAAGCAAAATCAAGAGCCGTTTCTAAGCCCGCAGGCAGGAGCCACCAAGCATTAGCCCGTCTATTCTATCTTTAACTACTTGTACTACTCCACACTGCCTAATACGAAGTACCTATTGCTCTTGCAACATGCCTCGCACCGTCGCGGCTAGCATTGAGGCCTCCCTCCAACCCCCCTTCGCGCCAACAACCCAAGAGGCCAGTCAGCCCACTACCCGAATGCCACTGTCTGGGAAGTACTTGCCGCTCAGCCATTAGAATTTCAGGACCAACAAATCTCGCCCCGCCTGACTGATACTTGTTTAAACTCCAGTCGTTGCTTCCAATTCCGGCGTGAATCGGTGTGGAATCCGTAGAAGGACCGGCATCCTCCCGAATGTGGGTCCTCCGGCCCCGAGGTCTCGGCACCGAATCATAGATTCCGGGAGCCTGGCGAGACATGGAATGGCAGAAATTCAACCACGTTATATTAATATTAGGTTTTCCCGCATCGCTAAAAAAAGAGAATTGAAAAAAAATAAATCGACAGCTATCTATAGGGTATCCATCAACATTCATATTATAAAATCAGTCGCGGCTGCAGAAAGGGCGCCTCGTCGACACGCACAACCATCCGCCCCGACTCGTCCAGCCTCGCGCCCTTGTCGGAGATGGGCGTCGACTTGCGCGTGTGCGCCACCTCCTGCCTGCTCACGCGCGCGTCGTCCTCGGGGATCCACAGGATCGGCTTGGGCATCCAGACCTCGGGCGGGAAGTAGGTCGCGCGCGGGTCGTTGTCGTACGTGGGCGGCTCGTCGGGGAGCGTCATCAGGTGCTTGCGGATGGCGATGAAGTCCTCGTGGATGTGCGGGTTGAGCCACCTGGTGAAGAAGTTGGGCTTCGCGTCCGGGTCCGGGTCGCGCTCCCTGGGGAGATCGAGGCCGAGGGACTGGACTTGCTCCTTGGTGGCCTTCTTGAGCCAGGTGCCCAGGACGGAGCCGACCGTGGAGCGGACGGTGCTGGCGCCCTCGAGGGCCCTGGTGCCAGTCTGCTCGTGCGGGACTTCATCGTCGCTCCCCGGCCCAAGGTCGTCATCCTCGTCGCCAAAGGCCTGCTCCTCGTCGTAGTAGCTGTTGGCCGCCCCATTCGCGGCGGCGTCGGGGTCGTTTTCCCTTGCCCTCGCCGCCTCTGCCGCTAGCTTCTCCTCCTCCTGGATCTCCTCCTCGAGCTTCAGCGTCTGCGGCAGATTATGCAGCAGCGGGAAGATGGCCTGGACGAGGGAGAAGTGGACCAGCGCTGTGACAACAAACAGCAGGATCATGAGGACGGCGGGGCCGGTGGCCTCGTTGACGAAGAAGAGACCGATGAGGCAGATCTCAGCGAGGTACATGCCCACGGTGAGATGCATGAGGGCCCGCGGGTAGAAGAGCCCCTTGGTGTCCAGGTCGGGCTGGATGACAAAGATGAGGTTGTATCTCCAGATGATGTGCGTGAACGACATGCCCAGGGCGGCAAAGATGAGGATCACGGGAGCAATGACTGCGTACGCGAGGGCGATGACGCCCAAGTTCTCAAAGACGGGGAAGTCTCTCCCCCAGCGCGCAGGGCGCATGGTGTGCCACAGGCGGTAGCGCGTGCGCGGCATCTGGGCAATGTAGCCGAGGATGCCCTGCCGGAGCAGCTCAAAGGGCTGCAGGACGGCGGTGGCGGCATTGGCCAGGCACTGGATGAGGATGTAAGAGATGTAGAAGTTGGACGCCTTTGGGAGGTTCTCGGCGAGCACGTCCTTGGCAATCATGGGGTTCCCGAGGATCTTGAAGACGACTGAGGAGGCGGCCGAGGTGAGGGTGGTGATGAGGAAGACCTGGACGACCTGGAAGGCGAAGTAGGCTGTCTGCGTGAAGAGCTCAACCATGCTGAGGGACGGCACGCCGGCGAAGCGAGCGCATCCTTGGGTGATGTCAGTACTTCTATGCCCACTGGTTGCATGGGAGCGAGCGATGGGTGGGTAGTACGTACGTCGTAGAAAGATGGGCACCAGGGCCATGAACATGGACAGGGCAACAGGCGGCACGAAGCCGGTTAGGAATCCCAGGATGGGCTTGGGCAGCTTCGTCACCCATCTGAGGAAGGGGAAAATGTCGGCCATCTCGGAGACATTGGAAATCATACCGACAATCAATGACGGGATGGACCAAAAGATGATGGCGGCCACGATGAGGCCGAGCATGGCGAACCTGCGGATGATGCGCTCCCACCACTTCATCCTCAAGACATCCCAGACCACCTCGTCGGGGGTCACCCCCAGGAGGCGCGGTGCCATGTGCAGGGGCAGATGGTGTGCAACGACCTGGTGAGCGGCCTGGGCGGCCTCCTGGGTGTCGAACTCGACAAAGGCGGCAGACAGCGTGTTGGACGTCTTGCAGTGGGGGCTCCTGAGGCGCTTCCGGATTTGAGCGATGCTCTTGTTGAGCTCCAGCAGCCGCCGGCGCGTCCACCGGATGGTGTCGATGCGGCGCCCGTAGTTGGCGATGGGCCTGTGGTAGGGACGGGCCTCGGCGGGAAGATACTGGGCCGCAACGGATCCGCGGACGTCCGGGAGGTTGACATCGAGGCCGTAAGGGTGCGTGTATCTCAGCTCGGAGGAGGAGGCTGAGCGCGCGTCGTCTTCCCTTTCGTTTCCCCCCACGACCTCCAAGGTGCTTGCCGCCGACCCAGGAGAGTCAGAGTCAGGCAAAGGCCCCGGCTCTGAATCACGGCGGTCGCCATGGTCATCACTAGCCTCCTCCGTCTGCGTGGTTGGAACCGAATCGGTCCGCCCGCTGCCCTCCTCTGCCTTGCCCAGCTGGCTCTGCAACGCAGTCCAGCCGCAGCTCGTCGAGTCCTGGCCTTTCGCCCGTGCCTTCTTCAGCTGCTTCCGTCGCACCGCGTTGGCGTTCCTGATGAGCTCAATCTCGGCCTTTTCCAGGCGCAGCGCCGTCTGCTCCCGCTCCTTGACCAGGTTGGCGAGGTGCTTCGAGGTCCGGGGGAGCCAGATGCGCTTGACCGAGTCGCCGTAGAGCTTGCGGATGCGCGCTTCGTCAAGGTAGCGCCGAGGAACGCTGGTGAAGAGGACGGTGCGGGAGGACAGGCGCTGCGAGTAGTAAGGTGAAGAGAGGTACGCCTGGCGCATGTTTACATAGTAGATGGACTCGCGGGCTATAGTGAAGAGGACGAAGCCTGTGTCGCAGCTGGTTAGTCTCGGGCGGCGGGGAGTAGGGCCACGACTCCCAAGAACAAGAGAAACTCACCAAAGAGCACCCAGGCCACAGCAACGTTGGCGAACAACCTGTCATGGTCGACAATGTTGCCCATGGTCAGGGCCTCGAGCTCCGTGTTGCCCTTGCCGCCGGTAAGATGCAGGGGGAAGAGGATGGGCCAGGTGATGAGGCATCCGACAAAGCAAATGTTGCGGAGGACCTTGATGAAGCGCAGGAAGAAGAAGCCATCGAGGGAGCCATGGTTCAGCACCACGGTATCGGGGATGCGGAAGAAGGGCACGACCCAGTTGAACCAGCCGTCGGGCAGCGCAGGCGTGGGCGTTCTGAGGTCGGGTCAATTGGACATTGCCTCTCCATGTTGCTACTGGCAGCATGAAGACTTACTCGGGGGCTTGCAGGGCCGGGATAGCGCGTGGGGCGTAGACCCGATGGCAGCGACGGCGTGCAATGAAGAAGATGATGAGGCAGATGGCGACATAGATGACGATGGGTATGAAGGTCGAGCCCAGCTTGGAGAGAGAGGCGCTTTTGTTAGCATTCGAACTGATGGTGCCACCGCCTTCCGAGTCGTTGCGTGAAGCGCCGACTCTGGGGTCATCGTCCTGGTTCTGCTTTGGGGGTCAGTCAACGTCACTACGCATGCATGGGGAGAGGCTCTTGTGCCCACTGCCCACTCCTCCCCCAGGAAGACGCACCATCAACTTGTCGATAAACTCCTGGAAGCCCCGGGCAGCGAGTGGAGCGGCGGACGCCATAGCATCAGCCATCGAGCCGTTAGTGACCTTTGCGACCGAGCTTAAACTCGTTCAGCAGCTACGAGGACTCGTAGAAGGCCCGGGCGCGTGTTGAGCGGCGGGAGAGACGTCGAGACGCCAGCTGAACTGAGGATGTGTGTGTGGGACGGGAACAGAGACTCGGGACAGAGAGGCTCGGTACAGAGAGACCAAAGTCAGGTCAAGGCGGTGGTGGTGTTGGCTTCGCCAGCACGGATAGAGGCAACTGCCCACTCATGTCGATACAGAGCACCGATTGACCGAATCGTCGTGAGCTGGCAGCGTCTGCAAGGAGCAAGACACGCAGGCGGCAGAGCGCGAGCGCCAACCCGCGCCGGTGAGAAAAAGCACTTCGTTGCGCCAGTGACCACTGACCAGCCTCTCTCTCTGATGAGGCTCCACCGCCGTCCAACGACGGCTTTTCAGCTGGCAAAGCTCATGGCGCTTTGCTTTTTTCAGATCTCCCGGCCCCGCCCAATGCACGAGGCACGAGTACCGACTGTCATCATGCCATGGGCGAATGGTCGAATGGTCGAATCAGAATCGAAGGCATCGGCTCCAGGACACGCGGTGGCGCATCATCTAATCAAGATGATGGTGATCCACGGTTCCTGCCAGCCGTTGCTGACTGCCCAGCGCCGATGCAAAGATCTTAAGATTTAAGAACAACATTGGGGCCCCTTGGCCAGGGCGTCGGGCCGCGGCATCAGCTTAGCTTCAGGGGACCCGAATGGCAAATCATGCTAGGCAACCAGGGTTGCCAAGTCCCGATCGGATGGTGGGGACGAGCCACTAAAAGTTCCACGGATAGCTTCATTCAGAGTTCAGGGTTCCCTCCCCCGAGATCTCTAGAGCCATATTCCATTACCCATATAAGTACTGTACCTATGTACTCCGTAGGCAATGCTGAGTACCGACATGTGTATAAATATAAATAGATGCTAGTTGTCCACCGACGACACTCGACTTGAAATGCCACCGGCTCTCTAGTGTTTATTTGCATCTGGGGGTTGTACGAGTACGAGTGGTCGATCGCCAATCACACGACATCCATTGGAGCTCGGACAATCAAAGCACCCAGTTACCCCAAAATAATTGAAGGCGAGGAGGAGCGATAGTAGTACAGTCTCCAGCTTCCTCAGGGCATCTTCGGCACTACCCTGTCAGGCTATCAATACTGATGGATACTCGGTATGGTGTAGTTCATGTTGTCTGGCTTAGGGTAGGGGTAGGTATTGGTACCGGTGTCGTAAGGCGTGAGTCGATGGAACGAGCGGAACGACAGCCGTACGGATAATACTCGTACACAATACCTACCCTGTGAGATTTCCCCTCCATAAAGAGATCGGTGACGACTATTACTAGGCTCGTCTGCTCTCGGACTAGGGCCACTTGACCACCTTGCCTGGTAACAGATGTCAGATTTTAAAGTCCGTAAATCTCGTAATCTCCGGGACACCAAACGCGCAGCGAAGTCTCTCTGGCGGAGTTGCGGAGCCTGGGGTAAACGTTAGTACGAGTACTAATAGTTGCGCTACCCGTACTCCGTCCGTACTCTGGGTAGAAATTCATGATGGGCAAACGACAATAAAGAGAAGGGGATGATGGTGTCGATTCGTCATCGAGCGGGAGTCCATTGGAAGACGAGTTTGATTGACGACGTCCATTGCGCCACTCGACGCGATGGTCGCGCCTGCCTCTGAAGAACCACCAACATGGTCACGCCACGGTAGAAGGGAAACTGCGCCCCAAGACTGTTTTCCCTCCTCGCCAGCTCCCGGAAGGTTCAGCATCTCACCGATGTTGACTTTTTCAGCCTCGTTCAACGGAACGGCATGCATACACTTGTATGAGGTGGAACATCACCAGACATCTCCACCATGGCTTCGGCGCGCATCCCCTACGACGCACGGCATCCGACCGCCCAACGGCCTAGTCAGCAGCATCATTTGGGTCATGGCCAGCACGATCATCTAGCGCTTGCTCAGAGTAGCCAGGCTCATCGCCGGAACGTTAGCCTGGGAGCACCTGGTGCATCTGTGGAACATGAGTTTTGTTCCAGATTACCTCCGTGGCGGCCCGTCTGTTCGGGCGGATCTTTGGCCATGGATTTGCTCCCGCTGAGGCCGTGTTATCAGGCTGGTGCCTACCGCGTCGCGAGCCTGGGCCGTTCGGTGAACTCGGTCGCATCCAACACAGTCTCGCCCCGGCCCGGCTGCAGTCGTTGGGTAGCATCGGTATTCGGACCAACAGGTTATCGCAGTTTGTGAGCCTGGCCGCTTCGACTCATATTGCCAGACTGCAGTGGTCAGAGAGTCTAGTAAGAACAGCCCTTGACCATTTAGGATCCCCGATTATCAAAGACGCACATTGGAGTGTCTTTTCGAGCTGCGCGACGACGACGACGACGAAGATGGCGACGACGACGATGACAATGATTGCGTGATCTGTGCTCGGGCGGCAACCTCACAGCTCACTCATCCACACGAGGAAAACCCCATTTCCATTACGTGCTGGGCCGAGTCTGGCCATTTGTTCCCCGTGGGGAAGATGCTGCGCTTAAACTTTCGTGCCAGTCATAGTATTACTGAACTTGGTGCCAAGACTCGCCTCACGCGGTCGGCATAGTTTGGCGCGGGCTCCTCGTCACATGCTCGAGTAATGCTTCCACATTCAACAGGAACTCTCGTGATACCGTCGGACAAAATTACGGTTCCAACAGTGAATCGAATGATGGGCGGCAAAGTGCCCAGACAAACCAGCTTCCGGAAAGACGCGGCTTCACAGCCGACGGGGATTGGCAGGTTGGCAGCACCTCCTAGATATGGCCCGTCAGCTGGACAGACTGGGTTAATCTATCAAACAAGGTTGCAATCTGGAACCAATTGGGGGAGGTGCTGCGAAATCTGGAACGGTAGGCTCAGCCAATTGCTATCTGACAAACTCTAAGGGCTCCGGAAGACTGGCTACGGCCACGAGGCAAGATCCCGGGCTGTTGGCAAGCTGCATGCTTCCTGATAGTATTATTGTTATACGAGGAGTATTGGGTTGGGCGTTGGGGGGTCGCTCTGGTGGGGGGCTGATGGCTTCGAGTACAGACATTTGGCCGACCTGACCTAACGAGTCAACACGGTTGCATCCATGAACGAATCATTGGCGCCCCTTGGTTGTTCCGCGCGTGCTGATAACGAGGTTGGTAATGGCGTTGGTCGGGCTGACTTTCAAAGTCGTCGTGAACCAAGATGTACAAGGCGGCACGGAGGGGACCTCCCAAAAGTGCCCTGCTCCCTCCTTCTCTCCTCTCCAAAATTCTGGTCACTCTGGCGAACTATAGGCGCCAAGACGTGCAAAGGTTCCCTGTGCAGCGTTGAGGGCGCTCGAGAGCCGGCTGGGCGCTGCAGTATGGCCATGGCATGCCCTACAATTGGCATTTCGACTGCTGGGGCGTCGCGAAATAACAAATGCCACTGACTAGCGACAGCCAACGGCAACCAACAGCGGGCGACAACGTTGCGCTAGTCGGCGGATACTACTTGGGACCGATTGACTATTGAGCCTCCCTGGTCTGGGGGCCGTTGGTTTGTCGGGAATGCTCTGATGATACTAGTACTCGTACTACTAATGGGCATCACACCATCTGGTGCGATGCAGACGGCAGAACCAGTTTTGCTGCCAGAACCTTGCGGGAAACGGGCGCAGGGACTTGGGCATGAGGTTATCAGCGACAATAGCTCATATGCATGGCACAGCACATGGATGAGCACCCATCCAACATCGTTTTGCGCATCGGGGAACCGGCTCGGTTCAGATGATATTGGGTGGGGGCTGCTTTGCTTCTGTACGAGACGGGCGCACCACCATTATCTGTTGGCCTATCGAGCCCTCTCGAGCCTGCGGGGTGCTGGACCTGGTGGTAGTATAGAGGGAGGTAAGACACGGACGGACATGGGTGCGATCATTCTTGCTACACAGAAGGATTTGTCGTCGAAAAAAACTAGGGGCGCCTCCGATCTGGGGTCTAAGTTGGAACCATATCCTCCCGTGTGGAGCAATAATGGGCAAACTGTGGCGCTTAGGCCTAGTCGCCGGTCGCCGGTCGCTGGTTGCTGGTCTAGGCGCGGTGCTGTACCAACTTGCATCCCTCTATTATGGCATCAATGTGGCAATCCATGAATGACACAATCACGATGGATAATAACGCCCAAGTTAATAGTAGTAGTATTATCCCTGGACCCTGGTGTTGTCGAGTTACTATGTCAAGACAGACGGATCATGGAATCATGAACCATGGGCCGTTGGAGCCAAGGATCTTGGAGGGGCTGTCGACCAATGCCCATCCATCCACATGGACTTTTGTTCGAGCCTCGATGGGACGGGGCCTCGGTCCCGCATATTGAAGCCCCATCCGGGCTGTCACTGGCAGATAGACAGACTTCTCGACTCTGGTGGCGTGCTGCGAGATCCCTGGAGGCTATACTGCTTCGGGAAGCTCCTTGGCGGCCGGCCCTCCTCCCATCTCCCCCCCCATCTCGCCTGGAGCAGCAGAGAGTGCCAGAAACGACCCCCCCTCGAGATAGGGAGGTTCAAGGCAGGCCGACAAGGGAGGAGAACAGTGTCCTGGTGGCCGTTATGGACGAGGTCGGCGCCACCCGCCGAACGCCCAGCGCTAGCCCCGGCAGCTGGGCTGGAAGGCTAGCAAAGGTCCCCTGGCCAAGATATGGGCAGTGTTTCCTGATTGAGTAGATTGAGTTCTCACCAAGGGCCCTGGCTGCAGGGTTTCTTGGCCCTCCTGTCCATACAGGCAGCTCTGGTGGTCGGCGGGCGCGCCCATTCCGCCATGTGGTGTCGCATCTGTCCACCGTGCCGTTGCCCACTCCACACCTGGATCTGGGCGTCCCGGAGGCTAGGAGGCCAGAAGAAAGTCGTATAATACACAGTACCACCGCGGCCCTGCCACGAGGGCCTGTCCGTCCTCTTCTCTCCCCAGCGTTCCCGTCTCTGATCATCCTCTTGTCGAGTCTCACCGACACAGGAGCCGCCATGGACGTCAGCAAAGCCCCAGCCCAGGAGGTGCCTGAGGCCTCCCCGGTTGACAACGAGAAGATTGCCTACGACGAGAAGGCGCCCTCGATTGACGTCAAGTCGGATATCACTGATACCGACCCTGCCATCACCGACCTCTTCACCAGCTTTCCCGACCTCAAGGGCGTCGAGCCTGAGGAGAACCCTCTGACCGTTCGTGCCGTCCTCATCGGTATCGTCCTGGGCTCGCTCGTCAATGCCTCCAATGTCTACCTCGGTCTCAAGACGGGCTTTACCTTCCCGGCCACCCTCTTTGGTGCCATCTTTGGCTATGGCTTCGTCCTCGTCCTCACCAAGTCCTTCCCTATGATCCCTTACATCGGCGACCGCTTCGGCCCCCAGGAGAATAGCATTATCCAGGCCTCTGCTACTGGTGCTGGTGGTCTCTCGGGTCTTTTCGTCGCTGGTCTCCCCGCCATGTACCAGCTCGAGCTGCTCTCCGATGACCCCAAGAAGGATTTTGGCCGCATCATCACCATCACCTTCGTCTCCGCCTTCTTTGGCTTCTTCGCCGCCGTGCCCCTACGCAAGTTCTTCGTTATCAACGTGGCCCGTGAGCTGAACCTCGTCTTCCCCTCTCCTACCGCCACCGCTATGACTATCCGCTCTATGCACGCCGTCGGTAGCGGTGCCGCCGACGCTATCCGGAAGATTAAGGCCCTGGGATACTCCTTCATAGGCGCCTTCCTGCATATCATCGTCTCCCAGTACGCCGATGGCATCCTCCATAACTGGCATCCCTTTACCTGGTTCTACATCTGGAGCGGTTACACCAACGGCGCCATGGCCCCCGAGAGCTGGGGCTGGTATATCCAGTTCACCCCTGCCTTCTTCGGCTCCGGCATTCTAGTCGGTCTCAACGCTGCCATCTCCTGGTTCGGCGGCACCTTTGTTGCCTTTGGAATCATCGGCCCCATCCTCGTCCACTACGGCGAGTGTGCCGGTGTCCCCGTGGGTGAGCCCGGAACCAAGTGGGCGTCGTACATCAACTATAACAGCATGGCTGGCATCGGCGAGGACGACTGGGTCCCCTCCCCCCGTTATTGGTTCCTCTGGCCCGGTGTCATGGTCCTCATTGTCTACTCGCTCATCGAGTTCCTCATCCACTTTAAGATTCTCTATACTGGTACCAAGATCGCCATCCGCGAGACTGCCGCCTCGCTCAACGCCCGGCTGCAGGCCAAGGGCAAGAGCAGCCCCTTCCTCGAGAGGCAGGCTGCTAAGACCGTCGACGAGTCAGTCCTGGTCGAGGACTTTGCCCCTCCGGAACAGCAGGTGCCCGTTTGGGTCTGGCTTTCCGGTACCGTCATCTTCATTGCCATCACTGCTGTCGTCTGCAGCGTTCAGTTTGAAATGAACGCCGGCCTGGGTATACTCGCCTGTATCCTTGGTCTCGTCTTCGCCTTCCTTAGTATCTATGGCGGAGCCGTCACCGACTGCACTCCCCTTACTGCCTCGGCCAAGGCCTCCCAGCTCGTCTATGGCGGTATTACCCAGAGCGGCCACTCTGTCCAGAGCGCCCAGCGCATCAACCTGTTCGCTGGTAACATTGCCTCGGGTACCGCCGATGTCGCCACCAGCTTGGTCTCCGATTTCCGTATCGGCTTCCTGCTCAAGACGCCCCCCAAGTTGCAGTTCTACGCCCAGGGGCTCGGTTCTATTGTTGCCATCTTCCTGGCCCCCGGCATCTTCGTTCTCTTCATGTCGGCTTACCCCTGCGTGTGGAGCCCCGATCATGCCGACGAGAAGTGCCCCTTCATGGCCCCCTCCGTCTTTGCCTGGAAGGCCGTTGCCGTCGCTGTCACTGAGCCCAACCTCCCCATCCCCTGGTCGTGCGGTATCTTCACCATTGTCATGGGTGTTGTCGCTGCTGCCCAGGCCCTGGTCAAGAACTTCTACCTTACCGGCACCCGCGAGAAGTACCGCCGCTGGCTCCCCAACTGGATGTCCATTGGTGTCGCCTGGGTTCTCGGAGCCGACTCCGGCTATGCCAAGTGAGTTCCTCCGAAATCTCCTGCTAAGTAACAAACTGATTGCTAACGTCATCTCCTAGCGCTATTCTCTTTGGTTCCATCACTGCTTGGTGGTGGAGGAAGTGGTTCAAGAACGGCTTTGATATCTATGCCTTCTCCGTTGCTGCTGGTCTCATTGCTGGCGAGGGTCTTGCCGGTGTCATCAACGCCGCCCTGGAGCTGGGTGAAGTCAGCGGTGGATACTACGGTACCTCGATCGCTACCCCTGGAGCCTAATTGGGCGGTTGACTGGAGTTTGTGTGTTGGGGGTTGAGTGTGGTGGCTTATAGGGGTTGACTACTATGATATCCTGCAAGTGAATAATGACTTGATGCTGATTGCTGTTGTCAACAATTGGCATGAGCGAACCGAGAAGAGGTTGTAATAGAGCCTCCAACCCATATTTAATACGGATCTACCCAGATATCATATCATTCCCCGAAACTGTTGATTAAGCATGTTGTCTCTCCCCAAGGCTTGGCCTTGGTCTCCATCCCAGTGTTCCAGACGATAGCCTGGCGCTCTACTTGTCTATGCCTACTTGTCCATGCTCCTTCCCACACCAAAGCGGCTGAGGCGATGCGATGGAGAAGATGGAAGGGGGGTAAATTGCAAAGGGCGTATTCTTTTTACATGCACATTCGTGACCTGGTATGTCTGCTCTATCCAAGGGCGAAAATGATATCATGCCCTATCTCCCAAGTGCATGGCTCTTACAGCTATTTACTCTGGGAATCTCAATAGCTTGCCAATAAGCTCGCACTGCGTTCATGTGGATGGACGGATTGTACGACTAGGAGTTCTCCTAGAATGCCAAACGAGAATGTCGAGTGGCTTCCGTTGGTTCTAAAATCAGGGCAACAAGTACTACACCAGTCACCTCACTCCTGGTTTCGCTGCCTCAGATCTTGGATTCACAAACACGCCTACCCGAGGGTATAGCTCCCAAGCTGTGTAGCTGGATGAACGCTCAATCACACTGACCTCAATGCTGCTGTGGTTGCCTGTAATTCTCGAACCAGGGTAGACTCTGGAATTGCTTACTGCCGAGTTACAGCAATATCCTTAAAGTCGGCAGCGTCCAACACTGGCTCGCCCTTTCCAAACGAGTATACCCCGTATGTGGTCCCTGTGAAAGCGCCGCCGATTGGGGGATAAAACGTCAAATCCTCGACCGACACTTCGAACTCATGCCGGATCTCTCCTGCAGTCAGGACCAGGAGGTACTTTGTCGCATGGCAGTGGACCTCAAGTTTGATTGCCTGACTCTGTGGGTCTTCGTTCAGTGTGACTGGATAAGAAACCTAGACCTGGGTGAGTGGAATGAGCAATGTTGAAAAGGGGAGAGATCTCACATTGATGACTTGCCCTCCGGATTGCCCGACTGGGATGCGGCAAACAACAGTCCGCTGCACCTTTCCATCCACCACACGTATTCCAGCGATGCCAATGGATGCGTACGAGAAGCTGCTCCACCATAGAACTAGTCCCGCTTCGTACCCTAACCGGGTTGGGTGGAAAGTCATCTCAACCGTAAAGGTCTCACTGTAGGAGCATTGCTTCCGCAGGAGCATCGACGGGCTCTCTGGGCTAGACAGGTTGTAGCATCCACCGTGAAGACGGAGATATCCGGGGCGTTCGGTGAGTGAGTAGCACTTCTTGAGGGGTGTTTCTGGGACATAAAGTTAGTCGATGTCGCAAACCACCTTCGAGAAATTTGGCCGTCTCTGCATACGCTTCTGATACCAGCCGAGCTCTAGGTTAGGCTGGTCTAATGTTGCTTTCCAAAGAGTCGATGGCTCTGAATTGGCGTTCTTGATAGTGTGACGCCTCCCAAGGGTTTGAAGTGTCACGTTGTTGCCTTGGTTAAAGATGGGCCAATCGTCCACCCAGTCGACCATGACGAGAAATGTTTCCCTTCCTTTGTGAGGGACATGTGAAATTAGCTCTCGGATCCCAAGTTCGTTTGGGATGACGAATGTGAAACTCACCAAGCTGAGGCTCCAGCCATTTCCCTCCGTCTCGGACAGGCCTTACACCTAGGAGGACTGCCCACCAGTTCCCCTCACCGTCGTCGAAGATGTCGGCGTGTCCTGTCCTCTGGACCTCCTCATCCGGACCGTTGTACCACAGTGGCTTCCCGGTACCTTCCCACGGGCCCAAGGGGCCATCTCGGCTGCGAAACACCCACTCCTGATGGCCGGCTTCCGTACCCCCTTCGGCAGTGAAGAGGTAGTACCAGCCATTGCGCTTGATGATGTGCGAACCCTCGGCGATTCCATGGGGCGAGGTGCGGATTACCTCTGGAGGAGTCAAAGTTCGCCCGGTCTGTATATCGATCTCGGAGATATGGATAGCGAAGTCTTTCTGTGTCGGATTCGGTGGTCGGCGGGCTAGCCGGTGCGTTGTGGATAGGTATACCTTGTTTGTAGCATCGTCCCAGAAGAGCTATCATTCGGTTCGCGATTCAGACTTTTGGCAATAAATGGTTGGGGAAACGTACGTCTTGATCGAATCCCGGGTTATCGAAGAAGATGGGGTCGGACCACGCGTTATCGTCCAATATGTTGTCGGTATACACATAAAAGCCACGAGGGAAGATTCGTTCCTGCGACAATTTCAGCAGGGCTGTTCCGAACCTTACAGCGCAGACCCATAACGAATCCAGAATGACCTACGTCCGAGGAAGGCCGGTATCGGTGGTAAATGCCCGTGGTGAGATAAAACCGCTTCTCCTCGGGGCGATATCTCAACGTGCTCGCCCATGCGCCTGCTCCAGGCTCCACGGTCCGGAGGTCAATTTGCGACCTGCGACTGAGCGCATGTCCCATCAACTTCCAATTGATGAGGTCCGTCGACGAATAAATCGGGCATCCTGGGAAGAAGTCAAAGGTCGAGGTGCTGAGGAAGTATGTGGTGGGCGTATCCCCAGAGGCGGGGACCACGCAGACGGTTGGGTCGGGGTTGAATCCGCGGATGACGGGGTTCTCGAAGGTATGCGATGGAAGGACCGCATCGATGGCCGTCGAGTCACCCATGGCTGCGTAATAATTGAAAGACTGGCTTGCCGCGAGGTGGAAATACTTCCAAATCCGGGGGAATGGACGAGCAAGACGCTTTGACGGATGCTGCCAGGTATAAATATATTACAATTTACAACCCCTCTTCATTCAAGGCCGTCGGTAACTGCGCAGCTGTCATTTATTCCACAAATCATGCCCGAATGCTGAGTCCACCTAGGGACAGGTAGATGGAGATTTGGATTCTGCTTAGAAAACGGACTAGGGTCTCCGAAGCTCGAAACCTCTTGACTTGTCAGTATTTCCCGGCGGGAGATTTCGTGCATTTGGGACGACACCCAGCTGCTTTTACCCGATCATGGGCTGCCAGCAGCCATCCACAGGCGCCCTTCCCCACGCTGGACGAGGTCAGAAGCCATTGATTGGCATGCAATCTATTTACCCGGGCAGTCGGGTTTGCACAGGGCACGGGAATTTGAATCGAGGAACCTGCCAAGATGAGATGGGATGAATCTCCGCATGGCATGTTGCATATCGCACGGTGCACGGGTATTTATACTGGTGACTGCCACTGGACGTGTCTTTGTTGATTCTTCCTCCATGACCCATTCCTCATCTGCTGTACTTAAATGCCAGTGATGCTGCCACTGTCAGCAGGCCAAACCGCGGTGGGCGGACTGTGGGTTCATCACGGGCAACAAACGACATTTTCGGAACGATTGGCAGGTCAATTTTTTTTTATTGTCTAGCTGTATCTATGCCCTGACGATGCGCTTATCGGCAGGTGTAGCCGCCATCGATGACAATATCGGCACCAGTGGTGTAGGTGCTGGCGTCCGAGACGAGATAGACGTAGGCGCCCTTGAGCTCCTTGGCGTCGCCGTTGCGACCGAGGGGGATCATGCTCCTCCACAGCTCTTGGGTGGCGGGGTCGATAAAGTCGGATAGACCAGTGTCAATGTAGCCGGGGGAGATGGAGTTGACGCGGGCAAAGTCACGCCACTCGTTGGCGAGGGACTTGGCCAGGTGGATGCAGCCGGCCTTGGCCACGTTGTACGAGGTCTGCTCCTGGGGGTAGTTGGCAATGTGGCCGGACATGGACGAGGTGATGACGAAGGAGCCGTGGCCCTGCTTCTTGAAGAGGGCGCCGACGGCCTTGGCGCAGTAGGCAGTGCCGTTGAGATCGATCTGGATGACCTTGTCCCAGTCGGCGGCGGTCCCATCGATGACGCCAGCGTTGGCGGTAGCACCGGCACTGCGACATGTCAGCATTACGATTCCACGATTCCACAGGTCCACAGGTTCATGGCCCATGCATGGGTCCAGGTGGTCCGATCCATGGGGGGGTTCCGGCAGCAACCGGGCCTGAGTGGGACCGAGCTGAGGAGCGGGGACTTACTTGGCGATGAAGGCGTCAATCTTGCCAAAGTCGGCGACAATCTCGTTGACGAAGCGCTCGACGTCGTTGTAGTCGCTGACATTGGCCTTGTAGGCCTTAGCCTTGACGCCGTACTCCTTGATGATCTCCTCGACGTTCTTCTCGGCGCCCTCCTTGCGGGAGGCATAGGTGATGGCAACATCAGCACCCATCTCGGCGCAGCCGCGGGCAGCCTCGATGCCCATGCCACGAGGGCCGGAGGCGCCCGTGATGACGACGACCTTGCCCTTGAGGCTGAAGAGATCCAGCAGACGGCTGGACTTGGGGATGCTGACGGGCATGATGGCGGTGTTGGTGTTGATGGAAGAAGTGGTGGATGGGGATGAAGAGAGGATAAGAGAAGGGAAGAGACGGGGGGTCCAAGAGAGGAGGAGGGGGCATTTAACGTCGAGCGGCAGCTCTCCAAGCTCTCCAAGCTACCAGGTGGTAGGTACTACTACTAGGTGCTAAGGTGGTAGTAGTAGTGGTAACAGTAGTAATACCTTACTGACGGCTTGGTAAAGTGCCTTACCTACTGCTTGGTAAGTATTATGGTACCAACCCGAGCCGTGGCTGACGGGTGGCTCTTGCTCGGCGCGAGCTACTGCCTACGGCCATGTACGAGGACAGAGCAGGATAACGAACGGCGCGTAAGGCAGGCAGGCAGCTGGAGCGCGGCAACACGAGGATCCACCGGTTGATGTCATCCCATGCGGGATTGCTGGACTTGGTGGTCGCGCCAGCGAGTCACCTACCACCGTGTTTTGTTGAGGTCTCACATGGAATCATCGAGGCTCTTGCCTCCATGCACCCCTCTGACAGGTAGGTATTTGGCAATTTGCTGTTGGTACATGTGCCATTGGATCTTGGACCCCGGGCAATTGGGGGCTGTCATTGTTGATGAAGCAGATTCCCTATCGCGAAGCTACGAGGTAGCGCGTGAACCAGCGCATAGAGGGCCGGGGGAGCTTTGGATGAGATCATGGCATTTGCGAATCAACAGGCAATTGGGAAGATGAAGGAGGGGCAAGAGTCGAATGATACAGCGAGTGACGAGGGGAGGAGGGGGAGGGGGAGGGGCAACTGCAGGATGCCGCCAAGTGGGGGTCGCTGGCCGTGCGGCTGTGCCAGACTGCCAGTCCCACTGCCTGCCTTCCCACTGCCCAGGGCCCCACGGTGACCGTTGACAGAAAAACAAGCCAAACGACGCCCCTTTCCGACTTTTCCCATGCGGTGGCAATACCGGGACAGTCCGCCATCTTTTCTGTCAGCTGCCTGTTCTGGTGGCGTCTCACCACCAGCCCGCCACCGCGGGTGATGGCGGCCACTGTCACCTCCAAGCGTCGCAACAAGCGTTCACAGCTCACAATGTCTGCAGGGGATGCGTCAGGCGGATGCGCATGGAGGGGCGGCAGCCATTCCCAAGAGCATTGATACGAGCATCGGTACGAGTATCGGTGCGAGCATTGGCACGAGCATTGGCACGGCCATTGGCATGGTCATTGGTCCCTTGGCTGCCGCACCACCAACACATCAAGGATCACGATCACCGACTTTGTGTTGCCGGCTTCATGTGAAGCTCACACCAGGCCTCGCTTCTCAATGCTCACTAAGACCGACTAACAGTGCATAGAATACCGTGGATACGTGCTCCGTAACAAGCCGCATTTTGATCTCCAACAGAATACAGCTAGCCTCAGAACGAAAATCCGGGGAAGAAGACTGGTTTGCCCCAGATCGGCCAACCCTCATTCTCATACTACTACGGATACTAGCTCCTGAGCTCTTGACCGCCCTTCTCAGATCTCCCGCCTTCTCCCCGCCTCCCCGTGTCGGCAGACGATACAACTCCCCGACCGCGCGACTCGCCCGTGTTGCTGTTTGTCATAATCCCTACCAGAGAGTCCACTTGTGGCCCGGGCTTGATCGTGCCCATCTCATTGGGCTCGGGAGAAGCAAGAGACGTGGAACTCTCGGTCAAGGCTCCTGACATCCCATCCCCCCACTCTCCACCACGCACCCCTGCCAAGATGTCTCGTGTCACCTTCGGTCAAGTGAGGCAGAGACACAACCAACGGCGACAGCATGTCCTCGTGCTGCCTGTGAACTGAACTTTGGTGAAAATAGACAAAATCTACCACGAAGCCTGCCGTATCAATCTGCCGTGGCCTTCAACTTTCCCACCGTCTCCTCGCCAACAATGTCGGAACCCACCACATCTAGATGCGCCCGCCGAGTTGACGTTTGCCGCAAGGGGCCATGCAACGCCAGAGATGGCTGAGCTCAGACGACTGGAATGGCCTGGGTATTCTTCAGCGGCCTAGACTCGCCAATCGACATTCTGCGGGCGGTCAGCCTGCATCAGATTCGCCTCGTGCGACGCGTCTCTCGCTCCCAAGACAACAGCCTCACCGACCACCATAAAAGCAGGGCTGTTGGAAGATTGCTATTTGCCCTGTCATATTGACAAACACTTGGTGTGATGTATTCGTACAACGTACATGCATTTGGGGCAAACTCGTACGGGTATGGCCGTGTCCCGAATGCCGACAGTACTCCGCACTGAACGGCTGGTCCAGTATCCCCCAATGGTCCTTCCCGGCACTCCATTGGCTGCTACAGGGAAGAGCACGGTGAGCTCCCCAGAAGTAATTCCGTATTCGTATCTTTCATCTTCTTTGAAAAAGGTTTTTCCATAGATGTTGCATGCCATGCTGCCCGTATCACCCACGCTGGGAGCTTGCATCGTGCTGTGATTGGTCTTGTGGTGTGTTTTGAATTATACGTCTGTGGCCTCTGTCGTGGCAATGAATTTATGGAGGCTACGTTTTGGCACCGAAGGAGTGAAGAAGCATTGGTTTCGTGGCCTTGTGGATTTATTTAGAGCATGTGGAATTATTTCTATAGCAAGAAAGGTCCGGTGACATACATGCTAATAGTTGGTGAATAACCTCGGCATGTACTTGGGTTTGTAGGTATATAAGACGGAGTTTAGATTCTTGAAAATGGAGATTTACAAAGAGATAGGATTAAGTTAAGCCGCGGATTGATGTCGTAATATCTGCGATTCTAAGCGAATACCAGTATCGCATTGATAAATGAGGTCGATCTATATAGTAACCTGAACGGAATAGTACAGCAGTATTCGATTTCAGGCAGCTGTAAATATTAATTATCTGGGTATTCACACCATCCTGGCAACTATACGGCATTTAATCTCCATGTAATCTGTACTCTGTAAGGACTTGCAAATACCTCATCAATGATTCGTTCCCGCTAGCTGTTCCCGTCCCCACGATCCCACGATCGGGGTTCAATCTGCATTATCCACTTGCACGCCCGCCACCATGCTAATGTGCTTATCGCTGCCGATGAAGGAATTACCAGGGCTTCGGGAGTCTATCCACGGGTATCATTGGTAGAGGAGGGGAGCGACGGGCGATTGTTTATCGACGCGGCAACTCTAATTGGCGAACAATGCTTGGTATGCCACCATGATATCGACGACGGCATGCCAGGCCTAGGAGCCTGCCCAATGCAGCCACGTGCTTGCAGTCTCTCGGCCAATCGCGTGTATCAGAATCTCACCCTCCGTTACATCGTACCTGAACGGAGCGTGTTGGTTCGGTTCTTCCTGGCCTGCCTTGCTCCTTCGCTGTGCTCTGCCAACAACTTGCATTTGCGCAGACTCATGGGGGCCTCTGCCTTGCGATGGCGCTGTGGAAGCCCCCGCGGAGATGCCCAAACCAATATCGGAATCACATCGAATGTTGTGGGCATCGTGGAGAGAGAAAAACGAGAAAAAAGTCATGCCACAGCCGTTCCGCGGAGATGCTTGGAGCCCGGGGCTCGGATGTGGGGCCACAAAGCCGGGACTCCGGGGCGACCGGCGTATTACAAACCATTCGGGAAAACTTGTGTCGGGATATAGCGGAGCCGCGTGCAAAACATTTACACACAATCGTATGATAGGCAGGAATCGACGACATGACTCGACGGCACGGCCTTGGGCACCGATGCTACAAATATGACCCAAGGGGCCTTCGCAGGTCTGGGAATGAATGAATCACATCACACATCATCACCACCGCCACCATCATCATGGCTCTCACCCAGCAGCAGATTGACATTGTCAAGTCGACGGTCCCCATCATCCGGGACCACGGCGACACCGTCACCACCGTCTTCTACAGAAACATGCTCGCTGCCCACCCTGAGCTCAAAAACTACTTTTCTCTCCGCAATCAGCAGACGGGCGCCCAGCAGGCAGCCCTCGCCAAGTCGGTGCTCGCCTACGCCACCTACATCGACGACCTGGGCAAGCTGACCCAGGCCGTCGAGCGCATCGCCCAGAAGCACGCCTCGCTGTTCATCAAGGCCGAGCACTACCCCATCGTCGGCGAGTTCCTCATCGGCGCCTTTGGCGAGGTCCTCGGCGACGGCCTGACCCCGGAGGTCAAGGACGCCTGGCTCGCCGCCTACGGCCAGCTGGCCGACGTCTTCATCGGCCGCGAGAGGCAGCTGTACCAGGAGGCCGGCGACTGGCAGAGCTGGCGCAAGTTCCGCATCAGCGCCAAGGAGAAGCACAACGACAGCGTCGCCATCTTTGACCTCGAGCCCACCGATGGCAAGCCCCTGCCCGTCTATCGCCCGGGCCAGTACATCAGCCTGCAGGTCCCCATCCCTCACCTCGACGGTCTGCTCCAGAGCAGGCAGTTCAGTCTGACCGACGCCCCCAAGGAGGGGGTGACGCGATACAGGATCAGCGTGAAGAAGGAGGAGCAGCCGGAGAACACCACGGTCGAGGACGTGACGGCCGGCAAGGTCCCGGGTCTGGTCTCCAACACGCTGCACCAGGGTTACCAGGTCGGCGATGAGGTCGAGCTCAGCCCTCCCCGAGGAGAGTTCTTCCTGGACCCCTCGGTCAAGGACAGCACGAAGCCACTCGTGCTGCTGTCTGCCGGAGTTGGCGCCTCGCCTCTGCGTTCCATCCTGGACAGCGCCCTGGGATCTTCCACCTCGACGAGGCCCATCCAGTGGATCCACACAGCCAGGCATTCGGGCAACACCTGCTACACACAGCACATCCGCGAGTCGGCTGCGAAGCACGGCAACCTGGCTGCTACGATATTCGTCAAGGAGCTGCGCGACACAGACAAGGAGGGGCAGGACTACGATAGAGTTGGGCGGATGACCAACCAGCGCCTGGGCGACGAGCAGCTGCTCCCGCTCGACAACAAGGACGCCGAGTACTTCATCTGCGGACCCGAGCAGTGGATGGTCGAGCTGAGGGACTGGCTCGAGTCCAAGGGAGTCGAGAGGCAGAGGCAGCATTTGGAGCTGTTCAAGACCGGTGACCTGAACTAATACTTTTCGACGACGAGGATATGAAGTCGAGAAATTCTCCCCACTCAGATAGAAATTACTTACTTTCTAGATCCATGAATAATGATACATCTAATGACAGATCAGTAATGAACACTACGTAGTACCAGCCCAGTGACCAGGCGATCTCCCCCGCAGACAGACTACAGTGCGCTTAACTGCCATCATTACAAGCTTCGTGCTTCGTACTCCGTCGACCAATGTAGACTGTGTTAGGTTCGGTAGCTATTTATTCTCTGAACAGCTGCCGGCTATCTTTTGAGGAAGTGGTAATTAATAGTACGTAATCCCTATGGACGGATTTGGTGTGCGCCTTCGAAGCCCGGGGCAGCGAAGTCGGCGACAGAGAGGTATAGAGAAATTGCGCCTTATTGCAGCAAATGACGTGCGTATTGGTAGGCTGCAGGTCATGCTCCCCATGTTCGCCAAGAGTTTGACTGACCAGACCATCGGATTATGAGCCGATCCAGGAAATGGAGTTCTGCAATTCTCAAAAGACGACTTCATCTAGGAATCTTGATGGTTCATTGACTGTTCTCGACTCTAGCAACATACGCAGTCATGTCGACCACACAGAGCTTCACCGAGATCCCCCGTATCGACCTGTCCCAGGCCGATGGACCTGAGACTGAACCGCGGCTCCTATCAAAGCTACAATCGGCCCTTATTGAGGTTGGCTTTCTGTACATTGAGAACCACGGTGTACCCAGCCACGTGGTATCCGACATGCAGTCCGCCCTCCCGGGACTCTTTTCCCTGCCCCCCAGCGCCAAGGATGAGGCCGCGCTGGGCAAATCACCGCATTTTCTGGGCTACAGTGGCGATGGCTCCGAGACGACGGCGGGCAGAGCAGACCGGCGAGAGCAGTTTGAGTTTGCCACTGAGCTGGCTGCTACTTGGAGCCAGGGTGCTCCTCTGAGCGAGAAACTTCGCGGACCGAACCAGGTATGCTCGCTGCACTCATGCAGTATCGCTTCCAATGTCAGCGGCTGTTGATCTGACATGAAAAGTGGCCCTCTGAGCTTCCCTCGCTTCGCCCCATCGTTGAGAGGTACATGGCAGAGATGACCGCCCTTGGGGAGCGATTTCTGAGACTCGTTGCAAAAGCGCTATCACTCCCGGATGATGCACTGCTTGGGTTTCTCTCGGACCAGCACCGTTTGAAGCTGGTGCACTATCCAGCCCTGCCTGGCAGTGAATCAGGGGGGCAGGGCGTCGGACCGCACAAGGATTCTTCTGGCTGGTGGACGTTTCTCCTGCAAGCTTCCCCTCCGCACGTCAAGGGGTTGCAGGTGCTCAACAAGAGCGGCGACTGGATCGACGTACCGGCGGTACCGGGAACTTTTGTGGTAAATATTGGCCAGGCCTTTGAAGTGGTTACCAACGGGGTGTGCAAGGCCACTACTCACCGAGTGCTCGGAGGACCCCTGGAGCGATTCAGCATCCCGTTCTTTCAGGGAGTTCGGCGCGATCTCACAAAGGACGAAGCTTTGAATACTTTGAAGGACCGCTTTGCCAGTGTCAACTTCGACCTGGGGCTAGCCGAGTCGGAAGAAGCACGTGATATCGATTCGGCATTTCTGAAGGGCAAGTATGACACATGGGGGGAAAGCCAGCTGCGAACCAAGATTCGAAGCCATCAGGACGTGGGGAGGAGATTCTACAGCGACGTGTTTGACAAGTACATGCACGACGATTGAAATCATTTCTTGATATTTATTGGGTATAAGACTCTGCGTTCTAGTCAAAGTACTTGATCTTGACGCCCTTGAGAATCTCCTGCTCCGAGACCTCACTCCTGGCCTGTCTGTTGGCCACGCCCTCCTTGACGCGAGCCTTGACCCATTCACCCGCCGTGATACCCGCCGCACGCTCCGTCTCCTCGTCAGGCTTATACCCCAGCCTCTCGAGGACGGGGCTCTGGACGGGCTTCAGCTCCAGGGTGCTCTCGGGCCGCACAAAGTACAGGACGCCCAGCCTGTCGATGCCGGCCTGGTCCGGGGGCGGCGCGACGACGCGGTGGATGCTGCTCTTGAGGAAGCCGCTGGTCAGGAACTGCAGCACGTCGGCGACGTTGACGGTGATGCTGCCGTCGTAGGGCTTGACCCATTTCCAGCCGCCGTCGGGGCCGCGCACCTGCAGGGCGGCGACGGGCTGGCGGAAGAGGAGCGTCAGGCTGCCGTAGTCGCTGTGGCCCTTGACCCAGACGTTGTCGAGCTTCTTGTTGGTCTCGACGTCGCGGGCGTGGTACTTCATGTACCGCAGGTGGCAGTCGGAGATTGTCTCGTCGTAGCGGTGGCGGACGGCAAAGTAGTCCTCGGGGAGCTCGAGGACAATGGCGAACAGAGTCAGGAGCTTCTGCACGACATTGTTGTGGATGTGGCGAGCAAAGTGCTCGATCTCGGGCTTGTTCTCTTGGACAACGCTGGGGTGCGGGCGCTCGAGGGCGGGAATGAACTTGGGGATGTTGTAGATTTCGGTGTTGTCGAAGATACCGGGGGCAATTTCCTGTACTCTTATCAGACTGGGTTATTTTGAGGAAGAGACGGGTGAGCTTACACGAAGACCAAGGGGCTTGTAGCCATTGTAACCGCCATTCTCGGTATCGGCTCGGTACTTGAGCTTCTCCTCGGTAGGCAGCTCAAAGACAGACTTGCCAATGGCAAACTGACGGTCGACCTGCTCCTGGTCGAGACCAAAGTTGATGATGTAGAAGAAGCCAATGGTCTGCAGAGCCTCGAACAGCTGCTTGGCCAGGGCCTCCTTGCCCCCTGGCTGGTCGAACTTGGAAAGGTCGAGGGTGACCAGGTCGGCCCATTCCACTGGGACGGTGAGACACGGTGCATATGTGACTGGGGTTAACTGGACAGATACTCACGGTCGTGCTTTGTTTCCGCAACCTGCTTGTAGGCGGACAGAGGCTTGTGGGCGCTCGTCACCAACGGTTGCTGTACAGCGGCGGCCATTTCCGGTTACGACTGGGGGATATTATGAGATAGTTGTACCGAATATTAATTTGCATCCATCCACAAGATGCCAATACCGTGTAGATATCGCCAACCACCACGTCTTTATGTCCGTCCCCACGTGCGGGGATCGGCCTCCGGGCGTCGCCCCGAGTGGACCCCGACGTCTGACGCCATCCGGCCCTGCAATAACGTTCTGTCCCAAACTGTGGTGATATGGGGAAACATGGGGAAGCCCAGCCTATGGCATCCTGCGATGCAGCCATGCTGACGAGTATCTCATGCCGTCCCATGCGTCCACGGCAAGATGGATGTGGATGAACAGCGGCGTGTCCACATCCGCGAAACGAATTTGCTGGCGCAATCGGCGGTATCAAGACCTCGAGGCTTCTTCTGCTTGACGGCGCAAGGCAATGGCTCTTGGCTGGGAGGGAAATTTGAATCCGAAGTTCGGGCCCGGGCAGTAGTCGTCATTTCTCCCTCGGATGTCATGATGCCATCTCCACAATCTCGTGGCTGTCGAGGGGGCATCAAAAAGATGCCCAATCCGTCCTCCCCCTGATACCGGGACTCTGGGTCGGCACCGCCTTTTCTTTCCCATCCGGCATTACCTGCATCATCTCTGCGTCTCGGAACCTGCAGTCACAGCTGCTTGGACCCGACATGGCGGAAATTGCTCCCAGCGTCTCCCGGGAAGGGGACCAAAGGGTGCCCCCCAAGTCCCTCGTTACAGTGGGGATCGACTCCCTGAGCAGTGACACGGCATCCAAGGGCGACAGCAACAGCCCGGACCCCAGGGAGGGCTTGACCTTTGCAAAGCGAGGTGAACAAGTGAGCGAGCCCTTTGACAACGGAGACGTGGATGGCTTCGATGCGGACCGCATGCGAGACAGGGCGCTCCTCACGGCGGCCGAGGAAAAGGCCTTGCTGAGGCGCATCGACTGGCGGATGATGAGCATCTGCTCCTTGCTATTCCTAATGAAGAACCTGGACGCCGACAACATCTCCAACGCCAGGATCATGAACCGGGACACGGATCGAAACATTATGACACAGCTCAACATGTCGTCTGACCAGTACAGCCTGCTCACTGTCCTGTACTATGTGCGTGATATCCTTTTTGAGTGCCAAACTAAGCTGACCAGTAGCAGGTACCCTACATCGTGTTTGAAGCGCCCTCCAACCTTTTGCTCAAGAGATTCAGACCAAGCACCTGGCAATCTAGGATCATGATCACGTGGGGGATTACGCTCTTGTGCCACGTTCCCGTCAAAGACAAGGGGGGCATCTACACTGCTAGGTTCTTTTTGGGGCTGGTAAGTGTCATGTGGAGGTTGCCAGTACCCTGGAGTGTTTACTGATTTATTGCAGTTTGAGGCTGGCATGTTCCCGGGCGTCATCCTACAGATGACCTACTGGTATCGCCCAGATGAAATGTCTGTCCGATTACTGTATTTCTGTGAGCAGAAGACTTTCTTTAAATGGCAGAGAACGTGGAGCTAATCGTGGCAGATGTCCTGGGCAACCTATCTGGTGTCTTTAGTGGATTACTTGCCTTTGGCTTTGACACGGTATCTGGGAATCGAGGGCTGTCCGGATGGCAGTGGCTGTTCTTGGTAGAAGGACTGATCACTGTGGTTTTGGGCATCGCCGTCAAGTTCTTGCTGCCTGACTGTAAGTACTGATCGTGATTCCTAGTACTGTACTCATGTCATGTTGGATATCGGCTGACCTTGTGTTCTCAGTCCCCCCCACGGCCAAATGGCTCAGTGACAAGGAGAAGGCCTTTATCCAAGCTCGTCTCCCCCCAAATGCCCCACGAGCCGCCGAGGAGGACTTCAACGTGCGCGAGATCATCTCGACGCTCAAGGACCGCCGACTCTGGCTCTTCACGCTCATCTGGGCGACCTTTACCGTGGGCACATCCGGTGTCAAATTCTACCAGCCTACCGTGATTGCCAACCTTGGCTACACCAGCATCGCCCAGGCGCAGCTGCTCAATCTGCCCATATCCATTCTCAGCATCGTCGTCATTGGCGTCACGGGGTTGTTTGCCGACAACGGTAAGCTTCCACGGCCGGTGTACCCGCTGACCGTCTTCGTGGTCATCCTCGCATGCTACGCCGTGCTCGTCGTGTACCCATCCAACGGGGCCGTCTATGCTGCGACGCTCATCGGCAATGCCTTCACGTCAGCCTTCTACCCGCTCATGTGGCCGTGGCGCGTGCAGACGACGTCGCGGGCCACGGGCTCAGCCTTCAGCATCGGCTTCGTCAACAGCTACGGCCAGATGGGCGGCGCCATCGGGCCCCAGATCTTCAGGCAGATGTACGCCCCGCGGTACCGCGAGAGCTTCGCCAGCGCCATGGCCCTCATCGGGGCGTGCATTATGATTACTCTGCTGACCTGGTGGGTGACGCGAAAGACCGAGTCGGACACGCGCAGGTTGAAGAGGGCCAGGGTCAAGGCGGAGAAGGACGGGCTGGCGGTACTGGACGATGTGGTGGACCGGGATCTGGAGCAGGATGGGGAATCCAACATGGCATCTAGCGGGCGACAGGCACAGGCCTGACCAATCCTGCATGAGGATTTGGGTCGCAGTATTGATAAAGTGGCTAGAGCATCTACAATAAACGGCAGAGTCGCTGGACGGCGAAAGCGATGGATGTCGGCGATGCCTCCTCCATTGCTACTGAGCCACCTTCGTTTCTCAATACAGTTGTCGTCGTGAACATGCTGTGAACCTGTCTCAGCCACTTGCAGGTAGAGGGGTCCAATGGGATGAAGCCGCTGGTGATGCAGTAATACAGTAATCTGTAGGCAATATGATTATTCTTAAGCGTAAATGAGTGTGTCTAATTTTAGACCAACACTTCGGCTGTGTCCATAAGGCCCTGGCTGCTACGGATAACGGCTGCGGACTGGGGTCTGGGAAGCTGGAGCTGACGGTGCTCTCGAAGGAGATGTATTCAGCGAGAGGTGCCCAGCTGCAAGGGACAACCGCATATACCCGTGATCTCACATGCCAATCATGAATAGCCATGCGCGCGGATGCCATGGATAGTGAGGAGGATGGCATTCGCATGACTCCGTGCATGTGGCTCGCAGTGTTAATATCGTGGGCTGCTGCATTAGGCAACTCGAGGATTTGGAGATCCAGGGACCGTTACATTGCCAAGATGGGGTACAAGCTCGCTGTCCATTTTCGTCCATGGCCAAGTGGCCAAGAATCCCACGACGCGCAAATGTAGCCAGTGAGGCTTCGCACATATGATGAGCCTGCTCTGCCCAGCCGCTTGTCCCCGGCAACCGCAGGATTTGCTTCCGGCCCTTCTCCTACATAGTACATATCGTGCCACCCACCTACCACATAGTGGCCCTATTAGCATGTGTGCTGGTAATGTGTCAGTAATACGGATAGTATGCACGTGGATACTCCGATGCCCTGCTCATATCCCTGGCTAGCATGCAGGTACAGTCAGAAGCGGCCCTCGCCTAGGGGCTTTATAAGATTCTTACCTCTGGCCTGGTCTGGATACGACATTAGTGGGTAACGTTCACAGTCTAAGGATCAATCTACTGCGCTGACCCAGCTGTTATGGGAGAAAACACCGTCGATCTTTTAGTCGTTGAGATCTAGACTCTCTTCCACCATGTCCCCAGCCCTACAAGCCAAGACCCTGGGAGCCGGGCAAACTTGGCTGCCGCCTGGCAACCAGGCTACTCGTCTCTGCAACACATACATCGCACAGCTGCCGAGGATAAGGAGGGGGGTCAGCAAGGCTGCTCCCTCGAATCCATTTGCGGCGTGGTTTTCATTGCCATGACTACAACGACCCTGAGCTAGGAGCTGGGTCTGCGTCGGCGCTGCCGAGGACTGGGGGAGTGGTGGTGAGTGGCCATATGGAGTATATATAAGTGAGCTCGACCCGGCCCATCCTGGGGTAATTCAGCAACAAGTCTCCTCCAGTCACTCCTTGAAATAGCTTCAAATAGCCAGAACTGAGTCTTTCTATCCGACGCCATGGCCAAGTTTCTCACTGCTGCGGCGGCTGCGGCCTGCCTCCTCGTCCCCGCCAGTGCTGGCCCCCTCTCTGCCCGCGCTGAGCCCACCCCCAAGAACCTCCTGGGCTTTGACGAGTCCATCAAGAACAGCTTCAAGCTCAAGGCTACCGCTGCCGCTGCCCCCCGTGTCCACCGCCTGAGCGCCCAGGACATCAGCACCTTCAGCAACGCCACGGCCACCGAGGCGGCCCCCTACGTCGTCTCGGCCGAGGAGATCCAGAAGCGCTTCATCAACGGCGCCGACGACCGCTACCAGTACACCGACTCCAACCAGCCCTTCAGCAACGCCGGCAAGTTCTACTGGGAGAACGGCGTCATCTGCTCGGGCGCCCTCATCGGGCCCCGCCACGTGCTCACGGCCAAGCACTGCCTGATCGACGACGAGGGCGTCGCCGGGTACTTCGCCCCCGGGTACGACAACGGCGACACCTTTGGCCGCGGGCGCGTGACCGACATCTTCACCACCGACGAGGAGTGGGGGTCCCCCTGCGGCTACAAGGGCGACTGGGCCGTGCTCATCATCGACGAGCGCCTGGGCGAGAAGCTCGGGTACTTTGGCGTCAAGATGCCCGACCCCGCGCTCAAGGACCAGCCCATCTTCACGCACATCGGCTACCCGGGCGACCTCGAGGGCGGGCAGCGGCCGTTCCGCACCGACGGGAACCCCATCCTGGGCGACAGGGAGTGGGACTGCGACGGCACCGCCCCCTTCTACACCGACACCGACTGCATGGGCGGCCAGTCCGGCGGCCCCATCTGGGAGGACACCGACGGCGGTGCCCTGATCTGGGGGACCCTGTCTGTCACCTTTGGCGCCGGCGACGTGGCCTGGGCTGGATGGGGCTCCGGCCAGGACATGCTCAACACCGTCATCCAGAAGAGGGAGGAGTTCCCTTGAGCTCGTTCTCTTTCCGTGGGGAGCTGGACCATTTACATGTATATATATATATATATCTTCACATTCTATACTTTTCCAAGGGTACATAAAATGTAACTTGATAAAATCACACCAATGAAGAGCTAGGCATCAGTCATCATGTATGAATCAGTGTCTCCTAGATGAGGAGGTACCCCGTAGTTGGTCGGATAATTATGTTGACTTGCTGAGCAGCCGCGAGGTTAGCAGACAAAGTGAGACACCAAGCAATTACTCCACGTGCATAAAGAGAGTGCAAACATTACATGGCAATCAGTTATTACACACATGGTTCCACTTAGGAATATATATAAAAGATGCGCGAATGAGGAGGTGAATGTATACACGAATACATACAAGGGAATATAGACTGAAATATAGACGAATATATACATAAACATATAAATAAATACATGGATGAATATATGATGAATATGATATATATAAACGGTGTCTCAGCTTTTGTGCTGACCGCTTGGCATCCAAGACTATCGGAAACTAAATAGTATTCGCAATCATGAGAGCAGAACATTGATTTAACTAGCCCATCGAATCTTCAACGTATAGCCCTGCCTCTTGCGTTCATTCACAATGAGATTGGGGATTCAGCTATTTTTGAAATAATGAATTATGAGTAAGTAGCCAATTATATATCTATCAGTCAAGCGCCTATACTATTGATCCTTGGTATTCACGTCAATCGCCAACTGGGGGACATGAAATGTCACAACCTCGTCAGAAAAGTACGTCTCTGTGCCCAAACTCAGATACCCAATGTAATCTGTACCTTTGGGAAAGTTGGCCCCTCCTATCTCCACCAGTCGGGTAACTAGGGGGCCGAGGTCCCCATGGAATTTGTGCGACGGCTTTGGAGAGTACCAGGTCAAGACGTTTTGACCGACACCGTTCTTTCCAGAATACAGGAAGCTGTGGATTCAGGGTTAGCATGGGTAGAGTCAAAGGATGGCAAACAGAGAAGGTGAGGCATACAAGGTTGTCCCGTCCAGTTCCACAGCATCCAGCTTCTTCTTGAAGCCAATGGGCTGTGTAGCCGGTCCGTATGCCGCGAACCACACCATGATTTCTGTGCTAGCAAGCTGACTGTTCTTGGCCTTGTCCTCGTCCTTGTCCAGGAACATGTCGAGCGCGACATTGGCATTGAGGTTGCTCTCCTTGAGCTCGGACTCATCGGTGGCAGTCTTGGCGGTGGTGTTGCCGACGGCATATGTCCACTCAAAGTCGAGTAGGATCTCTTCTATATCACCGACTGTGGTGGGGAACACACCTGAGTCGACCTTGACGTTGGGGTATGCGTGCACGGGGGCTGTCTCGGGGCCTGGCGGGAACTGCCATGTCACAGACCATTCGGGGGCCGAGGATGGTTTGGGGTATGTTTGGTTGTTCCATGTTGTGACCTAGGATCATGGAGATTGTCAGCGAATTCCGAGCTCCAGTTTGTATGCTTGACAGGGAGGAATGGTATCGGCTTCGACGTACGTTGAGGCATATTGATCCCGGATCCCCTTTGTCCCACCCCCAGGGATTGGGATTCACTGACGCACAGGTTAGCTTAAATTGAACAGCAGGCAGTGCATAACATGGTTTCCATAGGTGACGAAGCAGTGGATGTAACCCGGGAAGATTTTGGATATGCGATGGTAGAGTGTCCTGGGTCACACCCGCAGACTGTCGCGCATGCTTACATGTGTATTGATCCCCAAGCGAAGGTGGGGATATCCCCAACGTCTCGTTGCAATGGTGCTGGATCTTTATGCCATTGTCGCCCTTCTTTGGCGGCCGTCCACCCCCAGGACCACCAGGACCATTGGGATGTGTGGGATCTGTCGGGTCCGTCGGGTCTTCAGGCTTGAACAAAGGTCTCTGCCCCGTGGCTGCACGATGAGACTGGATGCCCAGCAGAATGCCCAGTGTGATGCCAATGGGGATGGCGATGAGGACAAAGTTGAGGAGGAAGAGGGCGCGCATGGCGGCGCGGATGCCCTCTTCTGGCCGGGCAGGCAGTGACTCCTTGTGAGGGTGGTCGTGGTGTTGAGACGTGAGGGCAGCTAGAAGATGTCGATGTGGTTAGGATAGAGATCAAAGGAGACGCCAAATACGTCAATGGATGATTCGTAAGTAGAGTAGCCAAACGAGTACGAGTATGGGTGGTATCAAGATGCAGACCATGGTCTGAACGCTATAATGTTCGTCCTGGCAGTGTTGGCACTGGCCAGACGCCACCTTCTACCCTTCTTGCACCCTTCCACCCTTCCACCCTTCCACCTTCCACTCTTCCACGCCCTTCCACCTTCCGGACGCAGCATCAGCGTTCCTGCCCCCCAACTGCCCTCACGATCGCATGCCTCAGACGCGCAAACGGTACAATTCCAAGGAAGAGGATATAATAATACAAATGATGGAATGGAATGCTACGCCACGGGTCAAGGTGGATCGAGGGGCTTGCATTCCTAGCTTGTCTGTCTGAGTCTGTCTCGGGAACATCACGCGTCAGAATGCTTAGCCAGCTCACACAGTCACGACCCACACCAAATCACAGAAACAACAACAACAGCATGCTCGAACATTTCCGCTCGCCACTTTGCGCCATCGAGTTCCTGGATCGAGTGGATAAGGTAACTGGAGATCAAAGCGAGCGCCACGCCCGGGATACCCGAGGCACCAAATGCGGGCCGTGACGGTGGTAGCAGCGCTGCAAGACGCCTAAGGTGGTAGTCTGAGAGTCTGGGAACAATCTAGGAGCAGTCTGGGGGTAGCTCGACAGTCGTCTGGGAGCAGCTTGGCAGTAGTCTGACAGTACCTACTTGTCTCTGGGTGTGGCTTCGCTGGCTTGCGCTTGGGCGACGCCGCGTCAAGCTTGATATTGATCCAAAACATCAGTCCATTCCAGTCCCAAGATCTGACGCCCACGGAGCCAATCTGGGAAGTTAATGCCCCCACGAGCCTAATCTAGTAATCTCACCGTGAGCCGCAACGCGTGCCATCGTCCATAGATAGTGCATCGTCAGCGCTGCGGCATCGCCCGCCAGCGATTAGACTTTGGATGCTTGCCTCGCGTCATGTCACTTTATCGCATACGTAGGCTGCGGACAGTGGGTACTGCTACTAACACCCAAGTATGCGCTGGCCTCCATTGAGCAATGACCTTGGAGACTTGTAGTACTATGGTGCGCCGCACTCGTACACGGCTCGTACACGGCTACAAGCCATTCAGGGTTGGGCAAGTTGGCTCTCAACTCCCCGTTCTCCCGCTGGATCCGGGCGAGCAGCTGGAATGCAGTGGTCTTGATCCAATCTAAGCTGTTATCTCATCTTCCATGTGTTTCTCCTCCCCTGCGGCTTCGGTCTCCTCCTGTCCATCTTGGGCTTGATAGTCCCTTCCCAAGTTTTCCTTTTCATCCATGGCCGCCCACGACAGGTAGCCGAGTCTGAAGCTTTTGTGATGGACTGGCCACCCCAACGCCCCTGACCAACGAAAGCCCCTGATCAACGTCCTTGACCAACTGGCAACAAACCCCTCGCTCCTCCCACAGCCAAGGTAATAACGGCCTCAACCGTCCGCCGTTTTGTATATACACTCTGCAACCATGACCACCGGAGACCGGCCAACTCCGGCCGACGAGATAGAAGTCGTCACTTTCCGCCAGTCCTACAGCCCGAACACTAGCGATGACTCGGGAGAGTACTCGCTGAGAGAGTTTCCAAGGCCCATCCGCCCATTTGCAGTCGTCAGCCCCGATATATCCCATCCCTCTCTCGCCTCGCGGGGATGGGACTCCAACAGCTCCCAGACGCTCACCAACAACAGCGCTCACACGTCTGACACGCAGCCACCATCCCCAGTATCCTCCTGGGGCATCGACAATTCTCAGACGGGCCCCTTGGGGAATCGTTGCAGCTACGTGGTACTCTCAATCTCCCAACCTCTCATCGCGCGTGGCTGTTGCTGGGCAGTATTCTAACCTCGACATGTAGCATAATAGCCAGCTTACCTTCACCAATGCAAGCCACATAAACCTCCTATCCCGACCGCCGACGCCCGTTTTCGGTAAAGACCACGTCAAGGACGGCTATACCATAAATCTTCTACACGAGCGTGACGACTCGGACATCTGGCGCGGATGGCGGCGACAGGTCTTCAAGCTCATCCCCCTCATCACGCTCCTCAGCGCCGGCCTATACGTCGTGTACCTGGGCTTCCGCATAGCATGCGTTTGGTTCGCCCAGAATGCCACGGGGGAGGCCTACATACAGGCTTGGGTCTTCATCGCCATTGAGTTCCTGGTCGCCGTCCCGCCGCTCATGCACAACATGTGGACCATGTTCGCCATCAAGAAGCGAGGGCGCGCCAAGATGCGGCTCGTGGGAGAAATGGTTCCGACCATCGACGTCTTCATCACCTGCTGCGGGGAGGAAGACGAAGTTGTTCTAGATACGGTCCGGGCAGCGTGCACTCTGGATTACCCTCAGAGCCGATACCGCGTTGTGGTGCTGGACGATGGGAAATCAGCCAGTCTGGAGAAGTCCATATACCACCTCGCGGCAGCAGCGTTCCCCCATTTGTACTACACGGCTCGCCCAAAGTTCCCTGGGGTGCCTCATTATTTCAAGGCTGGCAATCTCAACTATGGTCTCGACTTCGTCCACATACTACCGGGGGGAGCCAGCTTCTACATGGCCGCTCTAGATGCTGATATGGTGAGTTGGGGCGACGTTTGAGGATCATACTCTGTGACTGACCCAGTCGATGCAGATTCCGGAGCCCTGCTGGCTTCGTGCAGTGCTACCTCATCTTCTCAAGGATCGAAAGATTGCCCTCGCCTGCCCGCCGCAGCTCTTCTACAACACACCTCCTGGCGACCCTCTCTCGCAGAGTCTCGACTACTTTGTCCACGTCATTGAGCCCATCAAGGACGCCCTCGGCGTCGCCTGGTGTACTGGATCCGGGTACATTGCACGCCGTGATGCTCTTCACCAGATCGGTAACTTCCCCCTTGGATCTCTTGCCGAGGATGTTGCCACCTCGACCATGCTCCTCGGTCGCGGGTGGAAGACGGCCTACGTCCACGAGCCCCTACAGTTCGGCACCGTTCCTGAGGACTACGGCGCCCACATCAAGCAGCGTACGCGGTGGGCCATTGGCACCGTCGACACGTCCTTCAAGCTCAAGTTCTGCCTCTTCGGCGACGCGGTCCGCGACATGAGTTTTGCCCAGCGCTTCTCCGGCTTTCTGTATGCGACGCTCAATCTCTACACCATCCCGCTGTCCATATCGCTCTTTGCCATCCCCATCATCCTCGCCATGGGGCGGCCTCTGGTTGCCTTTGCCACCGAGGAACAGCTCCGGTGGCTCATCCGGGCGTGCTTTGCAGCCCTGATATCCAACCGCATATGCGAGATTGTTCTTTCGATGCCAGCTGGGTATCGCACAGGCCGCCGTGGCGCCCGGTACGAAATGTGGATGTCGCCTTACATCGCACTCTGCATCATCCGTTCCTTCATTCTGCCCAAGTGGCTCGGTGGACAGGCGCAGGCCTTCAAACCAACGGGTTCCCTTGGGTCGACGGTGCATGAGCGTGATCCAGGGATGAGGAGGGGTCTCCTGCGGAGGATGTGGGCGATACTTGCCCACTATCTGGCCATCTACCACCTTGCATTTGTCTACTTCACCCTCATCGCCGTGGTCCTTACAACCTACCGGTGTTTCTCACGAGACCAGGGGACGCGGGATGTCATCATGTGTCTGGTCACACATGCATTCTGGCCTCCACTCACGTTCATCTTCATCTGCAGCTCGCTTTGGACCCCGATTTCCTACGCCATCGACCCACCGACCGTGCCCAGCCGCGAGGAGCTTCTGGACCGGGATCCCAAGTCCGGTGTGGCTCATCCCACTGCGGCGAGCAAGAAGATCGCGTTTGGCGGTGAGGACGCCTGGTACGAGATCGAGTACACCGCCACGACTGCATTTACCTGTTTCGTCTTTGTCCTGTCATTTCTCTTCTAATGGACTCTGGACTCCGCAACAACTGGATCCGGTCCCCCACACGGTCGGGGTTTGTTGTCGGATGATTTCGGGGGCGTTGAGGGCGTTGAGGGCGTTATGGAGCATTTCCTCCTTTGATGTATAGAATACAAAGCATCGGGCTATCTAATAATGGGGGTCGTGGAGCGGCGGGCGGAGAATTTCCCCGCCAAGACTTTTCTCATGCGTTGGTATGTCTACTAGGACATGGTAGAAGCCAGCGCCTGCTCGCGGAGTGCATATATGTAACAGGATGGGAGTTTGGCGTGAAAGTGTTGCAGTACTGGATGAATGGGGCGTGTTGTTTCGAATAATGAGGCGATGCGAAATCTGTTACCGATGCTCATAGTTGATGTCAATGCAGTACCCGACTGGCAGCCCCGGAAAAAAAAACACTGGTTGAAGGATGAATGCGCGCTCAAGTCTATTAATATATGTACAGGTACCGTCGTACTCGGAAGCAACCGTCAACCCTCCAGGTATAATAACTCCTTCGGATAGATGACTCTGTTCCGATACGTCCTGTTGACGAACTCCATAAACGTCTTGGCGTCGTCTAGAGTCGAGGCCAAGCCAAATGATATCCGCACCGCTCCTTGAAACGGCCGATGCGGCATCTCAACCGATTTTGAACCAACCCACCCATTAGCTCTCGCCACCCGAATGATATCCTTCTTCCTGATTTTGAGCGCCGCCTCCCCGGCCCCGGGGTTGCAGAAGCACCCCGTGCGGAGGGAAATATTCACACCTGCAGACTCCTCGGCGACCAGTCTCTCGTCCACCAGCCGCCCCTCGGCGTCGACTATGTTGAACGCCACCGTCCCTCCCCGGTCCACCATCGTCTGGGGCCCGTATATCCTAATCATCTTGCGCCCGTTGTCGTGGGTGAGGTGCTGTAGGTTGCTCATCACCCACGCCGTCAGGTACCGCACGCGGTCTGATATCACGTCCATGCCGATCTGCTCGATCCACTCGATGCCAAAGTGCACGTCGGGGATGGACAGGAAGTTGGTCGTCCCGTCCTCGAAGGCGCCCGCGCCCGGGACCATCGTGTGCCACTGCAGCCCGACCAGCGCCGCCTCCACCGTGCCGCCCGAGAACCACGGCCTGGAGAGGCGCGAGAGGGCGCTGCGGCGGGCGACGAGGCACCCGACCCCCGTGGGGAAGCCGAAGAGCTTGTACCAGCTCATGACGGCGAACTCGGGCTTGACGACGGACAGGTCCAGCTTGGTCGTGGGGAGGTAGGCGGCGGCGTCCAGCAGCACGTCGTACCCCTTGTCCTGGGCCAGCTTGACCCACGAGAGCGGGTGGCGGACGCCGGTGAAGTTGCTCTGCGCCGGGTAGGCGAACAGGCCCCTGTGGGGGTTCCTGTTGAATATGCAGCGGCGGGGGCGGGACAGGGCCGACACCACGTCTGCTGTGTCGGTGCGGAGCTCGCGCGGCTCGACGGGGACGTAGGTGACGCGGGCGCCGGCCTGCTTGGCGTAGCACCGCAGGCCCTGCATGGAGTTGTGGTTGTCCTCGGTCAGGACCAGGCGTGAGCGCTTGCCGAAGGCGTAGGCCTCGCCGACGAGCCGGATGGCCCCGGTGGCGTTGGCTGTGAAGATGACGGTGTACTCCTCCGGCGAGGCGTTGAGGAAGTTGAGCACGCGGGCCTTGGTCTTTGCGATCAGTTCGTTGGAGAGCTCGCTTGCTGGGCTGACTGAGTGCGGGTTGCCTGCCCCGTAGGAGCTGACGCGGGCATGGTGGGCGTCGATCTGGCATCGTGCGGCTAGGCCGGCGCCGGCGTAGTCGAGATAGACGTGGGAGTGGTCGTCAAGGTAGCCATACTGGTGTTTCCTCAGGTGGTCGAGCCGGCCGGCGGTCTCGTACCTCATGTCGGGGCTGGAGGTGGTTTTGGGCTCCATGGTAGTGTACCCTCAAGTGGCTCAGGTGGTGATGGTCTGCTCGTCCAAGGGGGGGGGGAAGGGGGGGTTGATATCTCCAGCAGTGTTGGTTGTCAGTATTAGTCGATGCGATGCAAGTCCACTGTTTCACTGTTGCTTCCACGTGAAGTCTCAGCGGAGAGTTGGTATGTAAAGCTTAGTCGAGTAAGATCATGCAGAAGTGAGGGGAGAGGTAGAGGATCTGCAAACTGCATACATGTAAGGAACGATCCGACATTTATATAAAATCACCCAACCCAAGACGAATTACACGAGTTGCATGACTCCAGCAGTCCCATGGCTTGGGCATTGACGATGGCCCCCAACTCCGCCAACTGCCGGGTGGCAATGACAGACCGCCTGGTGTAGGTGTGCCAATTGGGTGCTCCTCAGCGGCCACCGGTGAAGCCCTCCCGAGTTGTTTCGTCACTTTATAGAATATCCGCGGTCAGACAGCATTGCAACGGCAGCAAGGCGGATGCAGACCTCTGCAGCCAAGACTGTGTCAGCTCATCGTGTCTACTTTGTACACCACACCAGCTGGACAGCTTGGGGCTGGTTTACGTTATATTTAGAACCCCTCTGAGCTGGCACAGCGGAAGCATCAGCCTCAACTCGTACTTTGGCAGTGGGGGGGAGCCAGTATCATATGATGTACGTGTCTGGGGCACCGCCCAAACATCGGTCAGGTGGCAAAAAGCGACTCCTCAGAAGACATATGATAATGGGAGTTCTGAAACTACAGATCTGAGTTGGCCATCGAACCGTTCTGCGGGTGGATAGGCGGCGATTGATCCAGCATGTGGTGTGTTACACCGTTACACGTTGACTGCAGAAGCGGGCTGGATAAACTGGATCGAAGAGGACCGAGACCCGCAGCCGAGAACGGAGTCAACGAGTCAAAGTTGGAGCAATAGCGGAGAGCCTGGGTCCGAGCGGGCGTGCGCAAGTCCCAGGCTCGCCAACGGCCGGCAAGCTTCTAGAAGTGCTTCCAGAGATGGCGCTTAACACAGCCGCCGGCTGGATCCCCAATGCTGACTTGGGTCAGGGAACAGCCGCAACGTCAGCTGACTCGAGTAAAACACGTACTATGCGTGTAAGCTGTGGCAATGCGCTGAGAATTGCCTCAGTATAACCCTCCGCTTGACCAGTCTCCGGGTGTGGATCCGTAATGGCGGTAAACAGTATTATTACGTGTAGGCTGGCAACCACCCTTTGAGAGAGCGGAAGCGGATAAGCACATCAAAGGAAAGCTACATCAAAGGAAAGCAGCCTTGGAGGCCTGGTCGGAACCTACAGTTGTCAAGAGACGTGTGATATTGGCGAAATAGGTACGGAGTATTAGAGCAACATATCACAGATTCAATGGCTCGGGCCAACCATGTCAGATTGGAATTGTGAAAGGATGAACAGATGAATAATGAGCCGTTTAAGACGGGTCGAGCCAGGTCAATGTGGGTGTTTTGTAATTTAAAATTGGAATATCAATTCAAACCCATGGCGGAGGACGGGTTTCATAAATTTCACAACATGGACTGTGCAAACAATGAGGTGCTAATTTAGAGTGCTTACGAAGGAGCTGCGAGGAATGCTGCAGGTTGGTGGACACGGTGGGCCGTCGGGTGGTGGGTGGTTCAGTGGAGGGCTCTGCTCGTGTTAGGTGCCCAGGTGCCCAGGTGCTCTGTGTCTTCAGGTACTCGCACGCTGGAGGACCTGCTACGGAGTACGCGACAGCACCTCCAGGCTGCTACTGGCAGTGGTAGTATCCAACCAACGGCGGTGCACGCCGGGCAGTGGGCGGCGCTCAGGGGCCGAAATTTGAAATGAGGCAAATGAGGAGGCATCGCTTCGCAAGTACAGATTACGGAGTACGAGCTCGCATCAGGTAAGGTAGGCAGGCTGGCCAGAACCCACAGGGTCACCGCAATTCCCGGTTTGGCAAGGTCGAGGCTCACGATTCCTTTCCCATTCTCGAGCAGTCAAGTTGTGCCTTCACCAGCGCCCGTCCCCCTTTACCGCATGGAGGTTCCGCATTCAGGCGTCCTGCTAGTCTGATTTTTCGCCCTCATACGGATACTCGTACTCAGATTCGTCCTCGTACGAGCACTCGTACCTGCGCAGTGTCTCCCCGTCTCCCATCCCACACGCACACAAACACACATACACACATACATACCCCCTCCAGCCGTCAACCACCCACACCGACCCGGCGACGCGGTGACTTTGCGACTCTGCGCCTCTGCTGCGACTCTGCGACATGGCACCAACCATGCAGAGCGGTGTGGTCTTTGACGACAACCTGACGAGGGCAGATGTGCTGGTTTTGCAAAATCTGGAGGCTGACATCAGCGATTGTCTGCTCCGGGCAGGCAGCAACGGCGACGGCAACGGCGACACCAACGGCGACACCGCCAAGAATGCAACGCCGTCGTCCCTCGCGGTCAACAAGAACCCTCAGCAAGGTGAGATGCCCGGAACCCGGGGCAGGCACCAGACCTTCTCTCTCACGAGCAAGCCAGGCCCAGACTACCTATACCTACCTACCTACCTACCTACCTACCTACCTACCTACTACCTACCTAGGCCCCCCTCGCGTCCATTGCTTACCCTCCCTACGCAGCGCAAGACCGCGATGAGTCCACCCTCGCGGCCCTGGAGGCTCTCAATGATCCCAAGGACGCCCATTTCGAGCCCACCGTCTTCAACAATGTCGATCTCAGCACCCTCACCCTGCATCCCACTGTCCAAAAGTGGATCCTCAACCCGTACCTCCGGGTCGCCCGCTCCATCGTACGTGTCGAGACCGACATTGTCATGCTCACACACCTCCTCTTGTACTTCTCCACGTCAGTCCCGAGTGCGCTGTTCCTCTTTTGGAGATTCTCCTGGGTCCATGGCATCCTGCACGCCATCATGCAGGTCAGCTACATGGGTACCTACACCCTCATGATGCACCAGCACATCCATATGCGAGGTATCCTGAATCGCCGCCTTGCCCTTTTCGACCACATCTTCCCCTACATCACCGACCCGCTCATGGGCCATACCTGGAACTCTTACTTCTACCATCATGTGAAGCATCATCACGTCGAGGGCAACGGGCCCGATGACTTGTCATCCACTCTCAGGTACCAGCGGGACAATATTTTCCACTTCCTGCATTATGTCGGCAGATTCTACCTGCTCGTCTGGTTCGATCTGCCGACCTACTTTTTCCGCAAGGGAAGAGCCACCATTGCCATCAAGGCAGCATTCTGGGAGCTGAGCATGTATTACACGATATACACCCTGTTCAGGTTCAACCCCAGTGCAACCGTCTGTGTTGTTCTGATCCCATTGCTGCTCATGAGAGTCGGCCTGATGGTCGGCAACTGGGGCCAGCATGCTTTTGTCGATCATGACGAGCCGGACTCCGACTACCGATCCAGCATTACCCTCATTGATGTTCCTGCAAGTTCCCACCCTCACTCCTCCCCCTGCATCTGCTTCTCCGGCTGACAACCCTGACCAGAGCAATCGCCACTGCTTCAACGACGGCTACCACACATCGCACCACCTCAACCCTCTGCGACACTGGCGTGAGCATCCCGCCGCCTTCATCAAGGGCAAGACTCTCTACGCCAAGCAGCACGCCCTGGTCTTCCACAACATCGACTACCTCATGATCACCGTGAGGCTCATGCTCAGGGATTATGAGACGCTTGCCAAGTGCATGGTCCCCATTGGCGACCAGATCTCCATGACCCTGGATGAGCGGGCAGAGCTGCTCAGGAGCCACACCCTCAGGTTCACAGAAGAGGACCTGCGTAAAAAGTTTCGCACCCCCTAGTGAGCGGCTTCGAAGCTCATCTTGTGTTCCTTTTTTTATTCCCCTCTCATTCTTTGCTCTGCATAAAGACAGGCGTCGGCTACAGATGAAAAATCTCCACACATAGACTATAGACTACAATTATTTAATCAAGATGCTCTCATAATTAGGCATAGGATATGATTCTCATCATTTCATTTCCACATCCCCGCATTCCACCTCTGGTACGATAGGACGGAGAGATTTGTAGACGCGGCTTATGAGATCTGCTAGTCTGCATCTATCATGTTCACTCAACATGCGTGTCTGAGATTGTATAAAATTCGAGTCCAATGCCACTGCGACACGGGACAATTTGATGAATAAAGGACTTGCCTTTCTCGGCTGCCAAGGGAAAAAACAAAGGATGTTTTAGCGCACAAAAATGATGTACCTCAATCAAGGGCGCAAAGGTTCAATATGTGGCGGATGTTTGGACCACCGAATGGCTTTTCTATTTGAATTTGAAGGTGCGTGATGAGTGAGTGGCACCACAGCTTTTAGTAGGTCATGAGATTTGTCTGCATTTTGAACTTCAAACACCGCCGGAATTCTCGAGGGTGGTAGTTCATCTTATAATGGAAATGTTGACGTTCTTATAATCATAATATTAATATACCTGTTATGGCGATATTGGTACGCTTGTTATGCCGGGATTGATGCGCTCATGGGGCCAACTTCAGGCTTGTAAGTTGTGTGCAGGAAGGATGGACCTATCGTCCCCTGGTTCCTAGGGTACGGCCCCCTCTAGTCAACTCATCTGACTTCATCCTTTGGTAGTATAGGTAATCTTGTTTGCCGCAGTTGCGTCTGTGGCAGCTTATTCACTCTTGTTCTTGAGTGGCGATTGAGGCTGGCATGGGGAGATGAGCTCGCGTGGTATAAAAACAGATTTCGGACATCCAAAGTGCCGCTGTGGGGTGGGTCTGTCTGCCCCGGATGTCTGAACTCCGACACAAACATCCATGCATGGGATCTGTATGTACGGATATACTGCTACCCTAATCTGTACAATGTCTGAAGTATTCAATCGCTGGTCCCCCAGCTTGGCCTGCAACCCGACTTAATGCCGACTTGCACACAAAGTTCTGGTATTAAAAACAACAAATCAATGTCTTCCTTTTCATTCGTCCGGCAATTACGGGCTCTTCGTAACGGGATCAAAGTCCCTCGTTGCCATAACTCTTCGCACTCTCATGTATCCCGGCCTCGCAATGCCCAGCCCAATGCCAAACCCAACGTCCAAGGCAACAGTCGTTCATCGCCGACTTCTTCAGAAGCACCTGCAGCCGCATCACCATCGCGCTACTTTCGACCCTTGGCGTGATTCTTTACTTGGTACGCTCCCCAGCAGCATCTCCCACCATACATCACCCAACCAACTCTGCAGTGCGCCCATCATCTACTATGTAGGTGATCTCTCAGCACAAATCATTGCGGATGACGAGTACGACCCTTATCGCCCACTCCGTACTAGAGTCATCGGGGCGGTGATATCAATCCCTAGCTACAAATGGCTCCTTCTCTTGGGGAGGCATTTTAATTATTATTCGCCGATGCTTTCAACGGGGGTCAAAGTGGCTGTGAACTAACTGTTCTACACACCCACGTTTATCGTCTACTTCTTCGCCTTTCACGCACTCCTCTCTGGAGAGGGTGCCGTGGGTGCCATCGGACAAGTCAAGAGCACAGCACCAGAAACTATACCGAGAAGCTTCCTATACTAGCAGTTGACTACGACTATAAACTTCGCCTACATCCAGCCGCAGTTTCGTGCTGTTGTCACTGGGATGTTTGCTCTCGTTTGGCAATCATACCTGAGCTGGCTCAATCGTCAAACGGAAAAACACGAGCAGAGGAGCACGGCTATCCCCGACTCTGCTATGGAGAACTGAGGCCGGGTGACGAGGATTGTTCTCTCTCGCAGCGGGGGAGTGAAGTCCGCTGACTCCTGGAAAACAAACCAAGGTTGGATCATCAGGTCTATAGTTTTTTATTCAAGATTTGTAGATTAACTGGATTGTGTCGAAAAAGGAGGTGTTGGGAACTGAATTTGCCCATACTGTGCTCCCAGCTCACTAATAGGTATCCCGTGCGTCGCAAGATGGTGAACGTCCGGTGCTCCAGAGACGCGATCGGGAACTCGAGGCCCAAATTTCTTTGCAAAGACGCGGACCTGTCGACGGGTGTATAAGTTGGATAGGACCACTCATGCCAACACGAGGCCGGGAAAAGAGCAACAGCCCTCTCGGGCGGACTCGTCATCCCAAGTCCCAGAGGTGGGCCTTGGCTCTAGGCTCTCGTCTCCTGATCCTGACGGTGGGAGAAGAGGCGAGATGCAAGTGTACGGATCCACAAGCCTGCTTCATGATCGCGCCAGTGGTAGCTTCTGGATGACTCCCAAGTCCGTCGAGACGAAGTCGGACACAGCCACAAAAACCGCCGCTCAGGATAGACTAATTTCACAGGAAGCTATCAGTGAACAGAAGGAGGCCGTTCTGTACTCGACACCAAGTACCACAGAAAATATAGACTTCGACGGTCTTCCGGTTGACATGGCGATGCACTTGCTAGACTTGCACTGGAACTGGCTGGCTACACCTGGCATACCTCCTAAGTCATCGCCCTGTCATAATGGACAGCCTCGCCACAAGCGGACCCTATATTAACAAGGTTCTATTAAATTCGATCTACCTCCAGAGCAGTCTATACAGTACTCGGGATGGCCTTCGCCTGGATCATCAAGACCCCTAGTCAACCGGAATGGCTTTCTATGACCGCTTCCCCCGGTTACCACCTTGATATTCACGGCACTCTCTAGCAAGAGACCAAGTTCGGATTGTTAGCCAACGATGCTGAGATTCAAAGGCGAGGATACTGGAGTGCATACGCCAATGCCAAATTCCAGCCGCTATATCTCGGGCGGCCATCGGCGGTGCAGTAGCCCAGGAGTATCTCGACTCGTATGAAGAAATGGCAACGTGGAAGCCATACACGGATCTACAAGCCCCCCAGGTTTTTGACCACAGAGTGTATGCTTATCAGGGCCGACCATCCTACGCCATCAGCACGTTCCAGTGCTTGCTACAACTATCAATGATTGCGAACCAGCTAATAGGAGCGTTCTATTCAGCTAAGAGTGCTAGGGCGGCCGAGGCCACTCTACTTCAGGCAAGACACGAGATGAGGAGTCAACTGGACTATTGGAACAAATGGAAAATGCCGCTGCCGACTCACCTACGCTTCCATACTACTAAAGATCCTACGCTACCCCCACACTAGGTCTCACTGTAGTATGGAATTCATCTGCGTCCTGGTGATATCTCTGTGCTCTTCTACTGACCATACGTTTAGCATAACTTACTAGACCTTAGTTATTCTGGTTGAGAAGGCATTGCTTAATCATGGATATTTCGAGTTCATCTTGGACGCTTCATCCCGGGAAAAAACGCGGAGAACCCGTGTCCATGCTGCCTTCGAGATCTGGAGGCTCCTCGAGGCATACAAGACAGCGTTTACCCTTAGGCACGCCCACTACGGCCTTTTTTATGCCGCGTACAGTGCGGTCCTTGTTATGCTCCAGCACGCCCACGAGGATTATGAAAACTACATAGAGTGCATCAGGTTACTTCTGGGATGTGCTGTCGGACTACCAGCGGGGCCACACAAGTAAACTAAAGAAGCCCTTCAGAGTGCTCAAACAGCTCATGCATCGGGCCAGAAATGTGACACAACAGATCAATTTTGATGAGCAGGAGTACGCCAGTAGACTTCATCCTAACGGTAGGTAAAAGCCTAGAACCTCGGACTTTTATATTAGAGAACGCACTAATAACATGCACCACATGACTACGACAGGACACGAGGCCATGGACCTTAGTGAATTGGATATATGGACCGATCTATGGCCTAATGCAATGACGGAAGAGTCATTATTCATAGATAATAATCTGTTTGTTTTCTTCACGTAGTGATGATAGATTATCGATGCCGTTAGTAGTGGTTGATTTAAGGGCGGTCGACTTGATACTTGGCGATCTATGGGACCGAGATATCTCTCCTAACAATATTACCCACACAGTTCTCTTCGATTTTGAATCTCGGCGTAGCCGATTATCGACCACCGAGATGGGTGCTGAGTAGCTAAACCAGAAGCAGGGCGACGACGAGACCGCAAAGAAGAAGAACTCTGCCTGACCTATCGTCTACTAATCGAGATTCTTGAGGTGCTTCTTCAGCGCCCTGCATTCCCAGAAGTAGTTTGAGAAACAAGACGAGCTCGAGGCTTCAAAAAGGGACCTGATAAACTGGAGTTCATTCTCCAGATGAGTGATTGGGACTCCTGGATCCTCAATTTCCTCGAACGTTGGGAAGATTCGGCTGCGATAAACGGGCGAAACGAGTACCAGTCAGAGCAACAGACCAGACTCAGATATCAATAGAAGGTGATGATTGATCAGTTCCGTATTCATGAACAATGAAATTCAACAGACTCAGTTGGAAGTCCAACGGCGAGACTCTCAGCCGGCGCCACAAACACCGTATCTGGCACGCACAGGGAATTGTCGGGACATGGATCGATGCGTGAGATAACAATGGTAATGGCCAAGAGACACAAAGAACCAAGGCCACTATCGACACATGGACCCCGATGCTGAGCTAGGGGGTAATTGGCCAGCCGACCATTAAGTGCCCTTCCGGAGGAAATTCAAGAAGACGGGGAGGGCCGGGGGGGTTCCTCAATCGTGAGCGGATGTTTCACAAGGGGAAATACAGAGTGAGAGGTACCTCTCACAATGACCTGCCTTCGGGTGGTAAGCCCTGTGTAACAGTGATGCTGGGCTGGTGACGAAATCGGACTCCGGACCTCCTCGTTGCGTCACCTGGGAACCTGGCTAAGGCCGGAGCCGACTCGGAGACGCATCTCTATACAGAGTTTAAAGGAAATTAACAATGTTTTTTCCCCTATACAACCATATTGAAGTGCTGTGGATGTCTAGCAAGAAGCGTAAGAGATGTGAGTTCCGCCCAGTTACTACTTTGTATTCATAGCACCTCTCGACATGGTAATATTGTTTCTTCTCTGTAGAAGATTCTCAATATATGGACTACGATGATAAACCCGCTTATAAGACGACACGTTGGCGCAGCGGCTGCACTCCCGGGGCTACCTTTAGTAGGCTATAGGGCTTACAGCTGTTGCGTACTGCCGATTACCAGAATCCCTATTGGACCTCGGAGCATAACTCTTTGGGATGCTTGATGAGTAGTCGCTTATGAAAAGCCTGCGCTGAATCTCGCGAGGCCATAATTTGAGTTCCCGTGTGGACGGAAACTGGCCCGCCGAATAATACCGGAACACCGCTCATGATTTCAACATTTCAACGATTCAGATCAGTGGGCCTTCACCGGCCACTGGCCGATATATACTATCAGTTATATTTGTGGGATTTGGATTTTCTGCAGATCCTCCAAGATTCTGAAGATCCACATGGTATGCTCCAGACATTTCGTTCTGTTGGGGGAATAAGAACAATGGAAGATATCAGGGTGGTATACAGCCCTGGGTGGATGGAGCAACTGCTTCATTTCTATCTTCCTGAAGAGCATTATAATACCTAATACTGAACTTAAGCCCATAAATGTGGGCATAGCACTGGACAAGGTCTTGTATCCCAAGGGCATACGAGTCTTGCTGTTGATCACACACGCTGGCATCGCATTGGGGACCTAATCCGCAGGGTCGGTAATAAGAAACGCAAGGCGATTAGCTGCCAGAGAAACGGATCACCTCTATACCAAAGCTTATGACGCTGTGTGCCGATGTGAATGAGACTCTGGGGCTCAGGTTGGCCAAAACTGGTACAGCTGGCCGGTCAGTCAAAGCATAAGTCGTGCTATCCTTCGTTTCAATGTTAGGTTAGGCTAGGTTCAGCCAATTAGCAACCTGCCTAGAAATGAAATCATCCGTGATATAAATTACTGATCTAAATTGAAACCTGTCGGTCTTCATCTACATTTTTCCGTTCCCGTTGGCACGTAGTACGAGTGTAATCAGAGTATAGTACTCGTATTCCACACCGGGTGATCGATCATAGCGGGACTCCCCCACTCGGGTCTGTCTCAGGGACGGTGGCCGGATGGCGTTGAGAGAGGCTACTAAACTTTAGTAGCTCCTCGCCCCCCTCCATTTCTAACCCCAAAATAGCCAAGGCAGCATCCTCCCCCCGTACTAAAGAGACCTATGAACCGAGTTAGAAAGTTTGTTTGCTTACAGTTGTTTGCAGTGATTAGATAATGATTTTCGGAGCGGATATCGGTCTAGCGGCGCTCAGGGTTAGAAGATACTCGCAGCCAAGACCCTGGTGATGAAAGACACTCGAGTCGGGTATTCGTCGTACGTACATAGCACCAATGCACGGATTTGTTATTCAATACCAAGGTTGGGTTCAAAAGTCTTGTGCCATTCTTATAATTAGTGCTCAGCAGTACGTCTAGCTCCATATAGAGTGAATGTTGCTCCGTGTTACTAGTATTTTCTCTCTCCATAATTATCTCTTCAACTGTCGTAACTGCCGTAAGCTAACAGCAAAATATTCTTCCCTACTTTTGCATACAAGCTCGAGCCGGTGACTTGCGTTTCGGTGATATCACCCTATCAATCAATGTCACCAACCCTAACCCTTATGCAAGTGACTTGGGTGGTAGCTTACGACAGTCAAAGAGATAGGATATCCCCTAGCACGTACTAGTAGTCAACAAGTGAGATATTAGTAGTATTTTCTGAGTACTAGTACGGAGTAGTCAACGAGTGAGATATTAGTACTCCGTATTCCTCGTGCATTGGGGCCAGCAGTGTCCACCGAGTCTTGGTCCCCCCACTGCTTGTGGGGCATTTTGGTGATGACGCGGACAGTCAATTGCGGGCTTGCAAATCCTGCGCAATCGCCCGCAATGGTTTCTCTCAGAGGCAGGCTGCAAGTGTAACTCCGGCAAACCAGGGCCGGCAAATCGGCGGCCTCGATGACCGGCAAACCGGCAGGCCTGCAGGACGGGAGTGAGAGCAGTCAGAGCACAGCGTTTGCGGCAAACTGGTGGAACGCGGTTGCAGGGATTGGAGAATCTGACTTCGTGGCAGAGTTTCACTACTGCCGCCTGAGCCTTAACTTAGGTGTACGTGCGAAGTAGCAGCCAAGACCTCGGTGCCTGAAACGAAATCTGGGGCCTCTGGGCGAGGCAGCAGATGGGATTGTGGCGTGGAAGGGTTATTACTAGTATTAGCTAATCTCTGATTGGCTCATCGCGGAAGCTTGAAAAGATTAGCAGTACGGAGAAGATTTGATGCTAAAAATGAACCATGGGTGTGAACGGGGAGTCTCGGGTAATGGGAATCCGCAGTTACGGATGCGTGCAGTATTCTCACTGATTCAAGCATTCGTACCATGCGAATACAGTGGAATTGACATGCCTGCCAAGCGCGCCAAGAGCAATATATGTGTAGAGCAGCCCTATGTAGTACTACGCCAAGCTCCTGATATGCCCGTTGCGCTTCGAGATTCGAGTCTGGACTGGCTCAAGGTGGTCAGGTATTTGTGCTGGTACCTTTGTTGGCCAGAGCCGCCAAGGGGCTGCAATTTCAGGTTAAGGAGGCTGAGCGCCGAACAGCCCACGCCGACTGTACCTCGAAGACGCAAGGGCGCTCGGTTGGACCCCAACAAGTACTGGCGTCAACACTGCACTACGAGTACTTTTCGCACTGACCCTGAACAAGTCTGGCTTGCCCGAGGTGGTTGTTGGACGGCCCTGGCCTGGCAACCTGGCAATGGACGCTCCATAACAGCATGCAGTCAGAGGAAGAGTGACCAATGGATGAGCCGTCTACAAGTGGAGAGAGCGACAAACGGGAAGTGGGCGAGATGAAACGTCGATCATAGTGCCGAGCTCCCGTCACTACTAATAGCAAGTACTGGCATGGAGGGAGCTCTTCAGGGCTCTGTACTTGTAGCCTGGAGGCGACGCCCACTGGAAGCCACGGTGTAAGCACTGAGGCGGTGGAGCCCGGGCAGCCTCCCACAGTGCACCCGACCTCAGTGAGCGCCCTGGGGACCCCTTGCAGCTACGGGGGCTACGGCAGAGCCGGACGATTTGGGCCGGACCATGGGTCCTATGTGGGGGCGATACAGCTGGGTGCATTGGTTGGGTAAAATGGCCAAAACTTGGAAGGGGAAACGCCTGCCCTGGTGTCTCGTCTCATTTGCCTTGCTGGCGCATTTTCGCCTTATTGCTGCGGTGTGGTATTGTGTCACTTTGGCATGCCTGGGCTCCTCGGACCCCCCTTTAATCATGGGCTGAGTCCCGCCCTTTTTCTGGGTCGAATTTGCAACTTGGACCTCGTTGATTTTTTTTTTCTCCCTGAGCCTATGTCGTCTCCCCCTAATTGCGAGAGCTCTCCCCAGAGCGACGAGTAACGACAAGGAGCGGCATACGGGCAAAGTTTTACGACCAACCGAACCTTCCAGGGTCTCCACCTCTCGACGATCGCATCCGGCATTTGCTACGCTGCCAAAGACGGTAAACGCCAAGCCCCAGAATCGACATCGCACATCTACCGATATATTATATCTTCCCACAGGTCGAACACGTCCTTTCGCCTCGATCAGATCGACGAATTGGCCACGAGGCCCAGAAACCGTCGACAGCAGCACAGGCTGTCCTCGATCCCATGATGCGTCCGATGCGCAAGGTGCGCACGGTCGCGCCGCAACGGAAGGTCATCAATGCCGCCATCACCGCCTGGGTCTGCATCTTGATCGTCGTCCTCTTCGTTGAGATCACACACAGCGCCTCCTGGCTTCGCCACCCTGGCATGTTGGTTAAACCCGCACCTCCGAAGTCCGTCTCCCAAAAGCAACTAGACAGCACCGAAAAGGAATCGCGCCTTCTCCTCAGCAAGCGCAATGGCATGGGTGTTTACAACTATATCAACATGCAGCAGACGGGCTTTCAAATTATGAACCCGACCCTGCTCGAACTTCCCGTTGGGAGCCAGCACGACTTTCTTGTAGTTGCGAGGGCATTCCACGTCCAGACCAGAATCAATGGCACCGAGTACAGCCGCGCCCGGCAGGTGGCGGCTTTCGCCAACCTGACATACAATCATCCCCTGCAGCCTGAGCTCATCGCTGGCAATTGGTCCAGGATGCTGGTCGAGGACTTTCTCGGCCCCGAGCATCACTGCAAGCACCAGCCCAAGATGGACAAGTACATTGGGCCCGAGGACATGAAGCTCTTCTGGACCCGAGGCGGCGCGCCGCTGCTAGTCTTCACCCACCAGACCCCGGACGAGAACCTCTGCGAGGGCATGTTCATGGTCGACGTGCGCGCCATCGTGCCGGAGCTAAACGAGGCACTGGGCTACCAGGGGAAACGGATGCCCCCCGTAGAATTCGACGAGCCGGTCTCCCTCCGCCGACAACCACCCGAAGGCCACGAGTCGGACGCAAGGTTTCAGCGGGAAAAGAACTGGGCCCCCGTCCAGACCCCGCTCACCCGCGACGACGAGGAGCTGCTCTTCATGGTCGAGCCCGGCCAACTATTCCAATGGAATACCACGGGGGAGCCAGTCGCGGAAGTGGAAACAGAGTCCGTCTCGGCCGTGGAAGAGCCTTACCCCCCTGGCTCCAAACAGACATGGCACAGCGATGAAGAGACGTGCATCCACGATGTTATGCTCTCGAACAACCACGTCCACCAGTCGAGCCCCATGCTCAGCATGACACTGTGCGATCGGGGCGAGTGCAAGCCGAGCGAGAACAACACTGTCCTTCTGGGCATGGTGCAGAGGCGCTACGACCCCCCCAGCACGTCGTCCACTTGGTATGAGCGCCGCATTGCCGTGTATAGCGCTGCGCCACCCTATTCCATGATGTCGGTTAGCAAAATCCTGTCGTACCACGGCGAGAGGGACGACAAGTACATCTGGACAGGCAGCATGGTGTACTTTGCCAACTCGACCGAGGTCCCCTACAACAGGAATCACGGGTACCTCGACGACGAGATTTGGCTGAGCTTTGGCATCGCAGACAAGGCCCCGGGGTGGATGGATGTGGATGCCAAGGAGCTGATCAAGGATCACTACTTCTGCCAAGGCGCTTCGGACGGGTATCGGGAAAGCGTGGAGCAGAACGTGTCATGATCTGCAATGGACGTATTGATTGCATTTTGGGATTTTTGGACATTGAGCGATTACTATATACAGGACCGGACATACATACACATAGACCTTAGTAGAAACGCAAGAAATATTGTTTAATCACGCCAATCTACGCGGGAAGCATGTCCCCCCGACCTTTACAGTGACTGCTCGCATGACACTATCGCGAGGGTAATATTGCCTACAGACGCCTTTAGCGCGCTATCTGGGGCTGGGTAACGCGCCCTTGAGCGAAAGCCGCGTGCCCCTTGTTCATCCAACAGAGTCGACTTTAGCTTCCAGGAGAATGCGAACTGGGGTTCCAATGAATAACAGCACAGTTGGTGCCATGCTGGCAGGGCGTTGCCCCCGGTTGGGTGTCAAGCCGCAATTTGCAGCGCCTTGCTCTTGGCACGTCAATGTGCCGGTCCGTACCTACCTATCGCGAATTGTATATATATACGCAAGTACGTGACAATCTGCACCTCCCCACACCTGCTAGCAAGCAAGGGCCTCGGGTAATGCACCAAGCATTATTGTGCCAGGTTAGCCCTCAGAGGAGGTGCAGGGGAGGGAGGCGGTGGTGTTGACCGTGCTCCGTGCTCACAAGCAATCTGCCTGTATGAAAACTTTGGTATGTGCTTTTGGGAGCAAAGGACACTCTCATGCGCCTCATGCGTGTGGCTGTGCCAGATATCGGAACATGACGGCGTTTGAGACGAGACTATTGAAACGAGCAACTTCATACGAGTACTTGTGGAGGGGAACAGCGCACTAATGCCTATGTAGAATCAGCCGAATGTCGCGAGTCAGGGGAACAACATCACCAAGCCTGCGTGTCGGCAATATCCCAAATAGGTAATCGATCAAGTCGTTGGACATCCGTTTGTTGGCTCCCTCCCCCACCCCCCTCTTTTTTTTTTCTCGGTGCGAACTCCCCTTTCTTTTGTGGTACGGAGCACACAGAAAAAGCTCCAACGGGCGGGCAAACATGGCACACATAACCTGAAGTTCAGCTGCGGGGGAGGACGCATGCATGTCTCGGTCGAGCGTCACAGTAGTACTCGCAGCATTTCGCGCGTCCCAATCTAGGCTGTGCCAGTCATCGGCGTCCGAATGGAGAGGAAGGCGGTGCTACCTGGAAATGAAGCTATACAAGGGCTACCTGCGTCATGAATTGTGGTTGCAATAAACGAACATATAGGGAAGCCTCACATGTTTCCTCGACGGTGGCTTACAGCTACATGTCTATTTAATTCAAAAAGCTGGTTGAATGCAATGGGAATGGTGCTTTAGATAGCCACAAAGGGCGCTATAAATTCATATCCGCGTAAATCAAAATGGGTATATGGTACTAATATTAGCTATTACGTATATGTCATTGCCCGTCGCTTGTTTTCGCTGAACTCAAGGGACCCTTCCCGTCTCGCAAGACCTCGTCGAACCAGTGACGCTCCGCCTCCGCCGCGACGTCTTCGTCCTTGCAGACCGCCTCCCACTCAGCCTCGCGCAGTCTCCACCCGCCCTCCGCAGACTTCTTGACAAATAGCAATGCTGTCCTCTGCGTGCGCTTATTGTCAAACGGCACAATGTCCAGCATCCCATGGTCTGCGGGGATCGTGGCCATGGGACCTGCCTGCTGAGTCGGGTCCGAGTGAGCGTCGATGAGCTGGCGCAGATAAGGGAAGAACCAAGTCTGATCCCACCACGTAACACGTCTGCTCTTAAGCCCCTTCTTCCACGCGTTGTGATGCACGGCAACGGGGACGGCTGTTGTCCAGAAATCGGTGTATAACGGCATGGAGCCCCAGCCCCGTTTGTCGACAGGAACGCCCTCCAGGGCTGCCAGCGGCGTCTCAACTCCTTTCACGTCGCTGGGGATGCCGGCAACTCGCGGCGGAGAGACACCCAACCGTGCCGACTCTCTCGCCACAGCATTCCGATCCCCCAGGGACACAAAGTACCCATCCTTCTCGGAGTAGCATGTCGGGTAAAAGAGCTCTTGGGTATAGTCGAGGGCCACATGGTACTCATAGGTGTCGCGGAGCTTAATCGTTTTCTCGATGGCCTCGTTGTATCCGCTGGCGTAGTCGTTCTGGAGCCGGCTGCGCCAGATTTCCTGCTCGGCAAATGCTTCGGCAAACAAGCCCTGGTCACCGCCCAGCTCCTGGTCGTCTTCAAGAATCGCCAGGCCTTTGTTTATCTTGTCCCGTACCCGACTAAAGTACCTCTTCATGTCCCCGGCCGGCCCCATGAAACTTCCGCTGTTGACGTAACGGGGCCGCAAGTAATTCCATCCCCAAGCCGTGCTGTCAGTCCAGAAACCATACACGTCTGCCGATAGTGTGCTCTCGGGGAGCATGTCGCAGTGCAGATTGGACACGGAGTCTCTGGGTGCGAAACAACCTTTTTGAGCCGATACCATGATGGTCTGCTGCATCCAGCTGCCGTTGAAAAACCCATGCTCTTGCTCCAGCTTTTGGTTGCCCTGTTGGATGCTCTTGAAGTAGCGGTGCATGAGCACCTGTGGTGGCAGCTGGAGCCAGACGTCGTGAGCATCTAGCATTACCACAATATCGTCGTCGGTTAAGCGGTCAATGTCATCAACATCGTTGCCCGTCGCCCAGTCCAAAAAATCCAAGGTGCCAGTGACTTTGCCCAACTGCGAGGGTCCAACCCCTTCCTCTCCCGTGTTGAAATCCTGTTTCCAGTTGACCAGGACCGGTGCTGGATAACCCAGGGCGACCGCGCTGCCGATGACTTTGCAGAGGTCAGGGCTTGGTGTGTCAACGGGAAGAATAATGACGAGCTTTCGCTCTCCTGGAGAAATGGACTCGGAGATCAGATTGAGGCCCTCCTGGATAGATAGCCCGTAGTGCGATGGCTCACGAGAGTGGGACAGCTGTGGAGTGAATCAGTACCTTTCTCTGATGAGATTGCGCCATAGGTCTGGGGTATCACGATTGTTTGGGGATCAGATCAGAATAGGGGTGCAATAAAAAAAGTGCCAAGAAGCGTCTCACCCAGGCCAGACATGATATTGATGAAAAAACAAATAGCATGGAAAGCAGCCATATGAGCTTGCTAGACCTGCGTCTTGAGAGTCTGTTCACGATTGAGAGCGAGCTGTCGCGCAACCAACTGCCAGAGTGCGTCTTGAGGGCCAGGTCGCTGGAATGGCGCGGTAGGCCAAGCCACGCCATGATGGACAGATGGTGAATTTCCGGGGGCCAACAGGCGAAGTGCCGAGCATGCAGGCCAAAGAGGTAGAGCCAACTAATACTGGCGAACAGACGCCAAATGGCAAGGGAGTTGGAACTGGGCAGCTGGGTGGTATTAACGGTAAAGGGCAACGACAGAAAGAACAGAGGCAACGGCTGGGGAGGGGGGGATCACGGGGGGGAAAAGTAGAAAGTGGCAGAGAGCTGAGCAGTGTCGGCACGGCGCAAGCAACGGGTGCTCCCATCGATCGTAAATCTTGCCTCGACAACGACAATGATCGACCTGGGCAGTGGGCTCGTGAACCTGCGCACCACTGGCGCAACGCGCAACGGAAAGCTACCTAGGTAGCTAACAAATAATTGCCAACCCCCCCCTGCGTGTCAGCTCAGACCGACACCGCCAATGATGGGCTGACAGGTGGAGGGCACCAATTATGCATCGCGCTGACAGAGGTGCTTTATTTGCTCTCGTGACGACTGGGGGATCCGGCGGCACAGCCGTGGCGGGGGTCAAAATGACAGGCACGGCGCATCGAGAATGCGAATGTCATGGATGTTGGATGCCGAAGGCACTGTTGAAGGTACGGATATGTGGTGCGCCAAGGAGAGGACGCATGTGTGCATCCTCAGATCCTGCCTTGGCACTGTAGGCTATCGTCATTATTCTGGGAATCGACCCCATCCATGTCTTGTTGGGCCGCGTATGGAATTGCGAAATTGCACAATGGCAGCATGGGGTCGCAGGCAAGACAAAGACTGGGTGGCACGGCGCCTCATCTTCCTCATTTGATTTCGTCTTCCTTTGATTTTTTTTCTCTCTCTTCTACGCCTTGTCCCCCCTCTCCTGTCTTTTTTTTTTGTTCGTTCCTTGGCTTCACCCCACTGCTCCTGCATGCAATACGCATTCTCTGAGATGCGAGATGTAATATTACCCGCACGTACGAGTATGAAGCACTCCGTACCTACAGGTACTAGTAGTCTGTACTCTGTACTGTACGAATCACCTGGCAGGTCTCCACCGCAACCTTTCCCCAGTTCGGCACTTGCCTAACCAAGTGCAGGGAAGAGCTCTTGCTCTTGCTCAAGAGTCTGGAACACAGACAGAACACAGACTGCGCCTTAATACTGCTGGCTGGCACTGGAGTTGTGATTAAGAATTCACAGGGGCATTGGGCGCTGGGCCACTGGCACCAGTCGCATGTCTCAGGAGTGGTCCTTGGTTCCTTCATTCATAAATTTAGACTTGGTCCAGCCAGGCACAGCAGCCACCAATGGCGACCATCGCCCTACGAGGCAGTGCCACCAGCCCCAGTCCCAGCCCCCCAACGCGTTGAGCAGCGTGGCCAGCAAGTCGGTCTAGGGACGTTGTGCCAAGAACCGGTTCCAAGCATACGGCTCCTACGCCGGATGAGTCTCACGCCTCTGCACCAAGACTGTAGATTGCGTTGGATGTCCCTTCGCAATGGCTGATATATTCTCATGCCCGATGTGATGCCAATCGACGTTGAAGCGTCTTAATGACCTCCCAATATTACTCAACCACTCATTTCGACTTGTGACCTAGTCAAGGTATGGCATCTACCTAGCCACAACTGCTATGATTGAGACCGTGGATACTACTTCCTTAGTTGGTTGGTCTGAACGACCCACATAACATCAACTAGAGCCTCGTTGGCATCCGTCCGTGATCCAGGAGGAGTTCAAGACATGGGCTAACCCACGTTCCTTACTTCAAAGTTCTCCTCGTTTCGTGAGTTGGGCGCGAATCCAAAATTTTGCCCAGCAAAGTATCGGTCAGTCAATGCAATATGAATCCTTGATGACGTTGTGACCGCACAGGATCTTGGTGACATATAGCGTGATCATAAGCCTGTGCTAAGCACCCCAATTAATACCCTTAACATCTCTCTCATATCCCCCTATCTTCAAAGTACAAAAAGACGTTTTGAGATATTTCAAAGCCTACTAGCAGTGAATCTTGCTGAACAGTGTTCAGTCATTCTTTGATTTCTTCTAATACAATAAAGGAGATGAATAAAAACATCGATGTACGGTTCAAAGTGGATTCCATCCAGCAAGGCTTAGTTATTGGCCCCAGAGCATCCCCAATCATGCCTCTTCGTGCTTGTCCAACCTCTCCACATCCTGTAGCGGGGAACCCCGACGACGTTGCCAAATCTTGAAGCCTGCATGGCCGAGCGCGCTCGAAGAGAGACCCAGTGCTGTTGCAACAGAGATAGAAGCCAAGAGGAAAGCCAGAATTTCCGACCAGGGCCGTCCATGGCATCCGCGGAGAGCGCCAGCTGTCGCCATTAACGCACAGCATGCCATGACTGCATTCTGGTGCCTGTCTTGTTTTCGACTTCGGTGCAGTGTCATGGTTGCTAACACATAGACGTGGATATGCATAACAACTATTTCAGTCGGCAGTTCTCGGGTTGTCGAGGATACGAGGATTCCGGGTATGATGAAACTGTCCGAGGCCTGTGATGCGCTATCAGCATGAGCCCAGAATGGCTTGGTTTGGGAGTTGGGTGGTACTATTTGGTGTTCTCTGTGCCAGCCACATGATCCAGCCCCCGTGGCCGAATTCCATATGGATACTGCCGCGCACAGCGAAGCTAGACCAGCTACCGTGGAGATGAGAGTTCTGCTATGACCGCAGATACATGTAGTTGTGGTAGGTCGAACTGGCCCAACACTATGCCAACAGGGGATGTAGTCCCCATTCCTTGACAGCTTTCGCATAGTGAATCCCTGACATCTGTCCAATTTGAGCAGGCCATGACCGCCTGAGTCGGAGCGTGGAGGTATCTTCGAAGATTGAGGCGGGCTGCGTGTTCGCTCGTCGATGGCAGGCCTGTTCATGATACATGTGCAATGAAATTTGCTAGAGACAAGCGTGTCGGCTTATGGATGATGGGGTTGGACGGTGTCGACGAGGGGTTAATAAAAACAAAATGGTACAGAATTCCCCAAGACGAGGGTGGAGTTGATGGGAAAGAGGGGGATGTCAAGGCTGTCGGGCGTCAGTCGGGCGTCCAAGCAACCCGTGCAAGGTGCAGGAAATGCGAACCATCAACAGCTGATCACCGCCTTTGACAAGGCCGCCGGGCGTCAGTCAGGCGTCCAAGCAACCCATACAAGGTACAGGAAATGCCAACCATCAACAGCTGGTCACCGCTATCCAGCCCCCCGTCTCGTCTTAAGTCGGGTGCCCAACCAGTTTCCCGACCTCCAGTCCCTCCGTCGCAGGTTCCCTTCCATCAATCATTGTCCACATTGTATTCAAATCTCCCTGCTCCTTCAGCTGGGAACATCCATCTCCCCTCCGCCTCCTCTATCTATGTCTCGCTCGAGAGTCGGCAGCCAGCTCTGTTCTACCCGGGCTGTGGCAGACTCCGGTCAGGACACAGCCAAAATAGCAGGTTCTCCTCCGTCTCGTCCCTCGATGCCAACTCTTGCACATCGCAGCCGAGCACGGCCGCCCACGAATCGTTGCGAGTTCGATCGTGGCCGTACCGCGGAACAGCAGCCAACTCGACAGCCTTTTGACCCCGACTCGGATGGTCCGTTCGAGACCTCAAAATGCACGCTTACTTGCGACGATGAGCGCGAGGGTCATCGCATCCCGCAGCACGAGACGAAGCCTATCTCACACGAGCAACTGGCTTCTGAGGTCAGGGAAATATACGCAGGACTTGTCATGGTGGAGGCCAAGTGCATCGAGGTGGATGCGGCACAGCCCTCCCTAGCTGATCACCAGACCAACAGCGAGCAGTGGGAGGCTCTCATTGCCCTCCATCGCACACTGCTTCACGAACACCACGACTTTTTAGTTGCTAGTCAACACCCTGCAGCTAGCGATGAGTTGAAGCGGCTTGCTGCTAAATACGCAATGCCACCTCGGATGTGGCGCCATGGCATGCACTCAGCCTTGGAGCTTCTCCTGGATCAGTTTCTAGAATCTCACGAGGATATGCTAGGATCTACTTACTCTAAGTACAGCATGATGTCTCCTCTTTATGAGACACTGCTGGAGTCTGAGGACACGTGGATCAAGTGCCTAGACGACCTAGTCAGGTACCGCATGGCCATCGAGGACGATGACATACGCTGTACGAACAGAGACGTTTGGGCAGATTTTGTCCTCTCCTGGTATGGCCTCGCATCCGAGTGGCCATGGGAAACATGTCGACTGAATGACTATTCGGATATGCGGTCCCGCTCCGAAGCTCTGCAACAATTTCACCACTCTGCCAAATCGCTTCATGACCCTATTCCCTCTCTAAGCGCGCGAGATAGTATCCTCACACTATTCGACCCGCCTCCTAGTCGCTTTGCGAATAAGCAGTATCAAGGCATTCGGAGTCCGTCAATCGAACATGGCCATTTTACTGATTCTGAAGCGGTGGCATCCCCTCAAGCTTTTGAATACTGGTCACGGCGGCTGCGCAGGACCAAGCGGAAGATTGCGCGGGGCCTCCCTGCAAAATCCCACCTACGCCTCTCAGAGGGCGTCTTTGCTAGGCTATTTTTCAAGATCTCGGATGGGCTGCGGAGGGGTTTCCGTGCATTTCAAGCGCTCCCCTCAACTCTGAAGCTCTTGGGGATTGTATTGCCTCATCTCCGGGTTGTTTTGGCAGAGGAAGCAGGAGGAGAGTCCAACGTGGCACAGAAAGAAGCCTGCATTCCCGAATGGGTGTTCCCAGTCTTCTTTCTGCTCATCATAGCATACACTGAGGGAGCCGGCAGGTACTACGGCGAGCGACGGAGGTGGTACATGCTGGCTTTGGCACCATCCAATCTGTCGTTCCCTTGGTTGGCAGAGCACGAACGCATTTCGCCAATGCTGACTGGAAGGTGCGTGTCTCGGTGTGTCTGGCTAATTGGATTCACCCTGCTAATCGGCTAATAAGTGTATTTGCCACGGCTGTGTACCTCGGCTGCGCCTTTGCATTGGTGGACTACGATGAGTTGCACCCAGGACCGGTGTAAGTTGTGATCCACTGCGCCATCCGTTTACCATCATCTAACAGCAGTTCCAGGTTCTACATCGCAGTCACTTTTGTCGGCCTCATCATTTCCGCCACTATCAGCGGTCTCAGCCAAGGTGGGAGCACCGTTGGGCTCAACCCAGCGCCTGGAGGTAACCCGTTTTCGATCTACCTTCTCTTCAGCATGACTATTTCCATGTTTATCTGCGGCCAGCTGCTTCGTAGCTACAATGCCTGGCTTGAAAACCAGGCTGCTCAACAGCAGGAACGACCCCGACAGGGTGCAGCCTTGCCAGAATGGACATCTGTGGGCAATCTCTCGAACTAGGCTCGCCACACAGTGGTAGGTCGATAGTGTGGTTATGGAGAGAGGAGAGAGGGTCATACCGAAGACGACGGCTCCTCGGTTCACCGGCCCCCTCATATAACATTGTGCGAGGGCTGTTAAACAGAGGGCTACACGCCCTCTATGGATAAATATATCCTAACATATATTTGTCTTTGGAATCTTAGATGGGAGCAATTTCGTTTACTCGTTGGATCGGGACGTTCGCCTCAGAAACCTGGGGGGTATCTGGATCCATGTTTCAATTCAGCTCTAGCAAAAGTAAAACAACATATCAAAGGTAGAAAAATGACTATGTGTACTTTCACAATATACAAATCGAGAAATATTAGGCAATAGTAGTCAACTTGTCATCTCTCAGTGGTTGGATGGCGCAGTGTTGTTGAAGCAGTTCAGAGCAACAGACCAGATGGCCTTTCCACCAATGTTCTCAGCACAAGGTCCCGGCTTGTTCCAGTAGATGTTTCCGCTGCAGTCCTTATCGTCGTAGAGGGTTGCTTTAAGAGATCAGTCAGTTTCTCTCCCGGAAATGGTGTGTATAAGTGCCAAGGGAGAGCCCACTCACCCATGCAGTTGCCAAGGTCAATGTCGTCTTTGAGGATGACCTCGAAGGAGCCATAGCCGAAATCAAAAGTGTTGCACACACCGTTGCTGATCTCCATGGTGGAATAGGGCTCCCCGCCCAAGCAGGCAGAGTTCATGTACATGTCGAGAGTGGCGATGGGCTGGTCCTGGCGGACGACCCTGGTGAAGGACGCGCTGGCGCCGAGGGCGAAAGCGATGATGGAGAGCTTCATACTTGCGAGTAGTTCCTGATGTGTTGTATGTTGATTCTTTTGTTGGTGGTGCTATTTTCGAGCAACAAATCGAAGACGATTCCCCGATGGCCCTTTATATATGTGTGTAAGTTGTGTGGGACTCAACCTTCAACTCCAGCGTTGCAGAGCCCAATTTGAAAGTGTCTTGCCTCACCTCATGAAGAGCAACGTGGTATGCGTCAGCTAATGCTTTGTAGAGTAGGCCGCTTGTAGGCCTGCTTTCCCGGAGGATTGCCAATGCGACTCTGGTGATCCTGCCGTCTGACGGCCATACCGCAAGAAGCGGTACAGAGCATTCGCAAGCTATTTGATGATGGGCTTTGAAATTTCTCCATTTCTTCTAAGGAAAATGCCCTTGTTGATCATTCCTACGGCAGTCGCAAGGAGAAGGTGAAGCGTCAGGATCACCTCCTGGAGCACATTGGATCAGTCTCGACTCCGGGCCGTCGGAGAGGTAATAATAATACGGCAATGGAGATGCGCGTATGGACTAACCACAGTCATTTATGCATCTACGTACCCACTGAATTAACTTCTAGGGTTCTGGTCCATCTCCCGCGGTCCGCGTTAGTCGTTTAATACTGCGTCCTTGGCTAAGAAAGCGGACTCAAGTCTAATCTCCACGGCCCGCGACTATGTTTTTGAGGGCCTCTAATGCCCTGAAAGTCTCCGGTCGGAGACATTTGACCTGACCCCCTTGTATGCTGCGCCACAACACTGAACACACCCCAGCCAGTATAACAATTGAAGACAGAAACCTCGCGTAGCATCATCATCTCGTCTATCTGTACACACGTATTTCAAGCCTGCCATAATAAAAAAAAAGACCTACCATATTGAGGCTCACCATGGCGTCGCCACTCGGCCTTGATCTCTCCCGGAACCTCTCCTACTACACAGTACGCCCATCACCCCCTGTACATAATTCCCCTGCAGGATAACTAAGGATCAATGCCTGACAGATCCCCGCGGTCTTTGTGTGCGCCATCTCCCCCCATTTCTACGCCGTCTTCAACGCGGGCAAGGCCTACGACAATGCCAACCCGGCCACATTCAAGGACCGGATCGCCCAGGAACCAACCTTGACCGAGGCAGTGAGCAGCCGCATCCCCACCCTCCCCTCTTCCCGCCTCCACGTCTTGCTGACCCGGCATCAAGGCCAAGGGACGCTTCATCCGCGCCAAGAGCGCTTCCCAGAACGGCTTCGAGACGCTCGGCCTCTTCGCTGCCGCCGTTGTCGCCGCCAACCAGGCCGGGGTCAAGCCGCGGATTCTCAACATTGCCACCTGGGGATACGTCGGCACCAGGGTCGCCTACAATTTGGTCTACGTCCTGCTGGGTGGGAAGCCCGGCATGCATGTTCTGCGGAGTCAGATGTGGAACGTGTCCATGGCGATTTGCCTGGGGCTATTTATCGGGGCTGGGCGCAAGCTGTAAGACTAAGTTAAGAGGAGGTGCATGTCTCTTGCGCCGAATTGCATAAATATATGTTCAAATTTCTCTAATAGCTCTACTTGAAGAAATCATGTATGGCTCATGTCTAGCCAATATCCTGTCGGGTCTACATGGTACATGTACATGATATCATCCCCGCTCTACCGACATCCCCTAGCCCCTAAGGGGTATCTCTCTACCACCCTTACTGGAAGTCCCTGGACCAGATGGCTTCGCCATTCAGCCCGCTCATAGGGAGAGCACCCATGGGGACCACGTTCCTCTTGGAAAGCTTGCAGGAGCCACGTCCCTTACTGATGAGGTTCATGCTCTCCTCGACACCCTTTCCGAGCTTGGCAATATCATCAGGCTTCATGTTCCTGAACTTGGAGGCAGCCTTGGCGATCTGGGCAGCGTCAAAGATGGCAAGCGGCGCGAGCACAATGCCAAAGATGGCCAGGGGGTCGTTGTCCTTGGAGTCGACAATGCCGTAAATGTCGGTCGCGATGGCACCAGCCTCACCCAGGAGAGCAATAATGCGACCGACACCCGCGAGCGCGGTGACAGAGCCAATGACCTCACCGACAACGGGGACGAAGAAGAAGATGGCCGTCAGGAAGGCCAGGATGATTCCCTTGCGCTTCTCCTCCTCCCACTCGTCGACCGTGTCGGCAATGTTCTCGATGTTCTTGACGGCAGTGTCGATGATGAAGACGGGCAGCGACACAGCGTCGAGGAGGTCATCGGCGTCGCCGCTATACGACAGGTCCTTGATCTGCTTGACGGCCTTGGGCAGGTCCTTGACGATGCCGGTGAGGTTGTTGTAGGCGTTCTCGACGACGTCCTTGGGGTTGATGACGTCCTCCTTGTCGTAGCCCTGGGGCACGGGGAAGTTGTAGTCCCAGCCGTAGTACTTGCAATCCTCGGGCGTGGCCGGGGTGCAGAAGTGATACTTCTCGACATCCTTGAACTCGACGTCCTTCTCCTCGATGCCCACGTTGGAGTAGAGATCCGCCCAGAACTTCTTTGAATCATCGTCCCTGAGCTTCCAGTAGATGGAGTTCTGCCTGTTGTAGTCTGCAGGCTCACCTCCGGGCCAGTTGGAGTAGTCGGGAGGGCAACCAGTGACGTTGCGCCAGCCGTACTCGACCCCGTCGCAGTTGACCTCGGGCTGCTCGCAGATGGTGTCCCATCCATTGCAGTACTTGTTATCGCAGTAGTCGCATCTCGGATCATCCTTGCCGTAATCATAATAGCACGACTTGCAGCAGTGGATGGGGAAGGTGACGTCGCAGTCGAAATAGTCATCGGCGTGCTCCCACATAAAGTCACTGACCGCATCCTCGCCTCCCGATGCGACGGCTTCAGCGTAAGTGTTGAACTTCTTGTCATAGCCTTCGGCCATGAGCTCATCGTAGGTTTCCATGGACTTGGTGAGGTTGGCGGCCAGAACCTCGAGCATGTAGACGGTGACGCAGTGCGATGGGATCTTGTCATTGTCAACAATGTCCTGGAGGCTGTCGTACGACTCTTTGCAGTCTTTCAGGGGAGGCGGGAGCTCCTGATCGTCGTCCCAAGAATCTCCAGTCTCTGGGTCTCTCCAGTCGTCGGTCGTGAAGGATTGGAGATCGACAGCTGTCGGGAGCTTTAGTACAGAACCACAAAGCATGATATTTCAGGTGGCTACTCACCCCAGTCAATGGTACCGGCAAAGTTGAAGCCCTTCCAGTGGTCACGGCGCGTGCTCTTGGTCGTCTCACTCATGTATGCAACCCATTCGGTTCCTATTTAGCGGTGCAGTTAGCAAACCCGTCGGCCAGACCAAAGGGAATATTTCTCAGACAACATACCTTCGTAGACGACTATGTCCGAGTTGGAGGCCTTGTCATGCCATGACTTGACCTCGCCAGTGCCCACTTCCGGATCGGGATCATAGCTCGAGACGATCTCGCCAATTTCCGCATTGGAAATGTAACCGGCAGTATCAGTGCACCGTCCCTTCTTGGCTTCAGAGTTCAGCCTGTCGCCCAGGAACGTGCACATCGGACCAGTGCAGCCTTCCTTGGCCATCTTGAAGCTTCGGCCGTAGCTGGACTCGCCGACAAAGATCTTCTTGGTGGGAACGCCAGCCTTGGTGACTAGAGAGCATGGTCAGCAAAAAGATCAAACCGGGAATGCCAGATGGAGGTCTACTCACTCATGGCCAGAGCAGTGGTGGTTTCAGTCAGGTTGACTAGACACAGATATGTTAGTGGGAATACACTATTATGAGTACCTAGCAATTCTTCATACCGTGGCTTCGGAGGCAGTTTCCAGCCGGGCAGCCGTCAATGGCGTACTCATTGCCGGCATCCCATTGTCCTATGAGGGAGGGAACGTTAGTCACAGATTCTCGGCTCCATCAGTGGCATCTAGTCAAGTGTCAACATACCATGAAGATCATAGGTCATGTAGACAATGTAATCGAGGTTCTCGGCCATCTTCTTGATGGGGAAGGCCTTGAGGTACCAGTAACTGGCCGGCGCGGCAATGGACATGGTCATTCCCTCAGGCAGCTTCTTCTTCATTGTCTTGAGGAATTCGAGGTAATGCGGCCCATCTGTCTCGAGTCCAGGAGGCGTGCCAGGAATATCAATGGCCTTGAATGGACATTAGCCATGCACTATAATCGCGAGTATTGATAGTCAACTTACTCCAGGGTACTCCCAGTCAAAGTCGACACCATCAAGCTTTTCCTTCTTCAGGAAGTCTGCAATCTTGGTGGCAAAGGCATCACGATTATCCGGGTTCATAGCCTCCCGCAGAATGTTGTAAGTAGACTCCTCGGTGGAGAAACCCCAACCACCAAAGGAGATGACCTTCTTCGCGTCGGATTTCTTGAACGAATCCCACTGGCTGAAGCTGTCGTTGATCGAGACAGACCAGTCGCTCGTCTTGACGCCAGCAAAGGCCCAGTGGATGATGGTGTATGAGCCATCAGTGTTGGCGTTGGCGATGCGCTGGTTGAGGCAGGGACGGTCAAAGTTCCACGTCTCGTAGTAGGCGACACGGCCATAGGAGGACGGAGCGTCATCCTTGTTCTCAATCTCGGTTCCACAGCTGGAGACGCAACCGTTGCGCAGTCCGGAAGTGCCCGGGTTGCCAGTCTCGCTCTTCTTTTCCGTGCAGAACTCCCCGCTGATACCTGCGTATTGGTGAGCATATAGTTGAAGTAGGAGCGGATTGAATGGGCTTGGGTTAACATACCACACTGTCCCCAGACATTGCAGCACGCATTCAGGGGGCAAGGGTTGAGGTCTTTCAGCTCCTCGTCCTTACCAGGCTTCTCCGTGCCTGGCTTGGTGGGACCGCAGACCGAGTTGGAGATGGGGTAGGGCAGAGGGGGCTTGCCCTTGGACAGGCAGATGTAAGTGTCCGTCAGCAGCTTCTTGCATCCGTACCATCCCCAGGTGGTGCCGTCGTTGAACTTTTCAATGTCCTCCTTCTTGAGGCCGTTGGAGGCTGCCAGCTTGGAGCAATCATCGCCAGTCTTGACCAGGTGGGTAGCGCAGGTCCCGTCCTCGTCGGGCTTGGGCCGGATATCAGGCAAGGTGCCAGCGCTGCAGCAGACCCTCTGCCCAGGAACCAGCGATGAGCACAAGTCCTTGTCCGGGTTGTACTTGTCAAAATCCTGAGGGGAGATGCCACATCGCTCGGCCAGGGAACCGCAGCCGTCGCCCTCGATGACCGACTCCACCCTGCAGTCTCCCTTGATCTCGACATCGGAGCTAGCTTTCTGGACGGAGCTGGTACCGTTGCCAGAGGATCCAGCGGGAATCTTGCCAGGGGCAGCAGCCTTGGCCTCCCAGATCTTGACGTCTTTGAGCTCCGTCTTGGACTCGAAGTCGCTCAGGCACTTGGCTTTGTTCCAGCCCTTGGCCATCTCCTGAACATAGGTGAGGTTGCCTGTCGCATCGACTGCGAACCCGAAGACATGGTCGGCATTGCGCTTGTTTCCGCAGAGCTGCGCCGCCAGTGTCGTGGCGCCATCCTCCTCGACCCAGTCGAGCAGACGACCCGCGACAGACGAGACAGTGGCCTTGCCAAAAGAGAGACCGGCATAAATGCCAGCCACAACCCCTCGGTGGTACGCAAACATGGCAGCGTCGTCGCAGGGAGCATGGCCAGCGTCAAAGTGGCTCTCGAGCTTCTTGAGCACCATCTGGACGGAGCTGAGCTCCTCCTCGTCCAGCTTGGCGCCGCTGTGACTCAGTTGCAGCGTGGCGGTATCCTGCTTGGCGTCTTTCGAGGCCTTGCATGTGGAATCCTCGTCACTGCGCTTGGTGACATGCGCCTGGGCGCTGACAAACAGGGCATTGTCCGCCGCGTCGGAGTTGCCAGCCGTGCAGACACGAAACTTGACGTGACCATCCGTGTCGGCTACGGGATTGTATAAAGAGAAGTCGAACAGGAGGGGCTCATTGCAGACCTCCAGACGAGAAAGGGAGTTGTAGACAGTCCAGTTGGAGGGGTGGCGGTCTTCGCAGGCAACGGGGCACGGCTGCAGAGCGGCGTTGAAGACGATGCTCGACGAATCCGCGGCGGCCGACTGCACAGCGAACCACGACGTCCCCAGGGCTACCATGGCTGAGGCGCTCAGGCCTGAGAACCTTGGCGCCCGCATGGTGAAAGTATAAAGAGAGACGATATCAGAAAGTAGGAAGTGGGATAGAGAGTGTGAGGATAGAGAAGGAAGGGAAGAAAGGGAGAGGATGCCACGAATGAATGAATACGCGGTCAAGATATAAACGGTAGGAAAGGAGAGGGACAGGGAGAGTTAAAGAACCTGATGAGAGAAAGAGAGGAAAATGGCTGATACATGCCGGATATGTGAGGCAGTTAAAAACCTAGGAAGAGGCGACGAGATGCAACGGGTATGTTGAAGCTAGGAGTTTGCAGGTAGTTTCGAAGTACCACTTGAGTATCAACTGTGGATCCATGGCCTGCTGTTGAACGGGAAATATCTGTAGCTTCGCATATTAACAGTCGGCTCTAAGGGCACAGGGCCCATAGCTGTGGTGTCAGCGCATTTCCGCGCAAAGGTTCGCCGCCCCAGTCTGTATATATTTTTGGATTCTATCTTACCGAGCCTAGGACTCCATACAATCTACTAACTAGATCTGTGCCTGAATCCGTGGACGGCGAGACTCCACCATGGGTCTTGGTCGAGTTGGTTCCTTGGCTCCCTTGTCTGCCGCCCGCCACTAGCACTGTAAGCACCTCCCACCTGCCAATTCCAGTAGGGCTGAGTAAGCTGAGGGCCTGGTGAAGATATTTGGGCAATTGCCCATGTCTGGATCTGCTGCTCATTGGCTGGTTCCTGCATTCTCATCTATTCCCAGCCGCATGGCCATCTACCGAATCTCCCGTCTCCACCACAGATCTGGGGGGCCCTATGAGGCTGTGATCGGCCTGTCGGGCATTTGCGTCGTACGCGAGCCCTCTGGATTGGTCGCTGTCGGAGTTCTCGTACGCCAGGCTTCGGTATTGGACGGCTCGGGCTCACCATCGTCGGCCCGTCTCAGTCTTAATCTTCACCACGTCGCACGTAGGACGTGCCTGGGCATTCCGTGGCCGCACAAGTGGAGACCGCAGCGGCGCAGAGCAGAGCATCTAAGCGCAGCACCGCGCCTGTTTGGGCCGTAGCCTGGATCCTTCGCCTCGAGGCATCAGCCAGCCAGCCCTGGATCGCTTGGCGCTGACCGGGACGCGAGCATGGCCAAAATATGTCTTGCATGAGCACCGCCCAGTGTTTCTCAGCGTTACATAGTCCACCCGTCGCATGACCGTGGGTCTCTGAGAACCCCCTGAAATTCCACTTCGCATCTATTTTCCCAATCCACCATAGAGCGATGGATCGCATCAGACGACCCGAAAACTCACCCCATGAATACGCTCCAAAAATACCCGCATATCAAAGGGCACAGTGTACCATGAACATGCAACGCTGTGCCGCTGCCAAGCGTGGACACCGCCGGGCTTCTGCGCGGCTCCGGCCTTCGCTTCGGTCGAAATATATTCACTTATTCTACCCAGGGCAGGGGATAGTTCAGCTGGTACCAAGTACTGCCATGTACATGTTATGTAGCTGCCCAACAGTCGGCCTCAGTGGCACGCATCTGCAGGCATAGTCAATATCAGCGGCACGTATCTGCTGCCATTTAATTGCCCTCGCGTCCCCTCCCGGTGCCTATGTCTTCCCGACGTCTGTACGGAGTATCTCGTTGCACGTCCCTTTCTTCCTCCTGTACCCTGTCATTCTTTTCCTCCCATCTCTTACCGTTTCCTTCCTTCTCCCACACATTCCCTTCATTCCTCATTACCATCACTGTACACTCTCTTTGCACGCTCTCCTTCGGCCTCTTCTGGCTACACCTGCCCCTGCCGTCATCATGAGGGTATCGCAGGTTGTTAGCGCGGCGTTGCTCTGCGCCTCCTCCGCGTCGGGGTACTGGATCCGCGGTGCCGCCGAGAGGGCCCTGTACTACTCCGTGTACGTCCTCGAGGATATCCACTTCAACAAGGAGGCGTACGACGGGTGGAAGATCGCCCCCGACTGCGTGGGCACCCGCAAGGGCATGTGGCAGAAGAAGCGCTGCAACCTCGCCGAGTTCCTCGACTACATCTGGAAAGAGACCAACCCGGGCGAGCCCAGACCGGACAAGACCAAGATCCAATGGGGCAATGAGATGAAGGGGGCCAAGGACCCCCAATCCATGATCTCCATGATCATGAGCGCCAAGTACAAGGATGGCAGCATGGTCATCCAGCGCGACACGGACCCCAAGCGCTACGGCTACACCGGCAAGATCGAGGTCGCCGACAAGGTCTGGCCCGGCCAGGGCATCACCGACTACTATGAGTCTCTCAGCAAGTTCGGTGAGCGGGCTGTCAAGCTGCAGGGGGACTTCAACACGGCCATCGACAAGGGCGAGATTGTGACGGACCCCGACAACAGCAAGTACAAGCAGCACAAGCTCGTGATCGAGAAGTTCCAGGCCTTCTTCCAGGGCGCCACCGACGCCGCCGAGATGATTGTCGACTTCCGCACCCAGGACAAGTGGCGTCACCTCAAGGAGCAGGGCGACTGGAAGGACAAGATTGGCGTCGACGGCAAGTGGGATCCCAGGACGTCGAACCACAACATCGGGGCCTGGGAGGAGATCAACAAGAAGGACACGATCCAGCAAATGGTGGATGAGCTCGACATAGACGAGGCCGAGGCCACCAAGCGGTATGAGGAGCACTGGACCACCCTCACTACCTCGGAGCAGTCCAAGCAGCACGCGGCGGCCATCGAGAGTGCCAAGAAGACGTTTAAGGCCTTGCAGGAGGCGCCCAGTTGCAAGGGCTAGAGATGCCGAGGGTGGATAGAAGAGGGTTTGCCAGAGCGGTTGAGCAATCAGGGGTCTGGGGATATATCTCGAGTTTTTTGTCTCTTTTCTACTTGTAGATACAGTTCAATCGTAGGCTATGCGTACTTTGCCGGCAAATTGCCACTGCTATGGCACTGCTAATCCTCGAAGCGAAACACGGGGATTCTCACGCCACTAATACAACGCTCCTACAATTCTCGTGTGTGCCGTGTGTAGGTACACCTTCAGCTTTCAAGAATTTCAGTGCCAGGCAGGGTATAATCTACAGCATCGCACGTACACTTCGAGTCGTTGTTTTTCTGCGCATCCAGTCATTTCTTCCAGGTCCTTATCTCCCAGCGCCTGAAAGGCACCTGGATCGGCAAGGAACTGGGGGTCTTGTGGCCTGGTGCAGTGGTGAGGGCTCAATCAGCCTAGAGACTGGACATTGAGGAGGCCAAGCGATTGATTGCCCTTGATCGCCCCGCCGTCTGGCGTTACATGGTCGTCCTCCAACCGCTATTAATAGCCGTGCATCCCTGCATCCCACGCTGCTGTGCTCCTGAATCCTGATGCACCTTCACTGAGGTGTGCTCCCTATCCCTACCAGGCTACAGATTACCAGGCTACCATAGGCCACCATCCCTGCTGCAGCCTGGAGGTGTTTTACTCAACTTCAAACCAGCTCTCACCAGCAGATCCAGAAACATAACCCAGCACTATCAGCCAATACCCAGGGCTCCTTTCCATGATCCCTGGTCCACCTCTCTCGGTAGCTCTCGCTTAACGCAGCCCACGTGTCTAGGCAGATCTCGTGCATCAGGAGGTACGGACATCCTACCTGCAATCCCCGAGGTATCGAAGCTACAGGAGCCATCAGTCATCGCCCCTCTCTCACCTCACCACCCTGACTACTCCCACTACCACCAACCACCATGGCCTCGTCATTATCGCCCATCGAGTTGCTCCCGCCCGAGCTGAGCAGCGACATCCGATCCCACCTGGCTTTGGCAGACGTAGCCCGTCTGAGCAGATGCAGTCGAGCCCTGCGAAACCAACTGCAGCCTATTCTCTTCGGTACCGAGGCGAACCGCAACAGAGCAATCAAGTGGGCATGCCGCAACGGCAGCACCCTCGTCATCGATCGCGCCATCTCCAATGGCGCCTCCATCAGCGTTCTCTCCGTCCCGCGAAAGGGTCGCGGCGCCCCCTTCCAGATACAGCGCCGAGGTGGAGGGCCCTATGTGTTGGTCCCACCACCCCAAGGCCCGCCCATCCAGACCCTCACGCTCTACCTGGCAGCCAAACATGGCCAGGTCGGCGTGTTCCGGTATCTGATTTCTCTAGGCGCCACTGTTGTTGTCGACAATGTTGACCCGCGGACAATACGAGGCTTGGTCAATTACATCTGCGAGCCAGCCGATACTGGTCCACTTCAGGCCTTCTTGGAGGCTGGTCTCGCCTCCAAGCTCCCTCAGCAGTTTCGAAACGAGGCCCTCCTGAGTTTTCTAACGGGTTTTGCATTCCCCAAGAAATCCACCATGGACCTTGTGCGCATGCTGCTGGACAGCGGCGCAGATCCAAACTACGTCCAGTGTACCCGGGAACCAGGATCCATGTCGCCACTCTCCGCAACCCTCACCCACTATCGCCCGGAACTATTCCAACTTCTGCTCGAACGAGGCGCCGACATCAATGGTGTACCCAACCTTCCCCGGTTCCCTCTACCCTTGCTCCCCTTTCATGTCCCCATTTGCGCCGCAGCACACTCCATGGCCAGGCTGAAAACGCTCCAAGTCAAGTATTGTCTTGATCATGGTGCCGACATCAACGTCCGTGTGCGCATTTGGGATAAGGGGCCCGTCTCCGTCACAACCCCGCTGCTCATTTACCTCAATGCTGCTATGGCCATGGGAGAACGGGGTCGTTGGATTGATACGGAAAATATCCAGTTCCTATTCGACAATGGCCTGAGACTCGACGTGGACACGGATTCCCCTGAGCCGCATCGGGCGTTCGTGAAGGGAACCTACCAGTTTAAACGCGCCCCGTCTCCCGTAGAACTCATCCTCGACAGGCTCAGAATCCACAGCATCCCCCGTCCGCCCGTCCTCTCCGCCATAAAGCTCCTTATCCAACACGGGGCTCTCAAGAAACATACGGGCGAAATTCTTGCCAAGTACGAATACTCCAGCACAGACTACGATCGCAATCCCGACATCGTGCCTGCCTGGAAGGACATGCTCAGCATCATCATCGAAAACCCCGATTACCGCCAGGACCTTGACACCTTCCTCTTCACATACATCACGGCCACGGGCACCAACAGCAACTTGAAGAGGTCGGCAGTGTCCGATCTCACCCGTGCCACCGTATCCAGTCTCCTTGCCGCCGGCGCTGACATCAATGCCAGAGACGGGCCGGACGGGCGCGGACCAACGGTACTGCACGTTCTGTCCCAGCATTACATAAATAGTTGGCACAGGGTTTCCATTCCCAAAAGTGTTGCGTTTATCCGGTATCTGGTGGAGGAGTGTCACGTAGACACGAGAGCAGACTGGGCGGGCACAGCAGCTGATCATATGGGGCGAGAGATGCACACTTCTTCAGGGGGCAAATACCAACTCTTGAAAGAGATGGTGGCAGCATTAGGGGAGGGCGCTCAAAGTGCCTGAATTTGCAGACTTGGCCGGTCACGATTCGCGACAATTGTGTGTGGTGCCGACTACATGTCTGGGCGCATTTAGCACAGGCCAGACCGACATTACGAACGCCATAACCCCACCGGGTAAGCTGTAATATACCAACTTGGCATTAGTTGCCCTCGATAAACCACACTCAAGGACATGCTGGTCGCACTTATTGAGCTAGCACGTGAACCCGGTGACATGGGAGGCCCCGCAAGCCACTCGCTAGGGCGAGGAGGAGCACAGGCCAAGGCATTCTTGGCCGACCGTCCTTGGCGCTGATGGCGATTGCAATTCGAGGACCCGGACGCCCATGTATCTTCTCGTCAGTTGTTGGCCAGAATTCCCCGACTCGCCAAGTACCAAGGCGGGATTCCAAAGCCACTGCCAAGGCATGGCGTGGGCCAGGTGTGGCGGAGAGTCTCGCATGGCGAAGCCCAGGCAAAGATCTTCAAAGTCGGCCAAATATCTGCACATGGTACTGCATACAAAGTAGCATGTAGTATAAGCTTATCTGAGAGCGCAGCTCTCGCATGTGGCATGGGACCACAGGCAAGATGGATGATGGGCGGGCAAGCGGTCAGCAAAAAGAACCGAGACACCATCATCCTAGTACACCTATCGGCATGCATATTGGTATATATACCTGCTCGTGCGTATCTTATGTTACATACGTACATGATTCCTTTATGGACTCGTTTCATATTCAGCAAATTCTAACTATACCATATTTGTATTTTATTTCATGTATATCTACTTAAATATTGCTCGTATACGATACCTGTAGAAATACTAGTAGCTGTCTGGTGTCTCGCTTTTTTTGGCGGCGGCTTGGCAGGTTTGGAGGCGACCCCGCCCACTTACACGACCAGGCGCCCGACTGACTGACTCCATGTCGCATTTCTAACCCGATCAGCGTCTGACATGGCCATGTTGGGCAGGTCGTCGGCCTCACTCCGACTGACGGACCAACAGAATGCGGGGTAAAAGGTCGACCCCAGGACGTTGATAGGGAGACGTTCATGGCACGATGCAGGTTGGCAAGGCGGCGGTGATGGCTGGTCCTCGGAATCGGATGTCGGTACCACTCTGAGATCTGATTGATCTGGCTTTCTACTCCTCTTTCTCGTAGTATTAATATTAAGTCGAGTCCCGTGGAACTTGGATGTGTAGTCTGGCCGTACTGTTCCAACTGCCTCCGCAGGAGCATCTCCAAAGTCCAACCCACCTTGGTCAAGTCCGCCGATTATAATGGGAGAATTAGAAAAGCCGGGCGACGTCGAGGCCCAGAGGGCTGACGACATTGGTGTCGAACCGCAGAGGACAACGACAGGTGACATCGGCGACACCAAGGTCCACGAAGACTCCAGGCACTTGGGCACCCTCGACCGTGGGCTCAAGTCGCGACATGTGCAGTTCCTAGCGCTCTCAGGTGCCATCGGGACGGGCCTCTTTGTGGGCAGCGGCCAGGTGCTCTCGCTGGCAGGCCCGCTGTCGACCTTCATCTCCTACGCCATCACGGGCTTCAACCTGTACTGCGTCATCAACAGCCTGGGCGAGATGGCGGCGTGGCTGCCCATCCCCGGCTGCGTGCCCATCTTTGCGACGCGCTATGTCGATGAGGCTCTTGGCTTCACTCTCGGCTGGAATTACTGGTACCAGTTCGCCATCGGCGTGCCTATCGAGGTCAGCGTGTGCTGCGTCATTGTCGACTATTGGGACAACTCGATCCCCAAGGCGGCCCTAATCACCGTCTTCTTCGCCGCCATGATCATCGTCAACTGCTTGCCCGTACGCATCTACGGCGAGGCCGAGTTTGTCTTTGGTGCCATCAAGCTCACCACCATTATCGGTCTGATTCTCCTGATGCTCATCATCACCTGCGGCGGCGGTCCCCAAGGCGAGCCCATTGGCTTCCGGTTCTGGAACGACCCAGGGCCGATGAATGCATACCTTAAGGAGGGCGCGCTGGGCCGCTTCCTGGGGTTCTGGAAGGTCTTCATCCAGGCCACATTCGCCTACGGCGGCAGCGAGATGGTCGTGGTTGCGTCCGGCGAGACTGAGAACCCGCGCCGCAACATCCCCAAGGCGGTGCGCCGCGTCTTCTGGCGCATCCTCCTCTTCTACGTCCTGGCGCTCTTCCTCGTCGGGCTGTGCGTGTCGTCCAAGGACCCACATCTTCTCAACGCCATCGACCGTGACGCGCCCGGTGCCGACCAGAGCCCCTTTGTGATTGCCATCTCCAACGCGGGCATCAAGGTCCTCCCAGGCATCATCAACGCCGTCGTCCTGACATCGGCCTGGTCGGCGGGCAACTCCTTCTTCTACGCCTCGACGCGCGTGCTGTACTCGGCGGCCATCGACGGAAAGACACCTGCCTTCCTCCGGTTCGAGCGGTTCGGCGTGCCGTACGGGTGCGTGGCCATGACGACGGCGCTGGGCTGCCTCAGCTACCTCAACGTGAACAACGCGTCGGCCGAGGTCTTCTTCTGGTTCAGCAACCTCAGCGCCGTCAGCACGCTCATCGTCTGGGCCAGCGTGTCGTACACGTACATCTGCTTCTACCGCGGGCTCAAGCACAACGGCATCGACCGCGACACCCTGCCGTACAAGTCGCCCATGCAGCCCTTCATGGCGTACTTTGCCATCTGCTTCTGCCTCGTCATCGCCTTCTTCAACGGCTTCGACGCCTTCTTCCCCGGCAAGTTCAGCGCCAAGACCTTTGTGCCGCCGTACATCGACATCCCCATCGTGCTGACCCTCTTCTTCGGGTACAAGCTCGTCAAGAAGACCAAGTTTGTCAAGGTGCAGAACATGGACCTGTGGTCTGGCAAGGCCGAGATTGATGCCATGGAGCCGCTGTGGCCGGTGGTGAAGCCGCGCAACTTTTTGGAGAGGATCTGGTTCTGGATTGCGTAGTTTGGTTGATATGTTATACGATGAATATTACGAATATGGCTTTGGTTAATCCTAACCATTGAACCGCATGTCATGTCGAACAGAAATTTGTCAATCCACATTCGTCTGTGCGTTTAATGCGATCGAAATTAGATCCACATGCCAATAGAAAGGAAAAGAACAGATCTTAGAGGCGTTGAAGGATGAGCCGTACCATTCATCCATGATGGCTTGCAGCTAATAGATATTCCATCATGCGTATGATAAGGCCGATGGCCATGCATTGAGAGGTATAGGGTAATACCCACGCAGTTCGTGGTATGAGTTCTGCAGGGCGCCATCCCAATTTCCAGGCGCCCAAGTCCCCTGCTGCACGCTGTGCCCAGCGTTTCAAGAGCATGCAGAGCCCCACTTTATTTGTTGTCTGGGCAACGCCCCGTCTGTGAACGAACAACAAACGGGAAATTCAAGTTGACATCAACGTCACTGCATGAGCAGCTCCTGCCGTGCAGCTCGATTCTACATCCACGATCCTTTCACCCACCGCCGACTTTACTAACCACAGCAATCGCTCCTTTTTCCTTCTCGCGCCCTCGCCTCGTCGCCCAGTTTACCGTTGCGATTTTACTGTCGCATCGTCACCTGGGCAGCTCTTGGGTGCCTTTGTTTTCATCTCCACGCCGACTCCGGCCCTCACGCTGTTTTCTTTGCATGGCTTCACGCCCGACGACGCCTTAAGCCGCCACACACGACTAGACACTGCGCACAACCATCGGCAGCGAATGCCGAACGTAGACCGACCCACAAAGACTATACATACGAGCATAGAAACATCACAATGGTTGATTCAGGGCAATCGTCCATCACTGTGGCCGGTACAGCCCACTTTCACATTCCAGCACCTCGAACACACCGCTGACAATGTCTCATTAGTCCGAGTACGGCCGTTCACAATCCGCGAAGCAGCCCAAATGTACGATCGCCAGCGTTTGAATACCCAAGCACCGCGCTGACCTCTCGCACAGACACAAGAACGATGATGGCACAGTCTTTCTCGGCGATGGCTCTTTGGCCGGTGCCCCTCAACCCAAACTACACCAGCGTGGAATTCGCAATGTCATCAAGGTCGTTGACGACCGTTGTTTGTACGATGAGCCCCCCGTTGGTTGATGGTGACGCCTAGCTGACAAGTGATGATGACAGAGTCTTCGACCCCCCCGAGGACAACCCCGTGCACAAATTTTCTCGATCGGTTGTGCCAGCCTCCAAGAAGACGAAGGATCAGGTCTTTGCTTTTGACCGTGTTTTTGACGAAAATACAAACCAATCTGATGTCTACGAGGGCACCACCAGGCAGCTGCTGGATAGCGTTCTCGACGGCTACAATGCCACCGTTTTCGCATACGGCGCCACGGGCTGCGGCAAGACACACACCATTACCGGCACCTCACAGCATCCTGGCATCATATTTCTCACCATGCAGGAGCTGTTCGAGAAGATTGACGAGCGCAGCCAAGACAAGACGACCGAACTGAGCCTGAGCTACCTCGAGATCTACAACGAGACAATCCGTGACTTGCTCGTCCCCGGCGGCAGCAAGGCGGGGCTGATGCTGCGGGAGGACAGCAACCAGGCCGTGACGGTCCCTGGGCTGACCAGCCACCACCCCAAGGATGTTGCCGAAGTCATGGACATGATTGTCAGGGGAAACGAATATCGGACCGTGTCCCCGACCGAGGCCAACGCCACTTCCTCGCGCTCCCACGCCGTCCTACAGATCAACGTGGCCCAGAAGGACCGCAATGCCGATGTCAACGAACCCCACACTATGGCAACGCTCAGCATTATTGACCTGGCTGGATCTGAGCGAGCCTCCGTCACCAAGAACCGTGGCGAGCGCCTCACCGAGGGTGCCAACATCAATAAGTCTCTTCTGGCGCTGGGCAGCTGCATCAACGCCCTCTGCGACCGGCGCGGAAAGGCTCACGTTCCCTACCGCAACAGCAAGCTGACACGTTTGCTCAAGTTTTCGCTGGGCGGCAACTGTAAAACCGTCATGATTGTGTGTGTATCGCCCTCGAGCGCTCATTTCGACGAGACTCAGAACACTCTGCGGTACGCCAACCGGGCCAAGAACATCCAGACCAAGGTGACCCGCAATGTGTTCAACGTCAACCGCCACGTCAAGGACTTTCTGGTCAAGATTGATGAGCAGATGGCGCTCATCAACGAACTGCGAGCCCAGCAGAAGGACTCGGAGAAGATCTTCTTTGCCAAGTTCCGCAAGCAGTGCGACAAGCGTGGGATGGTGGCGCGGGAGGGATTGCAGCGTCTCAGGGCAGCCTACGAAAACTCGGCATCGGAGCGTCAGGAGCGCATCACTGCCATGAAGAGGCTTAAGGCCTTTGAGCGCCGTATTGGCCTGCTCTCTGGTTGGATTGCCGCTTTTGATACCATCTGTGATCAGCGAGGAGGTGACGATGACTCGATGCCCCAAAACCTGGCAGCCATCCGCAAGACAGCGCAGGGCATCCAGCTCGAGCTGGAGAGTAGCCGCCAGCACATCCACCAGAAGCTGGTGAAGTCGACGTGGGAGCGCAGCATTGACACGGCTCTGGCACACAGCCTCAAGCAACTTGACGGTGTCGATGGTGACACGGGGGAGATGGCCAGCCTGGAGCGCGAGGCGGAGCTTCTCAAGTCCAACTTCAACCGTGAAGCCTACCGTGAGGTCCTGGAGCAGGAGAAGGCTGGCGACGCTGCTATGATGCAGATGCTGCTCACGGCCCAATTCGAGATGCTGTCTTCTCTGTCCGATACTCTGTCCATGGACGAGGAGGATGCCGTTGCCAACGCCAAGGAGATCATCAACCGTCTTCTTCAGACTGGGTACAAGGCGGCATCTCAGGTCGTCAAGCCTGACGGGTCTCTCCCTGTCGCCGATATGTTCCCGCCCACTCGGAAGGGCACGCCCAAGAAGAAGAAGTCGATGGTGACGTACGCCAAACCTGTACCTGCCCCGGCCTTTGCTGTAGTCCCGAATGAGACCAACCATGTCAGTCCCATGAAGGCGTCGCCAAGGCGGCGGAAGGCTCTGAACGCAAACAAGAAGGGTCTCAGCATCAGCTTCTCTCCAGTCAAGAAGGGCAAGAAGGGCGGTGTGAGGTGGCGTGACGACGAGTTCGAGGAAGGCACTCTGGCCGACTTCTCCAGGACCCCGCAGAAGATGAATGCTTCGCCTCCCAAGTCGTTTTCACCAGAGAAGGATTCCCAAGAGACCGCCGTCCCAGCCCCAGCAGAGTCTGTCACGGAACCCGCGCCCGTTCAGCATGAACCAACCGTTCTCGAGGAGTCAAGCCCGAGTATCGAGATGCCCGAAACGACGAGCCTGCCGGCGGCGAGACCTAGTCGATTCCAAGCCGGCTTCTTGTCCAAGAGCTCTAGAATGTCTTCTGTGCACGAAGGCTCGCCTACGCTGGCCCGGCCCTCGTTCAGCCTTAACCTGGCTGGCAGTTCGCCCTCTGGTTCGGAGGGGAGAGCCTCTCCCTTGCGGTCGTTGGATGTCGCTAAGGCCGGCAACCTGTCGCCGCCCGCGGCCACCCTGCGTTATAGGCGCTCGGTGTCCGGGTCGCAACGTTCGCTACAATCCGTCGTGGACGAGAACAATCTCTCCAAGCATGACAGCGAGGCATCTGGGTCTGACTCGGAGTCGAGCATCCTCGACCAGCGCAAGCTGCGCAGCGCCATGCATTCGGCCAACAAGGCTCGCAGGGTGAGCATGCTAACAGGCACGGCTGCCTCCAATGCCAGGCGCATCTCGTCAATTGGATCTCTCAACGGCGACCGTCCTGCTGGACCCAGGCCTAGCATGCCTGGTTCAACCTCGCACGGTGTGGCCAGCAGCGCCAACGGCATCTCCAGGAACCGTCGAGGAAGCTCGGAGCGTCGCAAGAGCCCGCCGATGACGTGCTCGCCGTCTGAGCTGCGAACCAGTGAAAGAACACTGACCGCTGGACAGGCGAGGCGCATGAATCTTGGGGGCAGCATGAGGATTGAGAAGGGGAGCAGCGCACAGGACGGTAGCAGTCCGCGCGAGATGCGTCGCGTAACTATTGGTGTCGGGTCGGCATCTGGCGCCGTACACAAGAGGCAGGGGAGTGGGATGGCCTGGCGATGATTCTTTTTTTCTCTTCTTCTTGTTATAATGCCCAACAGGGCCGCACTGTTGATTTCATTGCTCGTTTGGCGTCACCGCTTTTCTTTTGTTTACGGCCTTTGTCTACGGACTGGCCTGTCTGCTGATCGCATTTTCCTACGGCGTTTGGGCATATGTCTCTTGGATGGGATGGTATAGGGAGTGGCATGGCGTAGCTGTATTGATAATGACGCAAGACTATAGCACTGAAAGAGATTGTACACTGTTGAAGTCAGCCTTGACACACATCAACCGTCCAACATTCAGCAAGGGCTGATGCTCCCAGCGCTGCCCGCGTCCTCAGGGATGGCACCGGCGGCCACAGCCGACTGGTAGCACCATCGCCACTCATCATAGCCGCCGATCCAGTTGCACTTCCACGTCCAGAAGACCCAGCCGCCCGACTTCTCAAACGTCTGCACCTGCGCGGCCCAGAAGCTGCGGTACCACTCGGCCTGCTCCGGGCGGTCGCGGATGGCGAACTCGTCGTTGCCCTCGACGTTGTCCGCCACGGACAGCGACCACTCGCCGACGATGATGCCGTCCTCGCGCCGGTCGCTGCAGGCTGCGTTGATGTACCCGCTCTTGCTGGTCTCGACGGAGGGATCCCACTTGTAGTAGCGGTGGTCGTCGAAGGCCGTGTGGTCCAGGCTGGGGAGGTTGGAGGTTGGGTCGCCGGAGCCCCAGGCGTTGCCCTGTTTTTACCATCAGCACACACATGCACACATCATATTTTATCATGCTAGAGAGACAGGGGGGACCACAGGCGGACATACCATGAACTGGATGTGCAGCCGGTCGCCGTCAGCGACGTTGAGGGCATCCTCGGCGTCGCGGATGCGCTGGTACGCCTGCGGGTAGAAGTTGGCGATCATGTCGGCCGCCTCGCTGGGGTAGTCGCCCGAGTGGACGGGCTCGTTCATGACCTCGAGCATGCCGACGTTGAAGTAGGCCTCGGTGGTGTGGATGCGGTTGGCCATCCACTCGAGGAACTGCGAGGCGCGCTCGTAGTTGTCCTGGTTGTAGAACTCGGGGTAGTCGACGCCCTGGGGGGTTTATTAGTTTCACTCGGAGGTTTGGAACGATGCGTATAGATAGGGGACTTACATGGCCGGTGAACTGCTGGTTGGGAGTCTGCGAACCTGGACCGCCGTGGAGGTCCATGATGATGTACAGACCGGCGTCGCGAGCCCATCCGACAAGGCGGTCCAGGTACTCGAGGCCGCCGCGGGGATAGTGCTCACCGTCATGGACGAGGTCCTCCTTGATCCAGAAGCCGACGGGGATGCGGATCGTGTTGAGGCCCAGGCTGGCAATCTGCTTGATGTCGTCCTGCGTCGTCCACGTGTCCCAGTGGCCGCGGAAGGCCTCGTCGGCGGCATCCTGGCCCAGGGCCTCGACGCACTTCCACTCGTCGTTCTGGCCCCCGCAGCCCATGCTGTTCCAGATGTCGTTGGCCATCCACGGCTCGATGATGAACTGCGACCCCAGGTTGACGCCGCGGATCTTGTCCGCCGAGGGCATCCAGGCCTGGGCGCCGGCCAGGAAGAGGGCAAGGGGGGAGAGCTTGGAGTGCATCATGGCCGCTTTGGGGGTAAGATCTACTTGAAGTGTGCCAAGTCCATCTCTGAGAAATCGTGGGGAAGAGTGTTCTTATATATATCTCGGCCTATGAGCGGAGTATAGTGGTCTGAGACCGGGAGGACCTGGTTCGGCCCTATCCGTAGGGTCAGGATGATGGTTGCCCCGACCACATGTCTCGTATCGCAGATCCTCTAAGCCCGCTAAAACATAGTCTATGCAGAATAGTCTTGGAGTCCACGGCATTGATAGGTGAGGTGGGCACCAACCAACTACATGTAACTACATGTAACGTAGGTAGCTCCCAATGCAGCAGGTGGACGTCCGTCTAGATGCAGAGTCCCAATCCATGTCCAGGCACCTGCAATTCTGCGTGCCCCAACTGCATTTAATGCTCGGTAGAAATATCAAGATTCGGTCCGATGAGTCCCCAGGTTCGAACTGCCGAGTTAGCCTCGGGGTTATTTGGCATGATAGTATCTCGTCGTGCTGCACCACCACGTCATGTGCGGTTTGTGTATAGAATATCAAGGGTTGCGTGCAACGTGGTAGTGGTCTGGAATGGCCCATTGTTCAGTCCATTCGGCTGGCATCAAATTTCAGCGACCGAATTGATCCATATACCAACAAGCGGCATATCACAGTTCCGCTGGATTCCCTCATGTCTGAGGTGGGCGCCCGAAGGATCTAGTGCCATGCTGACCTCACAACCAACTAGGGCTGACTGTACATGTGTGTCTTAAGTGTAAGTGAAAAAGTTGATGAATGTAGCTTAGAGGGAGAATTGCCGAATTCCGGTTCCCACGCGATTGGTTTCATCCTGACAGGTGGGTATTGCCCACGTTTGACCATATCCTTCCACTTACCAATTTGTTATACTCTCGGTGGACCTTAGTCTATATTCTTGCTTCATTATACACATAAAGAAGTATTACATACATCAGGACACATTATACACATCAAGACATATTTCACATATTAAGTGTGATTATATATATCAAGACGCATCATATACATTAAGGCGCATTATATATATTAAGAGGCATTCATATATTAAGAGGCATTCATATATTAAGAGGCATTCATATATTAAGAGGCATTACATATATGGAGAGGCACTATATATACCAAGACGCATTATACACATTAAGAGTCATTATACACACTAGGAGACATTACATACACCAAGAGGCATTACACACATTGAGAGGCATTACACACACTAGGAGGGTTTGTTTATAAGTATTGTGTCGTTCAATCGTGCTAATCGCTGACGGTAGTGGATGACTTAGTCTCCTCCCCTTAAAACACCTAGACGACGGACGGCTGCAGGGTCCGGAACGAAAGGGAAAGGGGCTTCCTATCGAGCTGATCTGGTGCTTTAGCCGCCCCTGAAATGGCGGCCATGTGTATCCCGAGCCACTGCATCTCGATTAGCGTTTTGACCTTTTCCAGGTCTTCACTTTTCACCTTGAAGGTGAGAAGGCGTCTGGGCTCGATAAGATGTCCCGACTCATCCACCACAGTGAATTGGCTTGCTGATGGGATGTTGTCCTCGTCTAAGGATTCCATCAGGGCGTCCTTAATTAAGCGGGCTGATCCAGGCGACTCCAAGTCCAGGAGCCCTTTGGCGAGGCATTTTTCACCTTCTCTCTGGGTAAGCCGGTTACGCCTGCTGAAAGCCTCGGCCACAGACGAAGGGAGCAGCCTCCATTCTACACGGTACTGGGTGTAGGCAGAGCTCTAATCTCTTGCGGGTATCTATGATCCAGAAGGCGCCCTGGATAATTCACTCGATATTGTCGCGGTCCTCGGCATTGGCGTTGATTGCAAACGGGAATATGTGGCAGACCTGCGGAAGTATCGTCTTCATGACGAGACAGCGATTCCCATCCCGCGTAAAGGCCTATGTCATAGATGATTAATTATTTGCCTAAACCAGAAGGATGTGCTCCATATGACTGAATATCTCACCTTAGACCTCTCTCGGCCAGATCGTCTCCGCCTGTTTGGACCAAGACATGTCCCATAGCCTTCAACGTGGGCATCGGCGGCGCCATCGTCATTGTCTCCCATGGTGGGCTCTTGTTCTTCCTCTAAGTTGATGTGCGGGGTGGATTTGGTGGCGCCAGTCTTGTCACCCCGTTGGAGGAAGTTGGCTAACCAGGCCTCGAGGCGGTTTACCGAGTTGGCTGTGTCTAGAGACGAGTACAGCCGCAAAAATAGGCGTACATTATCCAGATCTGCCACCATAAACCAAGAAAACTGGATCAACGTGAATTTGAATGATTCCAAGGTTTTCAAATCCTTTGGTTTGGCCATCCGGGCGGACCTAATATTTTGTAAGGCCAACTTGGCGAGCTCTAGTCTTTCATCCAGTTCATCCAGGGGCAAGATAGGGCCTGTGTAATGGGCCTGGGGTCGTGCCTTGAGGAAGTCGCCAATATGCGCCTTTGTGTTCTTTGATCCCGTCTCGGCGAACTCGATCAGGCCATCCAGGTCTTGATGCATGGACTGGCTGGCGGGGCGCAGAGGTAGAGAGGGAGACATGATGGAAGTTGGGTCTGCGGCGATGAAACTGGCGATGGTTGACGAGGTAGGGATCGAAGGTCAAAGACCAAAGATCAGATGTGCAAATTAGAATGGGAAAGTTGGAAAAAATGAGACCAAAATCAAAGATTAGAGACGAAAGAAGCGAGGTGGGGATTTGTATCGGGAAAGATGGTGAAAGTAAACAAAAGGTGAGCGCTGGGCTTTATTATAGAGGCCCCTGGCTGGAATTTTAAGTTTGGGGGCTGGCTACTTCCGATTATGTGCGTCATGTGATGTAGCTCACAATCATTCACTGTCGTACCTGGTATCTCTTCTGCCAGTTCTTTCTTTGCTCTAGATGATTCTTACCGCTTCGTTGTTTGATCATCGTTGTCGTTCAAGTGTCGCTGCTTGTTAAACTGCCGCTTCCAATCTGGCTGTCGGTGCTTGACTGTTGCTATTGCTTGACGCTTGATAATACACTCTGCGGTCAAAACAAACAAAGTCACGCATTGAGATGGAAGGGAAACGCCACAGCTGTTGAAAGCTATACGATGCAGTAGCTATCAACTATAACAGCCTTAAAGACAGCCCTGGCCCCTATTGACTAAGGTGACAATATTGATTACGCCTATAATATCGATACGATTATTATTATAAACAGTATTGCAGGCCACCCGAATTGTCCCTGTGTCGTGTCGAATATCCCACAGCCTCCAACGACCGATTCGCGCATCTGACTCTTAAGATGGGTTTGATCACATCATATGTTCCGTAAATTCCTGACCGACCCTCACGGCCATTTCAGGTTCAAGGCTGGCTTATTACGGAGAAGCCTGATGGATAGTATTACCTTTCAGTGACCACCCCTGCCTGTCAGTATAGACCACGTGAAGCGGCAGCACCTCTGGCTAGATTGAGCGGGCATGAAGAATAACCATGCGGCTGTTCTCCGTATCCATGCATATCTTCCAAACTTCATCACAGGTGGCTCTTAATGACAAATTATAGCTATGGCGTGCTCAATTCCCTGCAGCAGAGGATACGTAGCTGCACTAAGCACTAGAACCTAACATGGAAAGGCAGCCCCAGAGAATATCTCCGTTCGACGATCGGCATTTATTTTGGGAGCACCCCTGGGATATGAGCGAATCGGAGAAATGAAGAGAGCCGGAACAACGTCACTGATGATATTCTTGTCGGTTCAACTGCCGTGAGAAAGCTCAGCTGCCGGCTGTCTGGCTGGATAAGGTCAGTTTGATCGTCACCAAGAGATGGCGAGAGCGCAGCGGGTATTGGTTACGCTTGGGGCTATGCTAGGCTATGGGGTGCTCCCCGGGGTATAAATATGGGTTATCCTACTTCGCTACCTTCTTAAGTTCTCCTAGACATTAACCCATCTCGTACCCATTAAATACCACAGCCTCACCATGCGCCTCTCTCCTCTCTCGTCGGCCGCCGTGCTCCTGACTCTGAGCCTCCACGGCCTCGGAGCACTGGCTAGCCCCTCGTCTCGATCCCCGGCCCAGAAGAACCCCATCCGACGCCGCGAGGACACACCCGTGCACTGCGTCGACAGCACGGCCGAGGCCCCCGAGCAGGGAGGCAACCTCTTCTGCTACGACGACAGCGGCGACGACCTGACCTGCGACGAGTGCCTGGGCCTCGACGGCTACGAGCCCGCCAAGTCGGAGAACGGCGTCATCTGCCGCATCTCCGAGGGCAACCCGGACACGCTGGGCAGACGCACCGCCTGCCCCGGCGACCCGCCGCCCGAGAAGAACCCGGATGGGACCCCCAGCAGCGACGTGGCCGAGGGCATCATGGACGCCTACTGCGCCGCCGCGGGCTCCGGCGGGCTCTTTGGGTGGACGACGTTTGCGGCCTGCTACGCTTACACGTATGCCTCTGCCAACGGTGACCCTGTTGAGGAAGCCGAGGCGGGAGCGAGCGGTAGGTTTTCGAGATGGGGGGCGGTGATGGTGAAGAATGCTAACAGAAAACAGCAATCTGCGACGTCTTCTTCATGGGTCTTTGCAGCTGCATTGGCTCGGGGGCTTGCAAGGTGTAGTAGAGTTGGCATAGGAAGGGGGACACTACCCAACCTTGTCTTGAACATATTCCTGTACACACCAATCTCGACTGCGTATTTGGCTTGGAGAGGCGAAATTCTATTCGAGATATTACTGTATTGTTTCATTCGTATTGGTAAATATAGGCTCCAAATATATTCCGAAGAAATGCATGATTACACGTTGAAATTCGTCGAGTCGTAACTTAGGGGGTGACCTCATTGCCAAGGAGCTTGCCAATCTCCTCTGCTATCGCCATGACTCTCTCCTCCGTCAGGCGGCGACCAATAACCTGGATAGCGACGGGAGCGCCGTGGTACGCCTCCGGGTCATCTGGTCCTCGTCAGTACTTACTTCTATTATAGCATTGGGGAAATCAGAGCACTCACACTCTGCCTGCACGCGAGCATCCATGTCGCCCAGCGGCTTGAACGCCTCGTTCTTGACATCGACCGCCTTGTCGGCAAACGTCACGGGGACGACAACGCTGGTGAAGTCCAAGAAGTTGATGGCCGTGGCGTAGCCGTAGTACCGGAACTGGTCGTGGCGGATGGCCGCCGTCGCGGTGATGGGCGCGACGATGGCGTCCAGCTCCCTGCCGTGCTGCTCCTCGAACCTGCGCATGGCTGCGAGGTACTCGCGCTGGTAGTCCCACTTCTGGGACTGCACGTCCCAGAGGGCGTTCATGTCCACCTTGGACCTGGACGGGTCGACTAGGTCGGCGATGTTGGGGATGGCGGGCTCACCGGAGAGCTTGAGGTCGCTGCCGATGTCCTGCAGTGGGATTAGAGATGCCTCACAAAAGAAAAATAGAAAAG
>JAEMHR010000063.1:0-142444 GCA_016490725.1 Amphichorda felina | reverse complement strand
TTTTTTTTTTTTTTTTTTTTTTTAACCCTCCTCTCCCTCTCCCGCTCTCTGTTTCCCATGGTGGATTTCCCCATCGTCGAGTGGTCGATGCTCCCGACGGGACCGTGGGGCGGCCGTCCTTGTGGCACCTGCGCGGGATATGATGACACTGTGCGATAATATCCAAGTGCAGGTTGAGTCTGGCAAGGTGGCGCTGGTGAGGCGAGGCAGGATGTGTGATGCTCGTGGAATGCGCACATCTCCCTCCAGTTTGGGCCTTGGGCCTCTCGCAGCGTTGGCTAAAGTGACGGTGACAGCGACAGTGACAGTGGTGACGAGAGCTGTCCCGCCCCCCTGGTTATGGCGCCCGCTGGAACGGGTCGAGGCCCCAGCGTGTATCCAGCGTGTATCGTGTATTATCCAGCGCGTGTGTCCTGCGTGGTATGGATATCCTGCGTGTATCCTGAGACACCGTTGGCGGCGCCGAACCCGGGGGCCGGGCTTGGCGGCCGGGATGCTGGGGGGGAGCTCAGAGTCTCTGTCGTTCAAGGTGGGGATTTGCTGCCATCTCAAGGACCATCGTGTGGATACGTCGGTATCCATTCGTGAACCTGTGGCTTGATTCTTCTGCCCGAAACTTGCCAACATCATACTATTACCGAAGCTACATGTCCATCGTACGTACTATGTAATCCTATGGCATATGCAACACCTAGGTTAGTACGACTATATCCACTTGGACTTGACCCGAACTGTCCGGCGACTCTAAAAAGTCTCTCACCAAAGAGCAACGCGAATTATACGCAAGTCCCAACTTCCAGGCCATGGAAGTCCAAAACCCTGCCAGGAGTTCCCATCGACGATCGGGGCCTCGCTACGGATACCTGGGCATGTAGTCGCATCAGCCGGTCGCAGCCGTGCACCATGGCCATGGCCATGACCATGACCATGCCCATGCCCAGTACGTACCTGCAGCTGCGAGATGCAAGGTACGCGAGGGGCTCATTTCTATTATACGTATTACCACTTATACGAATACGTATCCATACTCGTAGACTCGTGGTACTCCGTATGAGTAGTACCAAGGGTCCAAGGCTCTCCTTTCTGAAAGGATGCCAGTCGTTGATCTGGAGATCCTCCGCTTCTATGCTTTTGCTGCTCGTGACTTGTGGCATTCCTGCTCCCTCCCACAAAAACCCCTCAGGACCTGGATCTGGACAGTGTCGTTCGGAGATCATCAATTGGGCAGGTTCAACAACACCTTTCCCCAACATCCAAAACCGCGTTTCGTCCCATCATCCTTGCAGCTTATTACATAGGTACTGACAGTACTACATACCTACCAGCGGTGCCCCTCCTCCGAACACCTCCAAGTCCATCCCTACCTCACATTATTACCCCACACCGCCACTCAGTCTGAAACTGCAGGCAATGTGCAATGTGATATCTCTGTACAGTGCAACTGCCATGGTAGCGACAAGACATGGGTTTGCGATGCGCATGACATGGGATTTCGAGAGAACCCGACACCTCGGAGTCAATTGCTCCTACAACCACGGAGCATCTTCTTTGTCACGTTTTTCTTTCCCTTTTTTTTTCAACCAGGGAGGGAAGGTAAACGATTGATTGGCTTGTTTCTTCTATACTCCTGGGCCCCTATTATTATTATACGGGGAAAACTGGGTTTGCAGCCTCGGCCTGGCAAACCGCCTTGATGCCACTTGGTCCCGAACATGGAGCGCAATCACCTGTCTCCTTGTCCACTTCCTTTGACGGCGGTCTGTCCGCCGGCACAATTTGATGGCCCATACGGAGTACAAATATGAAGTAATACATTAGTGCCACCAAGTAATATGCGCAGTCCGCCACTTTCTCACCGGCCACCGGGGGTTCACCGAGGAAGAACGGTTCCGTCTCCGGCAGATACTCCGAGGCAAGGCCCATGGTTCTCTGTGTTTACGCCTGTTAATTATACTAATTATGCTTATTCCTATGGATGAATACAATTGATGCCCAGCCCTTGCTTCGTCGGTCCCCCACTATATAGGTATAGGAGGACAGAATCCAAAATGCAAACCCATTCATGTCAAAGTGCGCGACGAGAGTCTCTCTCTCCCTCTGTGGACAATCGACACACTAGGACCCTGATTCTGTAGTGGTGACGGTAGTCCCCATCGAAAACGTCTTACAAACTCTACTAGCTCCCGTTGATGGGCGCCGGCTCTGCCTCCTCGCCAGATGGCTGCTTCGTCCGGAGCGTCAGAGGGAACGGATACTCATCGGGATCCTCCTCAGCGCTGGTCACAAGTTAGCTTCAAGTCAGATCAGGGTATAGTCCATGGGTGCTTACGGTAGCTTCCACGCAACGTAGTCCTCCGTGTTAAGTCCTTCGCGGCCCTCCTGGAGACTGGCAAAGTCTCCCGGCGTCATCATGCCGGTCCGATCCCTAGGGGACCCGGGAACAGAGAAGGGGCGAGAGATCTTGACATCCGTTCCGGTGAAGAAGTCCTCCTCCTCTTCGTCGGCAAAAGACTGGGGGTACGCACGACGCAGAGCCAGCTGCCGGGCCTTGACGTACTCCATCCCCATGCGCTTCCAGTCCAGGAGATCGCTCAGGCGCTCGGTGCGGTTCCTCTGGTTGATGCGCTGGCGCCGGCTCTTACCGCAAAAGTCGAACATGTACGAGGTGAGCTGGTTAACAGAGTCATCGACACCCTTGGTCCGGCGGTCGACAATATAGATGCCATAGTCGCTTGAGTTCTCAATCAGCTCCTCCATGTAGCAGCCAAAGCCCGAGAGGTTGCTGGTGATGCTGGGAACTCCCATCACGGTGCACTCGGCCGGAGTGTAGCCCCAGGGCTCGTAGTAGGAGGCAAAGATGCCCATGTGGCAGCCGCGGACAAAGTCGTCGTAGTCCAGAGGGAGCACTGGGTTCGCCGAGTTCAGAAACTCGGGGTGGAAGACAACCTTGACGCGATCTGACGGGTGGTTGAACAGCTCTACCCGCCGGATCTGGTTTAAGATGGGGTCCTCGTGATCATTCACCATATTATGAGTGACGATGGGCGGAAGACCGTGTCTCTTCATGGCAAATAGGCGACGGCGGAGTAGGATGCGATCCTGGCTGGAGATGAGCTCCTTCTCGTCTGGCATCGGGTCACCTTCGTGCCATTTGAGAGACCGCTCAAAGATTCGTCGCCCAATGCTCTGTTCAATGACGTGAGTTGTGTCTCGGAGGGACTTGATAACTGCCTGACCCTTCAGCGCCTCAACTGTAAGGGACGTGGTCTGGGCAGGCATGATGATGAAGGCGACGACAGTCATCTTGCTGCCAGCTGCCTTGAGACGGTGGTTCAGACGGGCGAGTGACTCGATGAACATGTCGACACCCTTGTTCCGAAACTCGTACCGGCCCGACGTAAAGACGTAGAGCGTGTTGTCCGGCTCGAAATCATAGTGACCATAGAAGTGACCCCGCACAAAGTCGTGGATCTTCTCCTTGGCCTGCTGGTGGAGGTTCTGGAATTCGTGAACAGCGGAGAACTTGGTGACATTGAGACCGTTGGGCAAGACGCCGTCAGGTTTCCGTTTGAGCAAGTGCTCGGACTCGTATGCAGTAATGTGGGATACAGTTGTGAAGACGTCGCAGGAGTGTGTGGCCGCCCTCTCGATGCAGTACCGGTGGTAGATACCGCGCTTTCCAGCCTCGGCGTCAACATCGAACCACTGCAAGTTGTTGTAGAAGTCGACAGAACCGGCGCAAAGGTAACGTCCCAGCAGTGTCGCGTGAGTCGTAAAAATTGTCGTAACGTCAATCTTCCTTGCTCGGGTGAGGGGGAGGGCTACGCCCGCCAGCCATTCGTGGAAGTGCGCAATAACTGCCTTCTCCTTCTCGTGGCACACAAACTGTAGGATACAGTTAGCTACCAGTTAAAACAGCTCCAAGAAGCTATACATACCTCTCCCAGAAACCAGGCCACCAGATATCCAAAGACAATGGCCTCATTGGTCTCCTCGTCACCTGGCGGAGAGGGAATGCTGGCAACATTCCAGAGGTCCGACTTCCACTCGTTCATGTAGCTGTATGCGGTCTTGGTGTCGATGAGAAGAACTCTCGGGGCTCCCTCTATGAGCCAACGGCCGTACATCATGCCGATGCCTCTGTCCTTCATGCTCTGCATTGTCGCAGCGATCGCCGGCGACGTGGGTTCCATCTCCTCAACCTCGACCGCAGCCTATATACGTTAACGATCAAATGTGACCAGGCCGAAGAGATGCGCATACCGAGGTGGGGTTGAGGGGCCCTATGAGGGTGTATCGATCGCCATATTCGGCCGTGGTCACCGGGGCTTTCGATTTGATGACGGAGTAGATACCACCGACTGTAGAGGAGCTAGGTCAGTAGCGGTAGCAAGATTCCAGGACTCGGAGATAATACCTCGATGCGCTACTTCAGTGGCAATCTCAAACAAGAGGTGGTTCTTGACATCGCGCGTGGGCTCGCCGTCGGAAGACATGTCGATTTGAGGTATGAGCGAAGGTGATGTAATATGGTTGTGCAACAACGGGACGAGTCACAGTCCCTAGGGTTGAGGGTTTGAGAGATACGGTGATAAGAATAAAGAATAGACAAAAGATTGCGATTGGGGGGTTCTCGGGGTCGCCCGCGGGGACGTCGTGGTTTAGGAGCGAGAACTGGGCGGCTACCCCAGGTGATCGGCGATGATAGCAATGGCGAGCGCGAAATGTGCTAGGTTGAGGCTTGGAGCTGCGATATTTTCCGTCTCGCTTCGCAACCAAATCACCAAATATAAGGGACTGCGACGGACACAAGGGAGGCCCGGCCGGGGGAGGAGAGAATAGAGAGTCGAAGCAAAAAGAGGGGTGATGGTGAGGGGGACACGGATGTAGCAATGGGCTTTTGAAGCGGACGGTGATGGCACCTCGATGCTTGGAGCTAGGGTGGGCACTGGGGGGGCATGCGCCAACAACGGGCCTGCAGCGCCACGGCCAAGCAAGATCCACTGCAGGTGGCCCACCGTTCGACAGAGATTTCTGAGATTTCTGGTGTGACACCTCGCCTGCGCCTAATACGACACTGGTAGGCACCACGAACCAGCGTTACCTCCTGTATTACCGGCCAAGCCAGCCTGGGGAAATTCAGAGGCTGGGCGGCTTAGTGGGGAGCAGTACTCCGTATTGCGGGACGGGAAGGGGTCGACGGGGGCCTGGAGCCTCAGTTTACATCCCTGGATGCCACCTTATGGCGGCCACTCCGCTGTAAGCGCCTACTGTCGCAGTGAGATGCAGCACAAGGTGCAACCGTCTTCCGTTCCGTTACCGGGCTTTGAACAAACGCTTCCGTCATCCTGCTATCGATCAAGCAAGGCCCGGGCAAATTATCTCGCAAAATTTTCCATCTCTCACAAGGGCGACAGTTTGTCCGTACATCAGGGATTAAAACCGAACATCCCTCAGGCGGCAGGCTACACAATGTGCGCACCATGACAACTTGGAAGTATAATACGAGCTGTTAGTCGAAAACAGCAGACTCCAGTGCAGCTCCCCCCACAACAAAAAAAAACCAAGGTCGACACAGCCTTCTGTCACCGACGACCCTGGTGTATGCAGCGGCCTCGCCGAATCAAGGAAGACGAGTATGAAAGTTGCTTCCAGCGCCGCCGATCGGGATAAACGTGGGAGCCATAACTCAATTCCGCGTGACTCTGCTGGGGCCCCTCTCATCGTAGGTAGTATCAAACAAGCACGAGCTCCCAGATGCTCGAGAGCCTCAGGTAAGAACCCAGAACCTAGCACTAGACTGAATGCGGGGTGCAGAAGACTAAACTCTCGCATTCCGACGCTATCAACTGGGATCCTCATATTGCCACTCGAGCTTGGTACTCTCAGTATGACGCCACAGAGCGCCGGTAAGTCTGGCATTGGCCTCGCCCACCCATCCTATGACCATTCCAATATGTAGCAGTGTTGATGTCCGTCATTCCTCCGTAATCCCGCCTTCATCATGCATATTAGTAGATGTAGAACATGATGGACGCAAGTAATAGTAGAAAAGCAAAACAGGGATTTCTCGAAGTCATTGCTCATATTACCCTACAAATCCTCTAGTGATTTTCTGTCGAGAAGACTCGTTGATAATCGGTGGCCGACTTACACGACGTAAATCGGCGCCAATGAGACTGGTTTTGGAGTTGGACATGAGAAACAGGGTCTGGGATTACAGTGATTAAGGTGATGGCGTTTGGGATAGGCTAAAACCGGTGCAGAAATGGCATCCCAGTAGTCTCTCATGAGCTGTAAAAAACGAACGTGATGTTCCAAGTTCTCCATGCCTGGAGACGTCAATTCACATGTTCTGTATGTAGGTAGTAGGTACCTTTGTTCCTCTCAAAGGATCTCAGCCTTGTCCTTGATAGCATGTGATTGGTATTTATCTTCGGTCCCCACTCCCCCGCGGTGGGGCTAAACCGCAAGGCTGGCAACTCTCTGGAAAAAAAATCCAAGAAAAAAATTGAGACATCAACCAACCCTGGCCGCTCGCCAATTCTTCACCACCTCAGACGAATGCGCCAAACATCGGGCTCATTTGCTCTCGATTTGCCATAGACCTCCTCAATTCTTTGTTATTTTCTGATTCACCAGCGGAGAAAGTACGGCCATGGATCCCTCACAGGCTCAGGTGAAGGTTATCTTCACCACCAACGAGCCCGACTTGGAGCTTCCCGAGGCCAAGCAGCAACTGCTCGTCCCAGCTGGTAAGTGACTCTTATGGACTCTCCCGCCACGAGCCCTTTCTAACTTACAACTTCCCAAGATATCAAGCGCTATGGCCTCTCGCGCATCCTCAACTCCGAGTCTATGCTCGACACCAGCTCCCCCATCCCCCTCGACTTCCTCGCCAACGGCACATTCCTTCGCACTAGCATCGACGAGTACCTCGCCTCCGAGGGCCTCTCCCACGAGACTACGCTCACGCTCCAGTACGTCCGCAGTCTGATCCCTCCCGTCTACCAGGCGAGCTTCGAGCACGACGACTGGGTCGGCGACCTCGACGTCCTGTCCGCCTCGGCGCCAGCCGCCGCGGGCCACGATGCCAACGAGAGGCTTGCGAGCGCCTCGTACGATGGGCTCGTCCGAATTTGGAATCCTTCTGGGAACGTTATCGCCGTTTCCTCGAATAGCAATGGAGGGGGTCACAGCCGGCGGCTCGACGCCGTGAGGTGGCTGTCGCCAAAGCAGCTTGTCTCTGCGGGTGCCGACATGAAGATCATGGTGTGGGATTATAGCGAGGCGGACGATGGGTTCTCGGGCTCGCTGAAACCGAACATGGAGCTTTGGGGTCACGAGAAGGCCATCAACAGCGTGGCTGTGAACGGCTCGACGGGACGTATACTCTCCGCTTCGGCCGACGGCCGTGTCGGTCTCTGGACCTCGTCAAAAAGGACGGCCCCGCAGGCTGACCCCGAGAGTCTGCCTTCTGCCCACAGCAACAAGAAGGCTAAGATTGCGGGTTCCGCGAACGCTGCTCAGCGTGGACCCCTGGCCATGATCTCGGCGCACGACGAGCCCGTCACTGCCGCCGTCTTCCACCCCCACGACTCTACGGTTGCCTACACAGCCTCAAAAGACCACACTGTCAAGACGATAGATCTGACGACGCAACGCGAGGTTTCTCGCCTGACTACGATGCACCCTATCCTCTGCGCTGCCGCTCTGCCCAACAACCTGGTGGCCGCTGGAACATCCGCGAGGCACATCACCCTGCTCGATCCCAGAGAGTCTGCCACGAACATGGCAGCAATGACACTCAGAGGCCATGTCAACTCGGTGTCTTCAATATCCGCGTGCCCCGAGAACGACTACTCCCTCGTTTCCGGTTCGTGGGACAGCACCTGCCGAGTCTGGGATCTCCGAAGTGTGCGCACTGGCTCGGCAGATGAGGGTGGCGGTAGGGTGAGCGAGCCCGCTTACACGATTGGGAGGGAATGGCTCAAGGGGAAGAAGCTCCCCACGGCAGGAGAAGGAGCCAAGGTTCTGAGTGTGGTATGGGACAAGTCTTGGGGAATTGTCAGCGGAGGAGAAGACAAGAAGGTACAGATTAACCGTGGTAGGGATTTGCTGAGTTCTTAGAGCGAAAAGAAAGTAAGAATTTTACTGAATATTTCGGGGTATCCTGTATGAGTATTATAAGAACTTGAAGGTAATATGATACCAATACCAATGCGCTGTCCAGAAAACAATCATCGCCCGCTAAGCTTGTGTATCAAGAGTTGAGTCCTGGCATGACTTCACCACAGTCTGATACTTGGCGAGTCGCATCGTAGTATCGCTGAGGGTGGATAACAGCTCTTCTCTCATCCTAACCTTGCAGTAAGGCATATTCTCCCTCGTAACAGCATCGAGAATATAGGACACAACAGTGTTGGTTTGTAGTGGAGGTTCGCGTAGAAGTTGAGCGATGTCATCGGGCTTCAAGCCCTCATTGTCATGCCAAATGTAGTACGCCCTCAGCGCGGACGGCCCAACCGTCACAGTTCCAGTTTTCGAAGACCGGTATTCTTGCATCTTCTCGTCGGCAATTGTTACGCGGTCGTCCTGGAACCTTGCCTTTTTGCCGACCCTCTTGGTGACAGCCTCACTTTCCTTAGACTCTGCCAATGTGCTCGTGGCTGCGCCTTCGGTTCTCTCTTCCGCCTTGACAAGATACTCTTTGGGGATTGGGATCGGAAGACCAAGCTCCGCATGATAAGGCCGGGGTGGGCAAGGGTCGAGCTTTTGCCGTTCCTCATCCAGAACATAATATAACTGGATGCCAGCATAGGCATCAGACGCCGAGTCTGCAACTCATTAGCTATGCCCCTCGCAGTCCTGGCGTCCTACATACATAGTATTTGCTGCTTATTCAGGTAGCGACTCCAGTTGCTCAACCTCACATCGCCACTCTTGCGAAGAGGAAGCCCAAGACATTCTTGGACCTGGGTGGCTAGGGAGACAGCAACTTTGTCAATCAGGTGTGTCCGCCCCTCCTTTATATACTTGACCATCTTGTACATGTGACTGAGTTCAAAGATGCCACGGGTGTCAACACCAAGGTAGTTTCGCACCTTCGTACAATCGCCCCTGATGTTCACTCCTACTTTGGACACCTCTGTATCCTCCATGATCTTTTTGAATGCCGGCGCCACAAATTCATTTTTGGAGAATAAGGCGCAATGGAACAGGCCGATATGACCAGGGCTCGCCATTTGTATCAGCGACACGTTTTGGCGCGCATCCATCTCCTTAGTCGCCCAAGCATCCCATTCCAGGTCAAAACCAAGTACCTTTTCTCCAACAAAGTACTTCCGACACACATATTCCATAGTGTGCTTGCTAGTGCAGTAATGAACTTTGACATTAGTCTTGGCTCCATCATCGCCAATGCACCGGTACATTGTGTGGGACCAATAGGAGCCGGGTGAGCCTTGAGGTCTTCCACGAGCGTGATAGAAGAGCTCGGGGGCAATTTGGTACGGAAGTGAGGTAAATGGAGGAGGAAATTCGTTGACCATAGCGTCATTAGCCAAATTCCCTGCCTCCCTAACATCGTTCCCTCGTGTAAGATCGAGCTTTGATGGTATCTCCACTGGCTTCACCTGAGGCTCCTTGCTAGCCAGAACCGACGCATTGGGCACCGCCTCATTGTTCAAAATCTGGTACTGATCTGCATCCCTCCTCGGTTCAGAGTCGGTAACCCCAACTGCAACAGTGGAGGAATCATGGAGACAACGGGAGGGGTCGAGTTGGGGTAACAGCGGCGTGGGTTTCGGTGACGGGGCGAAGCGAATGCCCATCCTTCGATACCAAAGTTGGTCACCCGGTCCGGAAGACATGGCTGGCCGCCAACGTGTTCTGTAATTCTCGCGTCAGTACGTGTTCGAGAGTAGGGAGGAGAGACTGTAGAGCAAGACTGACGTTAAGTGTCTCGAGGACGTGACAAGACGGAGGCGACAACGGGAAACTCGCCCTGGTGTCATTAACCACGTCCTTCGAGTAGCTCTGCGAATCGGCCAACCATAGTGACCAATCGTCATGACCGACAGGGTGGTTTCACAGGCAGCCGCCTAGGCAGAAGAGGAGATGTGTCGACGCCTGTCGCGACCGCGCATCATGGTGGTACATTCCTAGGTACCTACATAGGTACCTACCGTAAGTGGCTTAGTCATTTTCGCGAGCTCACGTGGGGTCGTGCAACCTCTTGGTGATGCGCTCAGTGTCGCATCAAACATCCCACTTGACCCATGCTCAGCTGCGAAACCGACCAAAATTCGATAGAACAAGGATTGCCAGGCCCCAGCTCAAAATTTGAGGCACCACCATCCTCAACGATCTCTTTTGGGTATCCAAAAACCACGCGACGTTTCCCGGATCTCTCACCCAGGTTCCCACAGTTCTCACAATGGCTTCTCAACTGCTACCCCTCGGTGAACAGATCTCCGCCATCGAGGACCGGTGTAATTTGCTAACCATGTGCCAGAGCTCATCGACAAGTGCGTTGGCTCGAGGATATGGGTTATTATGAAGGGCGACAAAGGTATGCTTTACCGCTCAATGAGCAGAAAGAGATCCTAACCTAGTGTCTAGAGTTCAGTGGAACCCTTATGGGATTCGACGACTACGTCAGTAAGTTATGTCAGTGTCTATACATGTAATACTCAAGCTTACATGAAGTCTAGATATGGTGCTTGAGGACGTGACGGAATTGTACGAAAACTTGCTCTGTTGGATGTGGGCGGCGCTGATTGTTCAATAGTGACTACTCTGGAAACCACACTAAACTGCCTAAAATACTGCTGAACGGGAACAACATTTGCATGGTAAGTCTTTCTATCCCCTGGCTGTGAACTGGGTATAAATATTGACCTTATTCAGTTGATTCCAGGAGGCGAAGGACCAATGGGTGCATGAGGATGAACCAGCATCTAGGACTGCCGAGCCGAGATATCGAGATGCTAACCATGACAAATCCTTATGAGAGATCTTCCATCCAGGCAAATTGCCTGCTGTAGGATGCGTTGGATCTTACATTATGGCCCCTAGCAAGCGGGCTGCTGCCAAAGTGGCCGCCCTCGGGCCTATACATAACGATCTGATAACGATGGTACTCCTTCCAACAATCAGACTCGAACTCAGATTTTACGTCTCGCAATCAAACTCCTATCTCCATAAGACCCTAACGCCAATACCCCAAGTGATGTGCTGCTCAAGACCCTGTATTTAAGCCCCATTCGCCTGCATGTTGCCTTGCTCTCCAGTGTTTGTGATACGCCGCAGTTCCCATTCTCGGGTGAACTCCTGGTGGAGCATCTCGAGTTGATTGATGAGCTTCTCGCATACAGATGTGAAGACATCTCGTGGCGATACAGTACCGTCTGTTTGGACGCGGATGAAAAGTTCGGGGACGTTAGGGTGCCCGACTAAGAGGGTGTGAGTAAGCAAAGGTCGCTCGCACATGTTACAAGGGACTCACGTTTGTATCCAGCCATGTAAACGTTGGGATGAGCCTTGATATGCTCCGACAGAAGGTTACCCAGTGTATGGTCTTCCTTTTTTAAGACAAAGTCCGAGGTATTTGACATGCCTTCGGGTCTAAATTAGATAGAGCATCGTCAAGCAACCTGTGAGGGGGGACCCACCCGAGTACACCTTCTCCTCTATCCTTTTCTCTCCCTCGGAGAGCAGGAAAAGCTCAAATCTGTCAGAGATGTCAGAATATATCAAAGTTATCCATTCAAGTTACAGAGAGCACAACGGGCAGTCTAAAAGGTTGAAGTGCTTGTAGTTGCAGCTCGCCATCTCAAATAGATGCCTGGGCAGACAAGGGTGAACGATTTCGGGAAGAGTTGTGATTTTAGATGTAAGGGAGAGGCGACGTGGTGAAGATGATGTGAGGGCGCAAGGGTTGGAGTCTAGAGACTGCAGCGTTGAAGGATGTGTCCCCGATGAAGACGCGCACCACTGGCCAGCCGTCTGGCAGCTGCCAGCAGCAGAGACCAACAATCCAGTTGTACCACACGGTACGACTTCTCGCGGCCCATATGTCTTTCAACAAAGACTTCAAATGCCGATAAAGTGCACATATGCCGTCAAACCGTGGCTTGCTCATGCATAGGCAACCACCCTGTGTCGAATCCTGAAGTGCGCTTCCACCTCGGCCGCACATTATACAAAGGAACGTAGAGTCGACTAGATTCGTTGCGTAAAATGAAAAATAAAGCGCTTACCTATCGGGGGCATTCATCTTGAGGTCGGAGTGCCGGCAAGCAAAAATAGCAAGATGATAGCAATAAAGCGTGAGGCAACTAAGGTCGGGTTTGTTCGAAGTTTGTGGCAAAGAACCAGCGCTATAGCTGGACTTTGAGGGGGCGCTTAGAAATAGAATATCCAAAAAATGAGGCAGGGCAGAGAGTGCGGTGAAGAAAGGGTCTCGTAGGATGAACAAACAAGTGAGTGTTGGTGAATAAGGCAGGAGCCGTTGGCCTCGCGAAGGCGATCTTTGTACCAATAGTGGAGCCATTGGTGGTGACACTCTGACACCTTGGGAGGGTGGCTAAGGCCCGGAAAAACCTCGACTCAACACTCATCGGTCCCTCCATTGTCCCAGGTATCAACAGGCCAATTGTATGTACCCTAGTTGTACATACCAGCCAGTTGTGATACCAAAATCTGCATTTTAACTTCCATGTATCTATTTTCTTCAACATTCGTCTGGATAGTCTCATCGTTTCTGGAAGAACGCACACCGACATGGTCCCAGGTCAATGCCGCGGCTCCCACCACAGCTTCTGCGACGCGCCGCGCATATCTCACCTAACATAGCGACTCTTCTACCAGCATGCAGAGATATCCGCTCAGCGACAAATGAACTTCGTTGGCTCAAAGAGCACGTGGAAGCGACTACGCGACCCGAAGAACAGAAGACGCGCCTGACCCAACTCTGTCGGCAGCGCGGCCAAGGCGTTCCATTGCAATATGTCCTAGGGTCTCAGCCATTTGGCTCCTTAGACATCAAATGCAAACCGGGTGTCCTTATTCCACGGCCGGAAACCGAGGCGTACGTTTGTCACCTCGTAGATCTCCTCAAATCCGGAGAACTGCTCGGCCAGCGTCCCGCCTCCTACGACACACTGAGGGTTATTGATTTCTGTACTGGCACAGGCTGTATACCTCTGCTTCTATTTTCCTCGTTGCAGAAATCAGTCCAGTCGCTGGACGTACGGGGGTTCGACATCTCTCCTGTTGCTCTTCAGCTTGCGCGAGCAAACGTTGAACATAACGTAGCACGGGGATACATGTCTCCTCCAAACGAGAGGCTCCAGGTATCGTTTGCCAAGGGCGATGTTTTCAATGACTCCGATATTCAACCCATTGGGGCGTCCACTTGGGATGTGATGGTTTCAAACCCACCTTATGTGGCAAAGGATGTGTGGGATCACGGCCGCGGCCAGCTAGGGTACTCTGTTCGCAAGTACGAACCGCATCTTGCTCTCGTGCCTGGCGGACATCTACCCTCCGCGCCCAAAGGATTGCATCCTGAGGATGTCTTCTACGCTCGACTGCTTGATGTTGCATCCATCCTACGACCGAGAGCGTTGCTCCTCGAGATTGGAGACAGGGAGCAAGCTTATCGAGTTGTTACGCACTGCACTACGCACGACTTCTGCGTGGGCTGTGAAGTACAAGTATGGCGCGACTGGCCGGACTTGGAACCAGAGAGCGGTGAGGAGATGTGCTTTAGGATACATCTCGACAAAGGTTGGGAACAGGAAGTTCCCATAAGAGGAAGCGGGAATATTCGTTCGATACTAATAAGGAGAATACCGTAATTAAAACAAGCCCAAGATACAAATGTTCCAGCTGGCGTGTGTATTGGTGCCCGATGTAATAGGGGATACAGTCCAGCGTGCATGTGTGTGATGCGTAAACTTTGCCTGTTAAATAGTTCTGCCATGAAGAGAACAAAGGCCCATATGAGGACAGGGAAACGGTATGACACCGGCAGTCCTCTCATCACCAACAATTAAGTGATAGCCGTTTCGTAATAAATGGTAAAATGCTTCCATTCACTTCGATCCAGCGACATAGTCCGTGACTCATGGTCGAAAGTCCGAGACCACGTGACATGGTCCGATTTTTGAGCTAACTCCGAAGCAGCTCACCACCACCGCCACCAGGCTTTTGCTTCCCGTAGACAAGTCGTGGTGTCATCAACTTCCAGCAGTGGCGTTGGAATCCCCAAGCCGCTCTACGTCGAATGACGTCCTCATAATACATTCCGTTCCAAGCCACCGAGCTTCAATTTTACGCATCGCATGACATAGTGCGGTCCCTTCACCGACCGAACTTCCCCTACCGAACCCGGCGAATCCGCGCCTAGCCATCAACTCCCGCGCACACTATGTCAAGATACCTGCGGCAGTCGAGCCAGCTCGCGCGGCTAGTGCGCTTATCACAGCCACAAAGGCTTCAGAGGAGCCTGCAGCCCTCAATTCTCTCAAGATCGATATCGCCTGCGGCCCTATCCATTCGAAGCACCACGCCATGGCGCCCATATTCGACAAGCCCGCCGGATCCGAAAGATAAGGATCATAATACCCCCAATCAGCCCGAAAATAAAGACACACACGAGAAGGAGACGCCTAAACAAGATGGCGAGGATATTTACATGCCCCTCCCAGACAATTGGGTGCATCTATCCAAGGCCGAGATTGAGCAACTCCAGCGCTTCGCGGAAGTTCTACCATCGGCCCAGAAAGATAACTTGGTGCACATTCTCAAGGATCTACAGCACACAGGGGTTCCCATCACCACCCGGGTTCTCCTGCAGAAGATGCGTGACGGTTCAGGCAAACTCTCCATGATGGACAAAGGCCGACTCCTTCGCTCAGTGGTCCAGACCGCAAATAGAATTGCCGAGTTGCAGCACAAGCGGGATCTAGCCAAGGGGGGGCAGCCATTCAATGGATTTAATCAGAACGAAACACCTGATGAGAGTCATTCCGGTAGCGAGAAGGGAGCATCTGGGCAGTCGAATTCCGGGGAACAGGGTCGCCAGTCCGAGGCAAAGTCAGAGGAGTCAGGGTCGAAATCCGACAAGCAACAAGGTGGAAAGCCTAACCCCCAACCGTCCGGTGGAGGTTGGTCGGAAGCAATTCAGTCGACACTCCTGATTCTTCTCACGCTTTGGTTGTGGGAGACCTTTGTCTCGGGTGGCAATCAACAAGAGATCACGTGGCAGGAAATGAGAACCAACTTCCTGGACAAGGGTCTCGTCCAGAAGTTTGTTGTTATTGGTGGGCAGGTTCGGGCAGAGCTGTACCCTGAAGCCCAGCCTCCGGATGGTGCCAGAAAGACGTATGTCTTTACCATCGGATCGGTGGACGCTTTTGAGCGCAACCTGGCGGATGCCCAGAACGAACTCGGAATCCCCTCATCCCAAAGGATACCTGTTAGCTATGAAACCGGTGGCTCCACTCTGGGCAACATGTTCCTTGCTTTTGGTCCTACTCTTCTCTTCATCGGTCTGATTTTGTGGACCCAGAGGTCCATGGGTGCTGGCCGTGGTGGAGGTGGCATGTTCAACTTTGGCAAGAGCAAAGCCAAGAAGTTCAACGCCGAGAGCGCCGTTAAGGTCAAGTTCTCGGACGTGGCGGGCTTGGAAGAGGCCAAGACGGAGATCATGGAGTTTGTGAGCTTCTTGAAGCAGCCTCAGAAATTCGAAAAGCTCGGTGCCAAGATCCCGCGTGGTGCTATCTTGGCTGGACCGCCCGGTACCGGTAAGACACTCCTCGCCAAAGCCACGGCCGGTGAATCTGGTGTGCCGTTCTTCAGCGTCAGCGGTTCCGAGTTTGTGGAGATGTTTGTCGGTGTTGGTCCCTCCCGTGTCCGTGATCTGTTTGCCGAGGGCCGTAAGAACGCCCCATGCATCATTTTCATTGACGAAATTGATGCCATCGGCCGAGCAAGACAGGAGAGTGGCCGGGGTTTTGGTGGAAACGACGAGCGTGAGGCGACGCTCAACCAGATCCTGACGGAAATGGATGGTTTCAACACCCGTGAGCAAGTTGTTGTGCTTGCTGGTACGAATCGTGCCGATGTTCTGGACAAGGCTCTTATGCGACCTGGCCGTTTCGATAGGCACATCTACATTGACCGGCCGACAATGAAGGGTCGCAAGGAGATCTTTGATGTATACCTGAAGAAGATTGTCACCAACGAGGACAAGGAGCACCTTATCGGCCGACTCGCTACGCTGACCCCTGGCTTCTCTGGTGCTGATATCGCGAATGTCGTGAATGAAGCAGCTTTGATCGGTATGTTGGCTTGCCTACTCGGATTCTATGTTGAATGATTGTTAACAGGATAACAGCTGCCCGGGCAAATGCCGATGATGTCAAGATGAAGCACTTTGAGCAGGCCATTGAGCGTGTCATTGGCGGTCTAGAGCGCAAGTCGCTCGTACTCAAGCCGGAGGAGAAGAAGACTGTGGCGTACCACGAAGCAGGACACGCTATTTGCGGATGGTTCCTGCAGCATGCGGACCCCCTCCTCAAGGTGTCCATCATCCCTCGCGGTCAGGGCGCGCTGGGTTATGCCCAGTATCTGCCTCAAGACGCTTACTTGATGAACACAAACCAGCTCATGGACAGGATGGCAATGACGATGGGCGGGAGAGTGTCGGAGGAGCTCCACTTCCCTACGGTGACGACGGGAGCGAGCGACGACTTCAAGAAGGTGTCACAGATGGCACGCAACATGGTGACGGAGTGGGGCATGTCGGAGAAGGTTGGGCCCGTGCACTTTGAGAATGACCCGAACCGAATGACGAAGCCCTTCGCCGAGGCCACAGCGCAACAAATCGACCAGGAGGTGCAGCGAATCGTGGATGCGGCGTATCAGAAGTGCAAGGCTCTGTTGACGGAAAAGCAGAAGGAGGTTGGCCTCATCGCGGAGGAATTGCTAAAGAAGGAGGTGCTCGTTAGGGACGACATGGTGCGCATCCTTGGCAAGCGGCCGTTCGGCGACAATGAGGAGTTCGAGAAGTACTTCAGCGGAAACCAGGATGGGGCCGGACCGGAGACAGGTCAGACGGACGACCCCGAACAGCCCACGCCGTCGCCGGCATTCAGGCAACTGGGCGAGGGAGAGCCGAAGAGGTGAAGTCAAGAGGAGGATTTCTGGGGTGCATGAGAGCGGTTCGATGGAGTAGTTTGGCCTGCCGGGGACTTGACGAGCATTGTAACAGCCGCACCAACTACCTATGCGGGAGGATGCAAACAAGGCTGTATGGCTCAGACAGCGCCCAGAAGAAACTGGAGGCGGAAATGAAGATTGTGCGGATGGCCAAGGTGGCCGGTGGCACAATTGCTCTCAACTCAAAACAACAACCGGCGGAGTTATTCTTGTATTCACAGCTTCATCCGTGACATCACGGAGAAGAAGGGCGAGGGCGGTAGACCACACTGTACTGTTAACGTGTACCATACTTATTTTAGGACTCCTTGCGGAGATAGAGTTGTAGACTTTTATGTCACGTCGAATACCTTTTGTCTTTGAAAGTGGAGGGCGAGCATACAAGCACGTGCCTTGCTGATTGACTACCCCCAGAGCCTAGCGAGGAGGTTCCAGGTGTCACCCAGTGAGGGTGATCCATAAACTAATAATACATGCACTACCTACGATGTAGCAGGTCAATACTCCGTACTGGGCCAGGAGATCGGAGATGGAGAGTGAGTTTGTTGGCGGGAGTTGGGGAACGATTCGATGAGATCTGGCGAGGGATGTGATTGGCCGAGAAAGTTCCTGACTAGCGGCAGGGGTCCTCCTTGTCTTAGGCAAGAGTCGTCGGGCTTGACGAAGCTGCCAGGCGTCGTTAATTCTCGCAAACTTGAGATGGGACGATTTTGAAACTACGGTCCTGGTGTTCATTGGAGAGGCATACAGGTGGGAAGATTTTAAGCAGGATTTGGAGAAGTGGGAGCTGAGAGCGAGTACAAAGTACGGATATTACTACCTCTAGTACGGATACTACTAGTAGTACGTACTAGTACTCGTAGTACTGTAGTAAGGTGTAGTGTAGTATTCCCGACCGATGTCATTAACTTCCCCCACAGTCCCAGCTCATTCCTTTGACGCCGGACAATACCAGTACGAGTATGCCTCCAGAATGGCTGGCCGATAACGGCAAGAACAATCAATCGGGCACGGAAGGTCCTTGGTTTGTCTTTTTTTTTTCGCAGCCATTTGGGCCTACATGCCTAGCGCATGATTCATTTGCACGACTGGCAGACGAGACGCTTCTGACCGAGTCTGATCCGTGCCGTGGGGGTGAGTTTGCCTCCCCACTAGTCTCTTTTGGACTTTTTTCCTCCATCATCATTCATCTTAAATGTTCCCTGTTGCTATCGACCTCGGCGTCTTCCTTTCTACAACATTTGCCTATTTCCCTCGCTTGCTCGACCTTGTAGATGCTGCCGGGCTTTTAGACATGCAGCCTTGCTCTTGTTTTTAAAGCATTGCAGCGCTTGCTTTTCTGTTCTTTAGATGACCTTGAGATATCATTCCCCACAGTCGAAAATGGCCGTCTCAAGCACACAAACGGAGCCTGTCCAGGACCCCGAGCGCCAGGGCTCTCCCCAGAAGGTGAGCGTTTCTTCTGGCGCTGGTTCATGGTGGACGATCCATCTCTTCCGTGGCATGGCCAACGATGTACGCCGGCGAGCCCCCTACTATGTTAGCGACTGGCTCGACGCCTGGGACTATCGCGTTGTCCCCGCCACCGTCTACATGTACTTTGCCAAGTACGTCTTCATGTCTTCCCCATCCCCTTCCACAAGATATTTGCCCGGAATAATACTCATTCGGTTTAGCATCCTTCCTGCTCTGGCCTTCTCGCTCGACATGTTCCAAAACACGGGTTCGGAGTATGGCGTCAACGAGGTCCTCCTAGCCTCTGTTCTCGGCGCCGTTGTCTTTTCTCTATTTGCAGCTCAACCACTTGTCATTGTCGGAGTCACCGGTTAGTTCTGAGAAATTCATCTCTGTCAGTTCTTGGCTAATCCCATGCGTAGGTCCCATTACTGTCTTCAACTAGTTCGTCCAACCAGCCCCATCCAGGAAGAGGAACCCCTAAGTACTAACCGGTATCCAGCACCGTGTACGACATCATGAAGCCCACCGGTGTCAACTACATTGGATTCATGGCATGGGTTGGCATGTAAGTGGGCCCCTCGCAGCCTAGACTCACGACAATTTCCTGACAGTCACAGATGGTCACTCATACTCCACTGGATCCTCGCCATCACAAACTCGTGCAACTGGCTTCGCTGGGTCACTCGATTCCCTTGTGACATCTTCGGATTCTACGTCGCCTTTATTTACCTCCAGAAGGGTGTCGAGGTTCTCGCCCGCCTCGGTGATGCTGCACCATTCTACCTCTCCATCGTCATCGCCCTCCTCGTCCTCATGTTCGCCTACCTCTGCGGCGCCCTCGGCACCAGCTCACTTTTCCGCCACTGGATCCGTGTCTTCCTCAAGGACTACGGGACTCCCCTGACACTTGTCTTCTTTACTGGCTTCGTTCACATTGGGCGCATGGCCAAGGTCGACCTTGAGGTTCTACCTACCAGCATCGCTTTCATGCCCACCAATGACCAGCGCAACTGGCTCGTCAATTTTTGGGACCTCAGCGTCGGGGAGATTTTCACTGCACTCCCTTTCGCAGTTCTCCTCACGATTCTCTTCTGGTTTGATCACAACGGTAAGCTTCCACCCCCAACATTTACCTCCAAATCATCCCCCGCGCTGACAAGCTCGTGCAGTCTCCTCCCTCATCGCCCAGGGAACCGAGTTTCCTCTTCGCAAACCTGCTGGCTTCCACTGGGATCTCTTCCTCCTCGGCTGCACCACCGGCGTTGCCGGCATCCTCGGCCTGCCATTCCCCAACGGCCTCATCCCCCAGGCCCCCTTCCACACCGAGTCTCTCTGCGTCACCAAGCCCGTCAAGGAGCTCGACGAGAAGGGCGAGGACAAAGGCGGCTATTCCTTTGAGGCCACTCACGTCGTCGAGCAGCGCGTCTCCAACCTCGCCCAGGGCCTCCTCACTCTTGGCACCATGACGGGCCCACTCCTCGTCGTCCTGCACCTCATCCCCCATGGCGTCCTTGCGGGACTCTTTTTCGTCATGGGCATACAAGCCCTCGAGGGCAACGGCATCACCGCCAAGATCATCTTCCTCGCCCGCGACAAGGCCCTCACGCCGGCCACTGCCGAGCTCAAGACTATAAAGCGCCGCTCTGCCATCTGGATATTCACCGGTATCGAGATCTTCGGGTTTGCCGCCACCTTCGCCATCACCCAAACCATCGCTGCCGTTGGGTTTCCTGTCTTCATTCTCGCCCTTATCCCCATCCGCGCCCTTGTCCTACCGCGCTTCCTCAGCCCGGAAGAGCTGGCCGTGCTCGATGCACCGACCGCATCACCCTTCACCATGGAAGGTATTGGTGGCGCGTGGGGTGGCAGGGAGGATGGTGGCGGTGACGAGACTCCCACCAGCGAGAAAGAGGTCGCTTCACGCGTGCAGCATCGACGATCCGAGCAGCGGGACAGCGTCTTTTCCAGCGCTGGTGAGCCTCGCAGGGGTCAGGACGGTGTGACGGAGCTGGAGAAAACACACAGCGCCCGAAGCACCGCGACGAGGAGAAAGAGCGTCGACTGGAGAGCAGTTGCTGGGAAGGGGGAGAGTTCAAAGGAAGCATAGGTTTCCTACAGAACACCCAATTGATTGACAATTTTTTCAAAGCGGGCTGAGGAAAGCGATGCCAGCCGTTTGAGCAGGATATAGAATTGCCGGGCGCATAAAGTTGACGAATTTCTCTTTGCTCCATGATACCATATCCATTATTTAGACCCTGCTTGAATTTAGCCCAATCTACTATAGACTCCCAACGCCAGTTTCCCTCCCATCCATATAATGTACTAGTCGTCATCATCACTGTCAATCACGAAGCCGCCCCTGACTCTCGGCCTCCTGGCTGGGACAGGCACTTCATCCTCGTCATCATCGTCACCGGGCACAGTTGTTACCCCAGCTTTGGGCGCTGGGTCTGTCATGAAGACATCCTCCTCGCCGGTGGCATCGTCGTCTTCCCCCTCCTCCTCCTCCACGCTCAGCCGCCTCTTCTTCCTCGACTCCCCGTCACTTACATCCATAGGTGTGTCATCCGTCTCGCTCTCCTCGCCGTCCTCCTGGCTGCTAAGTATCTTCTTGGCAAAGCCCAAGTCATCGTCTTCATCCTCGTCGTCGCTCTCCTCCAGCAGCGCATCCGACTTGCGCTTCCTGGGCGCCGCCGCCTCCTTCTCGGTGATCCCCAGGGCCGCCGACCTGGCAGCTTTCTCGGCTCGGGCGGCAATCTCGCGCTCGCGCGCAAAGAAGGCTTCATCCTCCTCCGAGTCGAACTCGTCGTCGCCCTCCTTGACGTACAGGGCCGATTTGATCTTCCGAGCCTTCTCGCGCTCCCGCTCCCGGCGCCTCTGCGCCTTCTCATCGAGGGCATCCTGGTCCGGCTCGCTGCCCTCGCCGTCCCTCCGCTTCCTCCGTCGCTTCGTCTTCTTGGGCTTTGCAGGATCGTCGATGGCCTTTCTGGCCGTGGGACCGCCAACTGGGAACAGGAGATCGTCATCCAGGAAGGCATCTCCATCCTCTTCTCCGTCGTCATCAAAGGTAGCCTTCTTCCGGGGTACTGTCTTCCGCTTCAGCTGGTTCTCTGCCCCAACGCCTTCTTCGAACGTCGGGGGGCTGAACTCGGCCTGGTTAATGTAATGAAGCGTGTCCTTTAGGTGGTCGGCTGAAACCTCGCCCGGGATGGTCCAGGCTGAGTCCCGTGTCTCCTCTGACACAGGACCCAGACGCTGGAAGCCCGAAACTGTCATAAGTAAACGAAGATGCGAATTCTTGAACATAGCCGTTCGTCTCGCATCATCATCCGGGCGTACATCTGGAGGAAGGAAGTCAGCAGATTGAAAGTGCTACCTCCAGCCTCTCAAACTCACAAAATACAGGCGGCGTCTTGGGCTCCTTTGCAGCAGCGTCACCTTCGTCGTCTGCAAAGGGATCCTCCTCGAGTTGCCGCGCCCGTTCTGCATCCTCCCACGATCGACGCTCAGTTTCGGCGTCAGCGACCATCTTCTTGGCCCAGGCGATGTGGTCCGCCTGATTCTTGTCCAGCATGGCGCCAACCACAATCGCAATCTGTTGGTCCCGCTCCTCTGTGTGCTTGAATTCCAGCTCAGCCCCTGGCTTCGCCTGAGCCCTGACTGAACTAGTCTGCTTCTCGTACCCAAATTCAAGGAAGTGCGCCGTACTATGCAACTTGCTGAAGAGCATTTCGATGATGAGTTCCGGCCTCTCATCGATCTTTTTCGTACATTTTCGCAATATCTGCTTGACGAGCTCCTCCCAGTCCTTGAACGAGGTCAACGACTTGTCCAGAGACTCCGGCCCCTTCACCATGTTATATAGGAGGTGAATAATGTCCACGCGGAATAGCATGACACTCATCTCCTGCTTGAAGGCCAGCCGGTAAAAATAACGGTGTGCACGCTTAAGCTGGGCATCGTTAAGATCACGGTAGTACTTGGTAAAGTTGACAAATGTGTCCACGGCACCTTGCGGGGCGAAGCGTCCAGCAAACCGATGAAAGTCAAACTTGCGTTCCTTGGAGGCCTTCTCGGCGGTCGCTTGGTCATTTTCAGAGTCATCCCCTTCCTCATCTGAGGCATCGCCACCCGCAGCCTGCTTTGCTGCTTGCTTCTTCCGCCTCGTACGCTTTCGCGAGCGAACCTGCATATCGACATTCTGTTTGGAGTAGGCCTCGAGAATACGAAGGAAATAGTGCACTAGCTCGGTCGCTGCGTCCAAATAATCGAAGCCCTGGTCTTTGTATGACCTGATGATATTGGCGATGGCGTCGTGCGTGGCTTCTTCGTAGAAGAGACGGCTGAGAATATTTTCGGCAATTTCTTCATCGTCCTCGCGACCACAGTGCATCATCTCCTGGACCGTGATAAGAATTTGGGTAAAGCATCGCATGACCGCGGTCAGTTCATGCCGATCACTGAATTGGTACGCCTCGTGAAGCGCCTTGTTCAGCGTGATGAACATCTCCTGATTCAATACGCCTGCAACCAAGTTGAAACTGGTCACTTCCTCATCCTTCTTGGCCAACTCCTTCTTCGACTTCCTCCGCATGCGCTCCGCCTCGAGGAACCAGGCTATCAGGTAGAAGAATTGGCGCCGGTGGTATTGCATAAGATAGGGAGCCTCTCGGTCGATTGTCTTCCGCACATGGGAGAATAACGGGTTGAAACCAGCGTCGAGAAAATCCTCGACAAAAGATCGGAGCTGGCCGTTTGCCCTGGAGTTGAGTTTAGCTGGTGGACCAATCTCACGATCGACCTTGTCCTCCTTCTTCCCACGACGCGGCGGTTTGTACGTCTTTGCGTTGTCCATCTTGCGCTGTCTCGTCGCCGCCCCCGCTATGGCATCCTGCCCTGTGAGCGTCGTCATTCTGCCGTCCTCACGCTTCACCCAAATCATAGTCCCGAAACGATTGTGTCGCGAAGGGCGGCTGTACGAGTTGAGCATGGCTTGCTCCTTCTTCATGACGGCGGCCAGGTCGTCAGCCCGGGCCTTGTGAAGCTGTTGGTCGCTCATGAACATCTTCTCAATGTCGACTCGTTTCACCAGATGATATATGACTTCCATGACGGTCGTGTCCTCAGTCCGGAACTCGTCTCCCATATTGGAGGCGAGCATGAGGAGGACATGAAATATGTCTTGGTAGGAAAAAGCATCGATGGTGGCGGACCTGGATATCTGGGTTTCGTCACCATCGTAGTTGACATCGGGAGGCGGCGAAATAGCGGCGACATTGCGGAGGAAGAACAAGACCAATTTGATGATGCCCTGATCACGCTGCGATCGGTCTCCGATAGGCATGGCCATGGACGGGAGAGCTACCCTCACAGCGGTGTGGAGAATGCGGGCACCATCAAAGTTGATAATGGCTCGCTTATATGCCACCTGCGCCAGCTCCAGGACTGGCATGTGGCGATGATGGTTCACCGTCATGCGCTCCCTATCCTTCTCCATCGGCCATGTCAGTGGCACCAGGACCTCGAAGCAAGCCAGGGCGATGCGCGCCTTGAACTTGCTATCTGTTGCATTCTCAGGCCAGGTCGCGAGGATGGGCAGCAGGTCGCCTTCGATCAGGTTGGCTTGGTGGACGCAGCGGGCCACGTCCATGCGGTTCGTCTTTTCGTCGTAGAAGCGGATCCATCTCTTGATGTCGCGGAGCACCTCAAGTGCGTCGTCTCCCAGTTGGTACTGGCCATCGTCGTCGGCGCTGACACCTCCAAGCTATGGATACGAATGTTAGTACCAGTTTGACTCTGGGGAAGCCAGAGCTGGAGCCAGAGTGTAGCACTTACTGCGGAGACGAGACTGTTGATGTGCGCTCGAACTTCAGGATGGACAACGTCCGTTATGCCGTCCGGCATCTCCATCCTGACGGCCGGTGTAGCTGACACTGATCCTGGAAACCACCTATCGTGAAAAGACCAGATGCATCAAATCCATTCATGTGGGTGCATGTCGTCAATGTCCCGTCCCACCTCTCATGAAGGACGCGGCGCGCCCAGACGCGTTTTGGGGGGTGACCGCGTAAATGGACGCGACCCTGTGATAGGGTCTTATCGCAGTGGCTATCAGCGATAAGACGGCCTAAGTACTACCCCAGCTAGTATTACGGGCAGCACACCGGCCAGCTCCCCACATAGGCCGAGGTTACCCGACAACCCCCGTGATAACCGTCATCCCGTCCTTGAGCCGCAAGCTCGCAGATCTCCTCTCCCTGCTCCAACAAATTCCCATCCACGCAAAATGGCCAGCTCAATCTTTCGCATGCGGGCATTGGGTGCTGCGCGTCAGGCGCGCACCTTCAGCACCTCCCCAAGGCAGTATGCCGCCGAGGTCAAGCGCCTAGGCGTCATTGGTGCCGGTCAGATGGTGAGCTCCATCCCTAAGGCACGTGAACATCGCAACGTGGACTGACTGAGAGTGCAAAGGGTTTGGGCATCGCTCTGGTTGCCGCACGTCATGCGAAGGTCCCTGTGTCTCTAATTGACAGCTCGGAGAAGTCATTGGAAAAGGGCCTTGCCTTTGCCGGTACGCAAACCCGATCTACAAGCTCCGGTGCAGAGCATACTGACTGGCAACAGACAAGCTTCTGGCCAAGGATGTCTCCAAGTCCAAGATCACCCAGGAGCAGGCTGATGAGATCAGGGGCCTCCTCACGCCGAGCGCCAAGCTCGAGGACCTCTCGTCCGTCGACTTCGTCATCGAGGCCGTCCCCGAGATCCCCAAGCTGAAGTTCGACATCTTCAGCCAGCTCGCCCAGATCTGCCCCAAGCATGCGATTCTGGCCACCAACACCTCCTCCATCTCAATTACCAAGATCGCGGCTGCTACAACGTCCGATCCCACCGACACCCAGGCATCGTCCCGTGTTGTCTCCACCCACTTCATGAACCCCGTTCCCGTCCAGAAGGGCGTTGAGATCATCAGCGGTCTGCAGACTAGCAAGGAGACTCTTGACACGGCCGTCGAGTTCTGCAAGAAGATGGGCAAGATCACCAGCGTCTCTGCCGACTCTCCGGGATTCCTGGCTAACCGCATCCTGATGCCCTACATCAACGAGGCTGTCATCTGCCTGGAAACCGGTGTTGGCGACCGCGACTCCATCGATGCCATCATGAAGAACGGAACCAACGTGCCTATGGGCCCGCTGCAGCTCGCCGACTTCATTGGTCTCGATACCTGCCTTGCTATCATGAAGGTTCTGCACGAGGAGACCGGTGATTCCAAGTACCGCCCTAGCGTCCTGCTCGGCAAGATGGTTGACGCCGGTTGGCTGGGCAAGAAGAGTGGCAAGGGATTCTACGACTACTAATCGTCTCGACGAATATCTAGCAAATTGTAAATATAACAAAACCTTGCATCTCAGACCTGAAGTTTGTCTCCCCCCATCGTTTCCCGCTCGAAACTGCAAGAGACATGCCCGTCCAGATTCGAGGAGGGAGAAATTGAAGAGCACACTTGCACCTCCGTTCCAATCCTTGATAACCACAAGCCCGCTAGTCCGTAGAGTCTTCAGTTGAGATATCTTTGGGAGAATTCAACAATACCCAATCTCCTCCATATCTCCCCCCAAGACTTGACTCGTCGAGCCAAAGTTTTAGGAGAACCCAAAGCTTGGTTAACGGGTTGGTAGGTCAGGACAGCCACGTCACGAACATCCTAATTACGGCTACCCGCTACCAAGTCAGAGTTGAATTCGCAGTACCAGGTACACTCTGACCAGGTACACTTACTTGAATTCTGTAATTTTCTCTACCAGAGCCATTGAGGACAATGACTTGTACTTCCCAAACTGCAGCCACGGAAGGCGGAGAGCCACATCGGCCGGTGTCGCTTATTTGTCCATCCGAGCCACCCAGTTTTGTCCTCGTGCACGTCAGCCACCGTTCGTCAGCCATTGTTTCAAGTCATCAAAGCCGCCATGTTTGCGAGAAGTTTGCTGCTAAGACGATTGATCAGATACCCTGCGGCCCGGGGTGAGGAGGTTGGCCATATTCACACATCGATGTACTCCCAAGGTTCTGGGAGCCACGTCAGACTTATTTGTTTCAGTGAATGCAGACTGTGATGAGAAGGGTCCTAAATGGACTGGGGAACTCCCAGTTTTCTAAGACAAGTGGTGTGGAGGGCACAGTTGTGTTTCGTCTTGTAAATAAGGTGAAACAGGACGACTGGGTGAGGGGTTCGGGTTTCCAATGCCTACCCTTGTTGGAATTACGGAGAGCTGAATCTTGGCTCGCACTACTTTGTTTGCCAGTTCGACTTCTGCAATGATGCATGAGTACTAGTAATATCAGATCTGGTTCCCTAGGAGACTGGCCCAATGGCCAAAGGTGGCACAAGGTTCTCACAAATGTCCTAGAGGTCCATCTGGTCGGTATCCGATAGCCTAGCTAGCAGTCATAGATTTCTGCCGATGATGCCACCGATAGGGTCCGGGAACCATTTCTATCCAAGTATCTCAGCCTGTGCATGTTGTCAGTCTTGAGAATATGAGCAAGGTGGAGGCTAGCGAATCCTCGCCATGACTTTGAGGCCGGTGAGTAACAGACCGTACCTAGGGAGCGTTTTATGGCAAACAATTCAATTTTTCCTGATTGGAAGAGCTCAACCCATCTGCATTTGATCCATGCTATTTATTCGTCAAACGAATGGCGATTCGTGAAGAGAAGGTGTCTGGACCCGAGAACGCGGCTAGCTGCTTGGGTTGCGATGCGGCTGGCCGTTAAGTCTCGGATGACGATGACCCACGCCCTCAGGGTTGGACATGCGCCCACTCACATGTCGAAGGGAGTTGCTCAACGGGAAGTGTTGATATGATGCTATCGGGTACTGTCAATATATTCTGGCTCGAGTCGTTGCCGGATTACATGGAAGCTCGGTGGCACAAGGCATTTCAAGGTTCTTGGTCATGGGATTACTCCCAGCCTCTATCTCACACCCAAAGGTCAGGACGCTCATTGAAATAATAAATTGCCTACTTTTAGCGCGACAAGGAATTTCTATCTCAGCAAATCCATGCCAAATGCCAACTAACATGGTGTTTGTTCCTATCATCACTGCCGGGTCAAACACACATGAAGTTCGACGACTGTTGGTGTCATAGGGTAGAGATATCTTGAGCGAATCTGGGGACTGACGTGGGATTTGTGATAAGGCCCCTGGAGGGGTTGCGTGACTGTGACATGGAGCAACGATGCAATTTTGTAGAATCGGTCGAATGGAAGCCTGCTTACTTAATAGTGTGACTTGTTGGCGGCAATTTCTCCGGTTCTTCGGGTGTTCACTGCTGGCGGGCACCTGGAGGGTTGAGCCGTCGCTTCGCTTTGCCTCCCTGCTGTTTGGTAGACTGGCATACCGTCCAGGACGGAGCTTCGGGCATAGTAGGACAAGGAAAGGGTTCCTGATCCGGGCCGCTAGCCCACTGATGGTAACTGGTGGCATCTCTGCACTGTTATTACCGTGTAAGAGCTGAGCTATTACTGAGCATCTACATGCCGGTCATACCACTAGCGATTGACAGCACATGTTGCCTTTTTGGATCAACGGAATGCGGGACGAGAAGTGGTGCGTTGCACCAAGTGTTGGGCCCCCACTAAGGCTGTCTTCATCATGTCGCACATCTCGGGCCTTAACCTACCTTAACTAATAATAACTGGGCTTGCGAGACGCCGAGACCTGGTAATATCAGCCTACGGCCCGTTCGGCGCTGAATTCCTAGACCCCGGAACTACGGGCATGCTGCTGGTCGTCATGCGTCAAGGGCTCAGTTCCGCTTAACGCGCAGGGGAAGCGCTCTATTTTGACAGTTCTGTTGGGGGAGGGACCAACCGTAGGCGCCGAGCCTATTCTGGCGCGGGGCGCGAAACCGATCGCCGAGATGCGTATGGACATGTGCGTGTTCCTGGATCAGCTTCTGGAACCGCCGGGTGGGTTCGATGGGCGTCTGAGAGGCGGGTCTGAACTTCGCATTGTCGACTAGTATGATCATTGGCGTGGATCGACCTTTGTTAATGGTTGAAATTCGCTGGGGCCTTTGGGTTCCTGCCACCTGGACACGAAGATCCAACCAAGAGGGGAGGTCCAAATGAGGCCGTTCGTCGCGACTTCCTGAGCTGGAGAGGACACCGGGAGTTCCACGTTTTGGGGCAAGCGCAAACCATGAAGGTGGTTGTCACTGGTTGGCATGTCGACCTGGGGGCACGTCATGGCAACGTGAAATGCCTCGAGGCTCACTACGAGCTGCGAGCCTGCGTCTTCTTCCTAGTAGATTCCCTGTTCCTAGGCGGCTGCTGGCTCACACTACTCGTACTCGTACAGCTGTGCAGCGACTTGAATCTGTGCCAGATCTCGCGCTCGCTCTAAGTTTCTGCGGTACCTAGTTCAGGGCTTTCAGGCTTTCAGCTCGCCGGGACCCACGACCGAGACCACCAAAGGCAGTTGACTCCTTTTCTTCTGCAGCATCCCTCTCATTCCGGCCGCGACAAGCCCCCGTTCCCGCCGCGCGGCCACGTCCCGCCGCCAGCGTTTGCATGGGATGATGGGACTGACGACGAGTCGACAAGTCGACAGCGGCACATGAAGAACCGGCGGAGAATCGCCTGCTCTCCAGGTGGGCTCGACGGAGAGCCCTGACCCGTGGACGTCCGTTGGAAGCCCGTGCAAGCCCACAGACGGCGGCACGGGCTTTTGACAGTTGATGGCCCCCCCCTTGCCCTCATCCTTGTCGTCTAGCGCTACCCTGCCACCCTCCCCTTGCGTAGGTACGTTGTATGTCCATACTACGTATCTTGCTACTGATACCTTATGCTGCCTTCCAGGTTCCTGTCCTCCACGCGCAACCTTGGAGCCGACCGGTTTCCCATTGGCCGAGCCCACCAGACAGCACGAGCCATTGACAACGGACATGCGTTCTTCCGTTGACTCGACACACGACTCATGGAATGAAGGACCAATGATGATGATCCCGCCATGTTCCGGCCCGACGTTGTGTCTGCCCTGCCCGTTGGTGGCCGTGCTGGTCCACTCTGAGATCTGGTCTTATGGGTGAACTTCGCCTTGCTTTGGAATGAGGGAATGCACCCTGCTTCATCTAATCCTTTTTGGCTCTGCCATAGTTTCGGATCTCCGTCTCTCGGCATCGGGCCCTCTACGGGACAAGCGTGCCTGGTGGACAGGGTCAGTCTGAGATCAGTGTCCATTTGCACCTCCACACCCTCTCTGGCCTTGGACATGCAGCCATGTTCTTTTGTACACCATTGGGACTCCACCTGTCTGAACACGACCATGCTTACACGTGTGTGCCGGGGACTCCTTGGCCATTGGCACAGGGTACTTGAGTTGTATCAGGCTTCAAGGAAGGGCTTGTCTCTTCCGTGGTGCTGAACCTGTGGGATATGCTGTTGTAACGGCCGCAGACAACCTCGGATCGCCGCGTCCGCCGCGTCCGCCGCGTCTGCAGCGTCTGCACGGTTGACAGTCCCTCCCTCCCGGGAGGAAGCCTGCTACGTACGGCTGCAGGAGTAAAGACCTGCTGGCGCCTACCTACTACTAGTACTATGTACCATGTCTCTGCTCTTAGCCGAGCCCGGAGGAACATGCCATCCTGACTTGACATTGTCATGAGTGGACAGAGTCGGCACACGGGCTGTTTTCCCATTCCCACTGCCCATGAACACTATGACACGGCATTAGCCACTTCAGCCGACAGGCCCAAGGGAAGTTGCATCGACGCTAAGCCCGTCACTTCTGATCTGCCCCTGGTCCAGGATGATCGGCCTTAGTCCGACCCGCTGTCTGTCCGTGTGGCTCAGCTATCGTGATGAGAAAGGAAACGTTGTCAGGCTCCGAGATCCATAATCCCTGGCTCTGCAGAGTTGTATTGCTCTGTCGATTCGGCGACCAGGCTCGCCTCGCCTGCTGGACTTCCACCTGGCTACTATTTCTCGCATACTGGGTAGTGCCCCTAAATGATAACTTTCCGTCGCTCTTGGTTGGTCGTGAGGACTCCATCCTCAGCCCGGTCCTGCATCGACATTTCTCCGGAATCTGTCGTTATTAATCCCACCTCTGAGGCTTTCCAAGAAATCCACACCGTGGAGTATCTGGGCTCACCGACGAATTTCCTCACCATCCCACTCTCCCGGAACCCTTTCCAGAAGCTCGCATCACACATCTTGCTGTAGCAACATATTTACGGAGTAGTGTCAGAAAACTATTCCTTCACTATCGCTCGCCGGCATCCCCTCGCCGTCACAGGACAGACCGTACACTTTCAACCCCTCCCGTTTCGTGGAACACACAACCGGCTTGCATACTACCTACTTGTTACTGATGTCCTGAGCCCAGTCTCTTCTAGGCACGCCAGTGGCTGGAGTCTCCTTGACTGGCGGCTAGCCGCCGGGCTGCTGGGCACGGCCGATCACCAAGCCAAGTACGGAGTACATCGCACCGGTACAACCCTCCGAGGACGACCTTCTAGAGAGGTACTTCTTACGGACATCCCCACATTCCCTCCACACTAGCTGGCACCAAATCTGAAGATCTTGACTGATATAGCCGGGCATCGACTTCAACCTTTACTAGCACTTGCCCCCTTAACCACACCAGCGTTCCAAAACTACTCTTAGATCCTAAAGGGTCAACTGCTCCTTTCCGGCATCAGACGGTTCTCAGACTCCTTACCCAGAGGCTCTCTCTTCAAAAACTGGACAATAAGCGGGGTTGGATTTTCCTTGGGGGCAGTCATCTCAAATTGATCCTGAGCAACCACCTTTCTGCGCAATACTATCTGGAGGAGAGGGCAGAGAGACCTTCTTACTAGTACTTTCCAATGCTGGCAACTCGACACCGCGACACTAAACACGACCCCTGGCCCCTCAGCAAGTACGCATCTTCTCCCCAGAAAATATCTGATCAGCGCATGTCGAACTCCTACGTCGCTTCCTTCTCTACACAGTCTGAGTGGCAAGAGAGTCTCGAATACGACCAGCAACATGTGGGGGTAAATCTTCCATACCCTTTCGACCGTACCCATGATTCTCCTGATTTGCGGTATACGAGGTCGTCAATAGAAGAAGAAACCCGGGCAATGGACATACAAGTCAAGGCCGAGGCAGGATCCCCTGTGCATCCGCACACATTAGAGCCTAGGGGGCCTACTAGCCCCATGAAGAACACTTCAAGAGCATCTAATGGATTGGGGGATCATGCCTCTCTCGACACTGGATCAAATCCCGCATCCTCTATCCGCGATAAGTGCTTTTCTTCTCTCGTGAGCCCTTCCCGGACCGCAGAAGCTACCGAAAGCTGGTTGGAACAATGTGGACGTGAGGCCTCAGAGGGACAGGAAATGGCTTTCAAAGACGAAGAAGACGACGGTATCGACGAGGAGGATGGAGGAGACCATGAAATGATTGCTCCGCCAATGACGGCTGCTGAACGCAGCGCTGCGAAGAGGAAAATGAAGCGTTTCAGGTATAGTCAAAAGAACTCGACAAAAAAGGATCCGATCTGACTGACGACAGGCTTACCCATCAACAAACCCGGTTCTTGATGACCGAGTTTGTCAAGCAGCCCCATCCAGACGCCGCACATCGCGAAAAACTTTCCAAAGAGATCCCAGGGTTGAGTCCACGGCAAGTCCAGGTTTGGTTCCAGAACAGGTGAGTTGTCGCTGTCTGCGTGCTTCTGTAGGTGCGCGAATCTTATAGCTCTTTTGATAGACGAGCCAAGATAAAACGACTTGACGCCGAAGACAGGGATCGCGTAATCAAAATGAGAGCCGTTCCGGAGGATTTCGACAACATCCAGGCACTTCATTCACCCTACGGCGCCGTGTATGGATTAGGACCGTCCCTGACATCCCAAGGCGAGATGGGCAACCAGCCATTTGGAGGTCATCCGAACAGGTCTTTGGTGGTTGATGCGCAGAGACCAGAAGCCGATGATAACATCTCCCCCACAACTCTTACGCCGGTGTTTGAGGGCGTTGGTTTCACTCCATCGGCAGCTAGCAACCCCGAGATAACATCACCACTTTCCACCACCTCGAGCGATCGGTATACCACCTATCCTAGTCATCTATCGTCTTTTGGGAGTGGCAGCAGGGGTTCGACTGCATACTCAAGAGGGCAAGGGAGATTTGACAGTACATTGCAGATAGGACAGCAGTCAATGCGTCCTCTGCAGCCTCTACATCTAAGGGATACCTTATCAAGACAACGTGCGGGGTCTATGCATACGTCATTGCGGACAGGTCTGTCTTGGAAGAGCGAGATGGTTGATTATCCCGGCTATCATCAGAGAAGCAACCCGAGTTCTACAATGACGGATCGCCCACAGTCGATCTACCAGATGGGTGCGACCTCCAACGTTGACAGCGGGTCGTATGAGAACGAAAGCTACCCTGGTATGTCTTTCTGGGGACCACTATGTCTACTATTCGGACTAACTCTTTGGGCCTTGCAGGGCGTTTGGCACAAGGATCTTCAAGGCAAGACTACTCTAGTCTGGAGCAGACATCTTCAGGGCGACCACGTTTAAGGGCCTCCACTTTCCCGTTGAATCTTGACCTTAGGAGCCAATATCGACCGCCAGGACAAACATCCAGATCACCGGAGCAACCAGCTCATAATCGTTCTACAACCTCGTCGGCGCAGTACAGTAGCCCATCGATCTATACAACCAGCTATCCTCCGGCACCGTTGACGGCACCTATTAGCACACCGCATCCAAGGGGCGCTACTAATTCAAGGCTGGATGTACCAGACCACTCCGAGCGGAACCTGACTGCTCCAAATTCTTCTGCCGGAGACTTTCCAAGATCAGTCCACGGAGACACGGCAATGAATCCGTCTTCCCACCCGTCTTCCCACACTCGGATGAGAGACTCGTTTAATGGCAGAGTGACCCCATTCGTCCAAAATCAAGAGCGACATGGCCTTTACAATAATGAAGATCTGGATGGGTCAGGCTTGCCGCCGCGCAGATCGAGCTACACCGGCAATGGAGGAGTCATTGGGGAGAGGGATTCTCCAGGAACTCACATATTCAACCACGCCACATGATACCCAAGGTTCAGAGGCTATGTGCAGCCCGGGTTGTCTATTGCTTAGAGCACGCGTTCTTTTTTCTTACACAGCGTGGTCTAGGTGGACAGGTCTGAGCCACAAAGCGATGGTGAGGTATCTCACGAAGAGATGACTTTTTCTCGTGTGTAGACACTGTTTTTCTGGGAATCCGTTTCTTGTTGACATATGGGTAATTCGTATCTTTGGGAGCGGCACGGTCTTCGCGGTCGGGTTGAGGTGGAAATTGGATAGTATCCCTTGTACATGTTCTCTCACGGTTGTTTTGGTCTGGTTGAGGGCTAATCTGCAACTGCGTTCTTGACGATTAAGCTTTGATTATGGGGCATCGCGGCTGATTTTATTGTTTTTTCGTGGAACTGCAATATCTGTTCTTATCGGCTGGTCGGCACAGCGATGAACTTGGGTACCATTTGTCTTGGTTTCGGGCGGCGATACTGATTACGTGCATGCTGTGATATGCACAATGACGAGATTGCCATTTTGAAATGAGCCGAGCCTTGAGTGGATCTCTGTCTGCGTTGAGTCGTGTGAAGATATATGGTCGAGTTTACATTGAACCTAGGAGACGTATTATCGTCAGCCTTGGCCCGGCATGTAATAATAGTAGATGGATGTGTATCGTAGTCCGATGGGTTACGGGGATCAGATATTGCCAGTTTCCTCCTGCGTCCAAGTGGTTGACGAACCAGTTTCGAGAAACGGTTGTCAACAACGGCCAAGGACGGTAGGTTTACCAGATGTAAAGGTGTCATCATGACAAAGAATAGGTAGGTATGCACCAAGACAGAATGTGAGCAGATGCATCAAGATACTCACCCTACCATGCGCGAATGCATTGTCCTAATGACAGAAATAGAATCATGGACATTATCAAAGCATAACAATGAGCTTTGGGCGCTTGACGAATAGGAGCGCAGCTATTGTGTTGAAAAATGTTACTTGCATCAGGTCATCACCGCATCATGGTAGCCGCGCGAGGGGCCCTCGTGATAATGGTTTTAGGCAAGGTTAAATAGTTTTTTCTCGACCACACGGCAGAGTCGTCAGCAGCGTAGGGGTTGAGCAGAGTCAATGCAGCTGGCGGGAAATGTACTGAGCTCGGTGGTCTTGTCAAATGTTGAAGAGAAAAGAAGAAGAAATTTTGCATTGCGGTGACTTTGCTCGCATTAAAGCGCGTGGGGCGTGCTTGCAGGATCACGTGACTTTACTTGCACCTTGCATTTCCAAACGATGATGACATGGCTAAGCTTCATTCGGGCACAAGCTTGGAGCGTGGCACAACACTAGCTTGACACGCGGCACAGCGCTCATGAACATAAAAATCCAGTTCGTATCTCCCGAACTCTACTAAGCCATTAGTTCTTCCGAGGGGGCTACTACGTAAGTAAAAGACATGCGTCGCATAGGCATATGAAGTAAGCTTGCGAGGATAAGGTTGTCGAGACGCGCAGGTTTCTCTAATACGTGGGAGAATATGTATATTAACAATTCATCGTTACGCACAGCGCCACGATGAGCAGCTTCTCGTATTCTTGCCTGCTTCTTCTCGTCCATATCTAGTTTGTTGGATCCGGATGGGCATGTGGGCATTCGGTGAATGGATCCCACCTCTGGCTGGTGATACCTGTGTGTGGCTGGTGAATACACACGCCTCTCATCGGTTAGGGATTGGCGTCTTGCTTCGCCCCCAAAGCAATGCACTATGTAGTTCTTCTTTTTGATTAAACCTGCCTTGGGATACCTTTAACAATTTGGTTGGAAATTCTATTTCAGGTTATCTTTGTTTTAACCAAAATTTTATGTCTGGAGTGCGCGTCCCATTCTTTCCTCGAGGTCAGCACCGCCACAACAACTCGTTTAGTCATCGCTCACCCTAGCCTCCGCCTTCCTCCGCCTTCCTTTCTTCATCAAACAGCCATCACCAACACCTCGCCATCGCTCCACTGACGCTGCCCTTGCCTCTTCGCAGCCACAACTGCCGACGCTAAATCTTCCACCAAAAGTCGAGCAAGAGAGAGGATACTTCCGCAAAGTGCTACTCTAGCCCCGTGACGAACGAACGAACCGAAATACCACCCTGCCAAGCCTTCCTCGGCACGCGAGCGAACAAAGCGTCAGCGGCATCGCGAACCCCAACGACGTCGCCATGGCCGACTCGGTGAACACGGGCAACAGCGCCATCGATAGTGGCGGCGCTCTCGACCAGATGGAGATACATCTCGACACTCTGATCAAGCGCAAGCGCTCCTCCGAAGACCATGGCGGGCCCGAGCTGAAGAAGGCGCATCACGATACTCCAAACAAGCGTAAACGATCAGTAGGAGACGATGGCGGGCCCGAGAAGAAGAAGGCGTACCTTGAGGGGGATGACCCGAATGCCCACTGGCTTCAACGGGATCTCGGCGCAAAGTACCTGGTTTGCCAAACTCCTCCCACCCAGTCGCTGCCGCGAACGACTGAGGATCTCTATGAGATGTTCAATCTCACGGGCCTTGCTGCCGAAGTGGCTCGAGAGAAGCCCAACGGCGAGAAGAATGCCCTCCGAAAAACCTACAAGGGACACATGAAGCGGTTGGGTGTTGCCGGCCATTTTGACGTCGTTAAGAAGCCTGAAGACGCACCGTCAGAATTCATGGCTATGCTTCAGGTTCCGGATCTTGAATGGGACGTCCATCAGGTCAAGGGGAAGGAGATAGACAGCGGGCTATCAGAAACCACACTGGCAAGCCTTGGGCGCGCGTTAACCATCACGCCAGGCCCCGTCCCTAAAGCGGTCTGGGACTCCTCGGTCCTGGATGAGCAGTCCCTCTCAAGCGGGATCGATGGGATGAAGACTAAACCCGCAACCCCCGGAACTCCGCTTCCGGGAACGCCTGGCGCAAACAGCCGAACAAAACCCAATTTCCCACTCGGGCATGACCCCTCGCGGCCGAAACGGAGCATCAAGAAGCGGGCGTATGGGGACAATAGCTTCGAGGGCTACGGTGAGGGGTTCCCGGATGACGAAGGGGGCTACTCCACGGGCGAAGGAGAAAGCGGGGCGAAGCGACGCAACAAGGCAAGCTCCTTTGACACTCTGATATTTCTTGTTCTAACATGTTATAGAGCGGTAACTGGTCACCGTACCCTAGCACCATGCGCCAGCAAAACTATGGCCCGGGCATGGTGGGTGCATAAACCTGCTCGCCGCTTTGCGCTCCGACCTCCACTACCGTTTGAACTAAGTAATGGATCCTTCTGAGCCTGGAGGAGTCCCTCTTCCTTAGCTCATGGTATACATTGAACGATACTGGCAGAAAAGCGAACATGATTTAGGAATTTGTATACGAGTTGACAATGTTCAATGATGCATAGAAGACATCGCCGCGGACAAGTGCGGCTGTGGGGTCAGGCTGGCTTTCGTTTTCTCTTTTTTTTTTTGTTTGGTTTTGTTTTTGGCTGTGCATCTGACGCAAGAAAAGTCGATGCTTCTTTTACAAGCAAGGTGTTTAGGCAAGGGGAAAAACACAGTGACCACGAGAACTAGAAGTTCTCAGAGCCGAAATGGCTTTTGGTTGTCTACTACCGCTCTGATAAAGGCGGGAGGGATCATATAAGCATGTGGTGGCAACGCACCAAGGGGGGCTGGAGTATGGGTCAAGGTACGAAGTGGGCTGGTAAAGCGTATCATGTGGTCCTTTTTATGGGGGGAATTCCCTTCCAAACGCTTGACTCTATATACCCTGAATTGAGAGTCTGGTTTCAGCGTGATTAAGCTTCATTCTCAGGTGCGGCTCCAAGAATGTTGGCATGGTTTCATCACCAGAGTGGGCTGGATAATTGGTTTCAGGGTATAAAACTACATACTGGTTACACACAGGGTATACTAAAGGCATAATTATTGTGATATTAATATCAATATAGTGAAACAAATCCCAAGACAGGACCGCTGGATGATGTACGTCTCAGTGTCTTTGCCCGTTTCCCATAACCTTTTCCCCTTTTGCTCGCTCGCTGGACATGCTTAACGCTTAGATCGTCACATAGGTATCTAGGGAGCCTACAGAAAGGCCTTGTAGCGTTCCTGTTTATGCAGCCTCTGTACATGGTGGCCTGGTATACCTATGTCGGTATAAATTGTCGTAAAACTCGTTTCCTCGTGTATTTCGGGATCCGTCTTGCACTCCTTTAGGTCTGGGCCAAGGGCATTGTTCCCCTCTTGGAAATGTTGAGACAGTCTGCTATTGCTGTCGACGTTGCTCCTGCCGTTGCTGCTGACTGTCTTGAACGGACATGGAATCACTGTCAAAATTCCCGTTCTCAACGGATGGGTATGCGCCGCCACTCAGCTCGGCCCAGCTCCAGTCGAGCGTCATGGGCAGGGAGAAGAGGTCCTGAGGTAGGAGGGGCTGCTGGAATGGTGCACCCATGCCTACCCCCGGGGAGTCTGTGGAGGGGAAGCCGCCAACATCGGCAAAGGGGTCAAAGTCGCCATTCTGCGGTACGCGAAGCTCCTGAGGTAGACCACCTGACGAGGCCATGGAGGGCGACCTTCCGCTGATAGACCCAGTCATGGGACTGTAGTTGCCCTGCGACGGAGATAAGGTGCTGCTCTCGAGATTACTGACTAGCGTCGGGTTGGATGTAGTGGTCCGTGGCGTCGTCGTCTCTCCGGTTGATATAGATGCCTGAGAAGCCGACTCGTTCGGTTTTATAGGGCTAGAGCCTGTACCTGGCCTGGCCGACGAAGCTGCTGCTTTGGCCGGATCCTGATTCTTGCGTTTGCGGCGAGAAAACTGCTCCTTTTCCGCCTTTCCAATGACAGATTTGGCAATACGCTCAAACTCAGCGCATACCCCGAGCATACGGTGAACCCCGCCCTGTTCGGCCTCCTGACCCAGCATGGAAAGGAAACTGACAACCTGGGTTATCAATACAATATCGCTCTTGGCCCTTGGATCAAGGGGATTGTTGAGTATATTCGCAAAGAGTGTCATCAGCGAGGAGACAGGAAAGTACAGGATCATCCTAGAAAGCTGATTAGCCTAGAACTGAACTTACAATAGGTCGATACATACCAGACACAACTAAAATCACCCTGAGGAATATACTTTAGCAAAGATATTGAAGCTCGCGCGGCAGTTGTGCACAGGGCTGCAGAGCAGTAGACCCTCGGGTTGAGAGCACGTGTGTTGAGACCCTGAATGGCGTAATTGTACAGTCTGCTCGTCCAGAAGCCATGATGAACAGACATGCGATGGATGGTCGTCAAGCAGTTGTAGTATGCGAAATGCAGCATGACCACGTGAAGAATAAGTGGAGTATGCGACGCTTTGATCTCATGTTCGGGGCGGAAGTCGATGGGGATCCTGTCCTTCCAGTCCTCAAGCTGCTGGTCCAGCTCCCCAATCGTATTGAGTAGCTCCCCTGGAGACTGCTTGGTGGCCTTTGTCGAATACAGGCGCCTATACACATTGCTCTCGATGACCGAGAACTCACACATTGCATGGAATAGATTCATTTTGCCCTTTCCATCTGCTAGTGGGATGTTGCCGATGTTGTCGTCGGGATCAGCATTCGGAAGCTCCACGTTCATGTCGTCGTCGTCCTGGGCTGGCGGTCTACCGGACCGAACGCACAAGTTCTTGTCCAGGATATAGGCAATCCAAAAAACCCTTTTTCGCTGCTCGATTTCGATAGGATTCAAATTGAAGCCGGTACCGCGCTTGTGCAGGCCAATACTATGTGACAGGCGAATGGCTGTGGCGACGAGTAAGGTGCTCGGCTGCGGATTCGGAGTGCCCTGCATGAAGAGAGCCATGCCCAGCAAGCCTTGGACGCTCAGCAAATCAGTGTTGCGCATACTCAGCTCGGTAAAGACCCCCATGGCATTCTTGAGATACCCCCAGGCCTTGTCGTCTTCCTCCTGTGGCACGAGGTTGCTCATCACCCGCAACCGGTGTGCGATGGCCAGGGCGCAGTTCAGACTGGCCCACCATCCTGAGCCCTGGTAGGGGTCCGAAGAGTACTGCCGATGGACCAGATGCATGAATGTTGGCTGGTGAAACAGGGGGAGCATACAGTTGAAGTTCTCAAAGTAATCCTTGAGAAGGGAAAGGGCCTCGTCTTTCGGAGGCAGAGGTCGGAAAATGGGACGCCGGAAAACATCGCTGAAGACCTCAGGCTTCCAGTTGGTCCACTTGTGATCATCGACTGAGACCTCGGAGATCATTTTCTGGAATGAATCGTCCCCTGTCTTCGAGTTCACCCACTGGATACCCTGGGGAGAGAAGATTGAGAAGCCCGACGATGATCCTGGCGACATGTGAGCCTCAATGAACCGGAGAAGAAGATAGATACATTCAAGACTTACCCAGATACCGTGTCTCCCCGGATTGATTTGTCACCAGAGAGCACATCATCTCAGACAGTACCTCAACGTCTTCCTCATCGTCCTTGGTTTCGGAAGGGATAGTGGACCTTCGCCTCTCGTCCTTTTCCCTTTTAGCATTGGATGATTCCGGGGACACCCCTGGACTTTGAGGGGATGTTGGACCGTCATGGGCTGACGCCTCCTGTGACGGGGAGGTAGAGTTCGACCCGGTAACGGTTGATCCCTGGAGCGATTGCTGGTTCCTCTCTTCCAGCCTCTTCTCGAGTTCGGCAAGATCGGTCGACTCCTCATCCTCGCCAAGAAGACCTATCCGACGCGTACATTAGCAACCCCAGAAAATGACCAACTGCCCATGGAACGCACCAGATAGCCTCAGCAAGTGCTCCATGCGGCTCAGCCGGTTCTCCAGGCCTTCTATGTACTTTGCGCTGTGGACAGAGTCAGCGGGGGCAATGGAAAGCCAGACGTCGCGTCTCCACGTACCCCTTGGGAGGGCTGCGCTTCTTCTCCACCTGGGTGAAGACGCAGTCGGTCTTGTAGTTGATGCACTGGGTGCAGGCAGGCATCTTCCCATCGCACTTGATCTTTTTCTTGCGACACATGTCACACGCCTAATGAACGAAGGAACACCGTCGACCGGTTAGCCCTTCTGCACCTTATATTTCGGGGGCACCCGTGCGCGCACGCGCACACGCGTGCGTGCGTGTGTGTGCTTACCCTGGCTATCCTCCTCCTCTTGGCGTCCTGGGACTCGTCGAAGAGGAAGCTCGAGTCGGGGAACATCTGGGCGGCCAACTCGGGGGGCAGCTGGGCCTGGGGGAGGCCGTCGGGCCCGTAGGCGCCAAAGACCTGGGGCGGCGGAGGGTGGCTGACGGGGGCCGGCATGGCGCCTGGGATCTGGAAGTTGATATGATCCATTGTGGGCGGTTTGTGGGAGGTTCAATATCTGATCGTCTCGAGCTCCCGGGAACACTTTTGGAGCCGAGCCAAGTTGAGCCGGGTCGGGCAGAACGAAACGGGCGCGACGAGTGCGCAATGTGCGAGCTGCGTTGGAGGAGGTAGGGGCATCAGGTCAATCTAGTGGACATGTTAGACAGCCGTGGGAGCAGCTTCAAATTATGCAGGTATTCAGGGCGTGGCAGGCGAGAACGAGAGGCTAGAGGGTAGAGAGGCTCGAGGAGGGCGAATGTGTGGCTTGCAACGAGAGAGACAGCTGCCACTGGCTGTGGGAGGGCGAGTAAGGATCGCAAAGGCAGAAAGATTAAAGAGCGAGGCCTCAAAGATCAACGGCGGCTAAGACACGAACAAGGTCAACGGTTGGCATCGACTGTGGTGGTATTCGTACTCGTACTGGTCGGGCAAACCGGAGGAGCCAAGTCGCAGACTGCAGTGGAGTGGATGTGGAGAGGTGGGACGACTCGGGAGGCAGGGGACCGACGGGTCTCTGTACTTTTAGTGCGCGTCTATGTCTCTGACCGCCGCGGCTTCAGAGTGGGCTTTCAGCCTTCAGTGCTTCACAGTCCACACTGCACAACTCCATCTCCTGTCTCCGAGTCACTTTACACAGTACATACCTACTTACCGAGAACCTGCCCGTGTAGTGCCAAGGTACTGTTGTTAGGTGTTATGCACCAGTAGTAGTACTACGAGTACTTCGAATACGAGCACCACTACTTCGTCATAGTACTCTGGTACTCCTGCACTCGCTGCTCCGGCCCAACTACAATCTCCGCGGCCGCCAGGCGTGCAGACTACCATGTTACATTGTGCCTCGTTTTCCCATGCCATAATGGCGTGAACCGTCACCCCGTGGCCATGATTTGAAATCCAAAGTGCGGCCCTGCGGGTGCCCAACAAGAGGGAGGCATTTGGGCAAAGGCGCAGAGTGGCAGTGCAAAGAACTTTCGCGCCCCCGGGCATCAACCACCGATTCCCGTTTCCCAAACCCCCTCTGCTGATCTAGCCTCCCTCCCTCTATCTATTACTCCCTCCGTACGGATAGGCTGTTGGCCATTGGGCCAAGGCCAGGCTATCTAACCTCGTGGCACCTCTCCGGCCCTTTCCCCCCACCATCATCATCTTCCTGTTGGTGACATCGAGGCAACTCTGCTTGTCTGTCCTCAGCTCGCACGTCAAGCACCTTCAGTGCTTTGCAGATGACTGAGTCATGCATTAGTCGCCCGACTTGTGCTTCAACCACCCCTCAGACCGGTTACCTAGCAAGGCTAGACCATGGCGTGAACATCCCAGATGATTCACCACCAGGCACCGGCTTGGAAATTGGCTCAGCCTTATTAGAGCTCATAGAGCCATACGAGTATCCGTACTCGTGGCCCCTTGAGGACTCTGCCCTCTGACGGTCCCTGTTTTACAACAGTCGAGTCACAAGCCTCAACATAGAGCCTGAGGAAACCTGACACTTGTGATCGTTTCATCACCGTCAGAGCACTGTTTAGGCTGACGCACTCGTCTGAAGTCTCGCGGCGATCTGTCAAGGCGGAGGACCAGGTGCCTCGCTGCAATCCAATTGGTATCTTTCAGCTCTTTCCACAGTGTGCTGCCGTGTATGTACAAAAATATGGCCGCAGTGTCTGCCTGCTCCATTGCCCGGCTCTCCTTTCGCTTGCTTGCTCAAGATATCTCAGTCGTTGGCCTCATGAGGGAGGTCATTGCCCGAAATGACGAAAATGAAACGAATTTTAGACAGAACTGGAACCATCTTCTCCTCCCGCCTCTTTCTGTATCTTCAACCCAAACTATCAAATTACCATTGTTTCTAACATGATCCATGCTAAATACCAGAGCGATAAATGAGCCAACGCCAAACTCTATGCTCCGTAGTCCCAAGAGTAGTTTAATGACAACATCCAATGGTGCCAAATGAATGTACAGATTATGTATGGTCAAGGAGTGTGCTGTGGACCCTTGCTCCGCGTCGAGTTTAGATATTCTCCTGGAATCTCGACCCGGAGCCTCTTGACCCATCTTGGGATACAAAGCTCCGGCCAAGGGGGTCGCGAGGTGGAGATACCGGGGGAGAGATAGGGTCCGCGAATGGATTTTGCTCCGTCGTAGCAGTTCGACCTGGCCCGGAACGTATGACCGGAACTCCGCTGACCGGTCGCATAGGTGCTCCTAGAGCAAGGTGGTGAGGTCCAGTACTGGGATCAAAAGACTGAGACCCGCGATAGTAGTCCGAGTCCCCACTCATAACACTCTCCCGAGGGTCCGAGTATCCGTCGCCGCCGTGCTGGAGCACCGACGGTAGCTTTTTGCCTGATACCCGGACGAAGCCCCTCTCTCCAGTTCCCGCCGCTGGAGACGGTGGGTGGCTTCTCTTGCCAGTCCAGCTGACCACCGCTGCCGGCACGGAGAACGGATTCGTAGTTGACCGCTCAGCCATGGGTGCCGCAGGCCCACTGCCCCCGTTTCCACCCGAAGTTGGCGGCGCGGTGATAGCTCGCGACCCTGCTGCTTGATCACCGATCAATTCCTGAACGTCGCTCCTCCTCTTCTTGTACTTGATGGCCATGATGACTAGCATTAGGAGAAAGGCAACGCCGGCAATGCTGCCGACAACGCCTCCCACAATCTGCTTCTGCTGAGGTGAGAGATCTCCAGCACCGCCGCCGCCGTCCGATGACTTTGAATCCGCAGGCTCCGTGGGTTTCGTGCCTCCTCCCGTCCCGCCAACCCACCCATGGATATCAGCCGTTCTAGTTGGCTCATCAGTCCAGGTCGAATGGCCGGAACTATATGTTGTTCGGAACTCCTCGTCGGATGTTGATGTGAAAGATATTGCTGATGGGAGAGAACTTGACTTCCCACTACTCGAAGACTCTGACATAAGAGTAACGTTCCCAGAAGTAGCTAATAATTGATCGTCAGTTGAGTCTACCCGACGAAATGATGTGGGTTTCCGTACCATTATGGTGTATGCCCCCTGAAGGCGAGACAACTGGCGCTGCGCTCGACAAAGGACTAGACGCCGACCCGGAAGCTGAAGGAGTTATGGTTAGAGAGGCGGGTGATTCCGTCGGATGCGACACAGAAGAGGACGCTATTGTCGAGGAGGTCAAGGGGAGCGTATGCGACGGTGATGACGTTAGTGCTGATGTGGGTGCTGATGTGGGTGCCGAAGTTGCTGCTGCTGAAGTTTCTGCTGCCGACGTTGCTGCTTCCGACGCTGCTGCTGCCGATGATGATGTCGGCTCATGGTGGCTGGCCTCCGGGCTTGAGGCCGGGGCAGACGGCGACGAGCCTAGGGCGGAAATGGCGACGGTTTCACCCGACGCGCGGTCCACGACCACGGTGTTGGGTGCCACGGAGTTGGTCCGGGTCGTGATGGGGTTGCCGGAAGGGTCTACGACCTGGATGATTTCAATGGTCTGAATGACGCGTGTCTCGTAAGGGTCGTCGTAGGGAGACTGAGCATCGGCGCCGGCGTCGCGAAGCTCCAAAGATCCGTTGCTGTCGTCGGCACTGGCTTCCTTCTGGTGTTTCTCAGGGTCTTCGTGGTCGTCGTCAGCGCTGTTGCCGTTGTGGCAGCCTAATGATGATAGGTGTTGATGGAAGTGCCTGGAACGCGAATGCGAATGTGCGTGTGGGTGCGCGTGCGCGTGGGAGTGCGTGTGAGAGTGAGAATGGGAACGAGCGTGAGATTTCGAGAGTAAGCGAGAGTCGGGATCGAAGTCAGACGAGGAATCGACGGATGGTAATGTGGAAAGAATGGAGTTGTCGTCTTCGTCGTCATGGTGTTGTGGCTCCTGGGCCTGAGGGAGTGAAGGCCCAGGAGCGGCCGGTGCACCGCCGGCGGCGGATGGCCATTGGTCAGGCATGGCCTGGCGCAATCGGCACTGACAAACTGGCGACTGGGCAGCAGCTGCCACCTGTGACCTTGGTGAAAGAGCGGCGCTGAGTGCAGCTGGGCGACCGACGATCGACACCGGTCTAGCGAGTGATGGGCCCTTCCAGTTTGGAGCTGGGGCGAGTCAGGGAAGGAGGCGGAGGGGAGGCGCAATCCGATCCAGCGAAGCTAGTGGCCGAACACGGGCAAGAGTGGGCTCGGGGCTTCTATTTTCTGCCAACGGGCACCTGAGGGCCCTGGTGTCCAGCAGAGGTGTCGGGATTCAGGCAGGCAGAGGAGGTGCTAAGTGGTTGTTTGCATCCTCATGTCGATGTAGCCTGTTTCAATTCGATTGGCCTTGCTCGTATTCCAACGGTCGTCTGCTGCGTGTTTGCGTGTCGCCAATCTCGAAGGGGGGGGCTGTGAGTCGCCTGAAACTGGCGGGCGCTGTCGTTGGCCGTCTGCCAGTAGGTGTGTTTGTCCGCTGCGTTTGCACTTGCCAGAATGCCAGAATGCCAGAATCCCAAAAACCCAGGGGAACGTGCTGGCCTCTGTTTTTGCAGCCTTTTTCGGTCGCAACTCGTCTTCTCCTCCTTGTCGATATTAGCGGATCTTGTCAGCCGCGCGCCCCTTGACCAGCAAACAAGCTCCTGGCATAGTACTCGTAGCGTACGATGACGCGAACGGGTGAAGGGAGCGACGGGGAAATAAAAATAAATGAAGCGAAAGCCGAACAAGGAACGAAACGAAAGGAATATGGTCACTCGTAGATGAGCCAGCAAGAAGAGAAAGGGAAGGGAAAAGACAGCTTCCGTTTGAGCTTCGTCGTCTGTTCTCGTAGCACCACTCGACCCGTCCACCTTCTCTTCTCCGTCATGCAGGTAAAATGAAGCGCGGGTGGCACCAACCGGGGGCTTCTCAACGGCGCGCTGCGCGGGCTGGAAGCAGCCTGGAACCCAGGAATGGGTGGTATAATCTCGCTTCTCATGGCGGGACCTGGCACACTCGGCCAATCACATGACGGCAGTACCACGATGGACAGGGGAAAAGGCCGTCCAGTTCCAAGAATGTTTCCGCCAAGATCTGACCATCAATATCAAGTTAGAAGCCTTGATGTTGTCTTGTTTGTCTTATTATTGTCTTGTTGTCTTGTTGAACTTTGAACGGGTCGACCCAGTTGATCAACGAGTTGCTGTCTGTTGACAGTTCTTGGGAGAGACAGCCGCCCAGCTTCACTCTGCAACTGGGAGAAAATAGCGACCTGCCTGACACGACGGCCACGTTTTTCGGCAGCACAGACGCAGGGGACTTCAGGTGCATTTGCAGTGTGGACGGCTGCACTCTGCAGTGCATCGCATCTCCTCGTACGAGTACGAGTAAGGTAGGTATGGATCTCGTATTCCATTCCACGGTTCCACCAGCCGGCCTCGGCACCCAAGCCGGCCGAGTGGACAGTGGTGACTGGACGGTGGTCAGGTATGCGAGTCCATCTTGTTGGGCGTCTCTCATTTTTATGCACAAAGCATCGTGGCGCAAATCCACCCACAGTCCCTCTCATCAACACTTCCGGTGGATTGTTTCAAGATTGGCCCGTGAATTCCATTCTCAGGGTCCCAAAGACAGATTGAGCAGCACGTGCATCCGAAAATGAAGCCGCCGGATATGCATGGGGCACAGCAAGCATCCTGATATCATGATATCATTCCCCATAAGTTGGTTCAAAATCCAACCTAAGGGTCTCTTCTGGCCATCAGCAAGTCAAGGCCCCGAGGAGCACCCAGATAGGTGGAGCCACCGCAGCAAACGAGATTCCTGAGTTCTCGGATTGCAATTTAATTGGACGCACAACTGGAGGTAAGCCCCCAATTGATAACAAGATACGCACTATTCGATATACTACTAGTAGTATATGGAGTAGTATACGGAGTATCCGTACCTGATGCGTTGAAGAACGAAGCTTGAACCTACTTGGTAGTAGTGTCTTCGACGACGATTGGAGGGGTGCTGGACCCAGACTTCGAAACGCTTTCTAGAAACCAACCAAGATCAACGTAGCTTACCAAATTGGCAATAGTAGGACTCGGAGTGAATAGGACCTGCAGATGAACGAACGGCATATATTCACAGCATTTCCTGGCACCCTTTTCGTTGTTTCACTTAGCTACCGAATTCCCTGCTACGAGCACTACTGACTACCTAGGTAGTAAGTAGTATGTAAACTCGTCGCTCTCGTTGCCTGAGTTGAAGCTCTGATGCGGGGGACAGACGGATCACCCCTAGATACCTACCTAGGTACTACCGCTAGGTACTAACCGTTGTTATTTGACTGGGCGACTCCCTGTGAACGATAGCCAGTGACTGTATACGAATCTGAACCAATGTATGTCGCCGAGGGTGAAAATGAATCATCGAGTACTAGTACGTAGTATCGAGGATTATTCTTTGTACCGTCATGCTGTGCCACCAGCAACGCTGGCCATTCTACTGCCTCTATCGCTGCCCCGCCCCCGCCATCAACAACACACGCTGCTGTTGCGCACCCTCCAGGCCTCCCAGGTCCCTGAAACACCCTGAGGGTTGTGGTAGACGGGCCCAACAAGAAGAGCTACTTACGCACCTGGTAGTAGTACTTAACCTGCCCTTGGTCATCAATGGTCCCTTCGCCAACCTCCGTCTGCCAGACCATCTCCGTCACCAAAGCCACTCCCCCCGGTCCTGTCCGCATCTGCAACATCTAGATAAGCTGCCGTAAGGAGCACGCGCACATCGTCGCCAGCCTCGTCTCAGCCGTCGCCGTTGCCAGCGCTGTCCTCTTGGCCACTGCGCCCGCCGCCCGCCGGCCTTCGGCTTGACGTCACACTATGAGCGCCGGTCTGGGCAAGAGTTCCAGTCCCAACTCTATCTCCGACTACGCCTCCAAAACCGCCGAGTCGCTCCCCTCGCCAGGAGAACCCCCCAAGTTCTCCCCCTACCTCGCACCGGATCCGCGCACCTCGTCGTCCCAGTCCCTCGTCTCCAATGTCTCCGACTCGGACCCGCGCCGCACTCTAATCCTCATCTACATCCATGGCTTCTATGGCAATGACCAGTCCTTCCAGTCCTTCCCCTACCATGTCCACTCGTTCCTGAGGACGGCCCTCGCCGAGACTCATGTCATCCACTCCAAGATCTACCCGCGCTACAAGACGTACCGCGCCATCGAGATTGCTCGCGACAACTTTAGCCTGTGGCTCGAGCCCCACGAGTCGCCTACCACCGATGTTATCCTCGTGGGGCATTCGATGGGAGGCATTCTCGCCGCTGATGTGGTGCTCATGGTATGTCCCAAATTGGATAACCTCCTGGTGCCATAGCAGATGTACAGAAGTATGCTGACAAGCTGCGCAAGCCCAGCCGGAACCCATACAGCCACCACCCATTCAAACATCGCATACTAGGCACCATCGCGCTGGATTGCCCCTTCTTGGGCCTTCACCCGGGCATCGTCGTCTCGGGGATATCCAGCCTCTTCCGGGAAGCCCCAGAGCAGCCGACGGGCCAAGATGCCTCCTCGACCACCTCGCAACCCCAATCTCCAACTGGAGATGCGCAGGTCACCGCACCCCCAAGGCGACAGGGGACGGTAGACCCCCTTTACGACCCCCCGTTCTTCAACGATAATCCCTTCCGGGAGGCCCCCTTTGTCAAGCGCCTTGTGCACTTTGCTAGGAAGCACAGGTCGGAGGGCATCTTCAACGCCACGGCCAAGCACGTGCTCTCCCATCTCGAGTACGGCGGGTGTCTTGCCGATTATCCTGGCCTCAGCGCCAGATATAGCAGGATCCGTCAGCTAGAGGACGTCGATGAGCTCCAGGCACTGTATAACGGGCAGCCATTGGGAGATAAGGCGAGGGTGCGGTTCGTCAACTACTACACACTGTCGTCTGGGCGCAAGAAACCAGACTCTTCGTCCAGCCGAGCCCCCAGTCAAGGTCTTACGCCGGTCACGTCAACGAGCGCTGAAGGGGACTCGTTGGTAAGTCGGGAAACAACTCAAGATACCGGAACATCATCAGCATCTTTGACAGATTCCACCGTAGGTATCTCAGTGGAAGACCATGGTGGGGATTACAGAGACCTGAAAGATTCCAAACGCACCAGTTTGGATCAGTCGGCCGACGGCAGCCAACCTGCCCAGGATGCTGACTTGATCGTCACCGGGATGGACGCTCTCTTAATGCAAGAGCTCGAACCTTTGCCCATGCCAGATGATGATCAGACCTTCACCAAAGACCCGGCGTCGGACCTCCCGCCCATTCCCAATGCCCCCGTCAGGCCGCCTACACCCGACTTCGAACAGTACACCGACAAAGACGCCCGTAAGCAGGCCGAAAAAGAGGCCAAACGGGTCAAGAAGTCCTACGAGCAGGCCTTGAAGGACCACAACAAGGCGATCCGAGAGCGGCAGAAACTCCTCGAGAAGCGCCGCAAGAAGGCGCAGAAGGACCAGGAGAAGATCGAAAGGGAAGAGGCGAAGGATTACAAACAGATGCAAAAGCTTGAAAAGGATGCGCAGTCCCTCGACAGAGAAGAATCGGCGACTAGCCATGTCGAGTCGGGGGTAGGGGATGCCCACGGCCCTGAAGCCGAGAAGGCCAAGAAGAACAAGAAGTTCTGCACGCTGCCGAGGAAGGTCCACGGTGTCAATGATAGCGCTTGGGTGGACATATACATGGACGGCATGGATGAGGTCAGCGCCCACTGTGGGCTCTTCTTCCCTGGGCCACACTACGATAAGCTGGTTGGCGATGTGGGGAGCAGGATCATGGGCTGGGTCCAAGACGATCTTACCAAGAGGACCATCCTGGAGATGGAGCAGAGCCAGTGATCACGGAAGCCGGAAAAGGAGACTTTTGTTTTGGACGAGAGAACCTATACCCCTTTATTAATAATTCATTATTACCTATTCGCAGACACGCCGCCAAAGTATATCATGACATGTGACAGCCCCGAGCCACCCCCATGGTATCTATGCCAGTCCAGAACAGAGTAAAAAAGTGAGACAGAAGAACAGGCCCCTATGTAATGTCCAGGTCATGTACCGTTAGTATATGTCAACTTCTCGCAGCACCATTTTGACGTCTCCTTTGCTGCCGCATTCCAGCCCGACGCCCTCGATGACGGCCGTCTCGTTGCCGACCGTCTTGAACTCGGTAAACGACAATGTCAGGGCACCAAACCGTACCAGACGACCCTCTCCTTTGTCGGCCTTCTCCCCATTCTCCTTATTCTCCTTATTCTCCTGAGTTTCCGCCGCCTCCTCCTGTTCCTTCTTCTCCCCCACTTTCTCATCATCTTTTTCTTCCCCCATCTTCTCCTGCTCCTTCTCCTCTCCCTCTATATCTTTTGTAGTCTTCCAATCCTCTCTCCTGAGGATCAGCACAGTCGCCTCCTTAGCCCCCGTGCCGCGCCAGTTCCTCCCCGATACGAGCAACCCCGTGAGCGGATACTCGCCATCCGGTATCGGCGACACCTCATCATCCAACTTCGCCGCACGAAACCACTCCTCGACGGCCTCACGCTGCGCCGCGCCCAGCCCCGCCCCTGTCAGCGACACGCGATCGCCCTCCCGCCGCGCCACCACGTCGAAGACGTAGCTCCGCACGCGCAGGAAGCGGACCGCCTCCTCGCGCCGGCCGCCAATGGCCTCGCCGTCGGCCTCCCAGCCCAGCACCTCGCCGCCGTCGAACCCGACCAACACCTCCACGCCCGGCGGCGCGCACACGTCGGCGCGCCCCGCCTCGGGCCCCAGGCTGAGCCGGAACGAGTGCTGCGGGGGCGTGCCGTGCCGCGGGGGGCGCAGGCGCCAGGCGAGCCACGTCCAGGAGGGAGATGCGCGCCGCGCGGGCGGGTCGAGGAGGTACGGCGTGGAGGGCGCGGTGGCGGTGCTGGTGGTCTGCGAGGCGCGCGTGGGGGTGGGGAGCCAGCCCAGGGCGACGGCGAGGCGGTCGGTCTGGCTGACGGCCCTGTTGTCCGGGGAGGAGAAGGCTTGCGGGTGGAAGAGGGGCAGGCCGAGGAAGCTGTCGACGGCGCGGTCCATGCGGCTGTAGTGGCAGAGGAGGCCTCGGAAAGCATCCAGCCTGTCCTGGGGACGGGTGTGCTGCTTGCCCATGTAGGCCTTGATGTGGTTCTTTAGATCGTCAGGCTGTGTGCCGGGGCCCGTCTCAGGGAAGACGCGCCCGAGGTTGAGGTCGGAGGAGAGCTTCAAGGGGATGGAGAGGGATTCGTGGCAATGGAGAGTGCCGCACTGGAAGTAGGCTTGTGTGGGTGTGAAGACGAGGCGCTGGCGCGAGAAGAGACCCTCCTGGTACGTCCAAGCCCTAGATGCCCACGTGGAGCTGGCCACCTCGAGATCTGGCCGCAGCAGGGAGGTGGTGAAGAGGCCTGACCCTGTCTTGAGCGAAAGCTGCGGATCGCGAGGGACACTGACACCAGGGATGCCGCCGCTGACGCCGTCGCCTGCAGCCACCACCAGCGTCAGCGAGGACTGGGAGAATATGTCGCCCATGAGGTCTCGTTGCCGCTGCCTCACGTCGTCGGGAAGCTGGAAGAAGCAGTAGCGGTCGATCCAGAGGTACCGGAACCCCAGCGACTTGGCGAAGTCGACGGCGTCCGCTATCAGCGGAGGCATATCCTCGGGCAAGCTCCCATCCTCGCCTGGCTCCTCTCCCCAACCCCCCTCGCCCCAGACGTAGCTGAGGGTGGCATAATCAGGCCTGTTGGTATCCAGATCGTCGGCGGAGACGATGCGCCTTTCCTGCGTGTCGACCAGCCTCAGGCCCTCCACCAGCTTTCCACCCCTCTTACAGCCGTCCCTCTCGCTGTGGTGATCATGGCAGAACTTGACCCACGTCCTGGCCAGCACGGGGTCCAGTAGCGGTGTGACGGTTCTCCCGCGAATCCCAACCACCCTCCCGTTGCCCAGGTACCCAGCCACGCTCGCGCCCTCGTCCTCGGTCGCCTTGACCACGTAGCCCCAAGGCAGACTCTTGTTCCGCGCCATGACCTCAATCAGCACCGCCGCGCCCAGCTCGTGCTTCTCCCGCATGCCCAGCCGCTCAAAGGCTAGCCTGATGCGCAGGTACGGCGCAAACTTGCCGCCGCCGCCGCCACTGCCACTGCCATTGCCCTCGTGCTCCGGCCCCCCCGGCAACGACCCGACGCCCAGCAGCGCGCGGAAGAAGGCGCAGTAGGGGCAGGCGGGCTCGCCGTCGTGCTCGAGCACGTGCGACAGGCCGATCCACGGGCGGGGCTGGCCCGGCCGCCAGTCGAGCAGGCTGGGGAAGTCGATGCCGGCGCACGTGGGGCAGGTCAGCTCGGGGACCTCGTCGGCCACGAGGCGGCTGGAGGAGGGCGTGGATGCGCGCGCGGGCCTCCCGCCGTGGACGAGGCGGCTGGAGCTGAGCTGGTGGAAGCAGGGCGCCTCGTAGAGCCTCGAGGGCGCGGGCTCGCTGTGGGAGCTGCCGGACGAGCTGTCCTTGGCGCGGCGGCGGGCGAGGATCTTGGTGAACTTCTTCATGGCGGCGATGTTGTTGGTGTGAGATGCCAGGCCTCCCTCGCCCGGGCACGCGCTTGGCGGCTGCCCCGGGACGCGCCTGGTGGTTGGGGATGCTATCGCTGTCGCGCAATAGTCTGCGACATGTCGGCAGTGGCCCAAACTCGATCAATGTCCAAGACCCCTGGTGCAGAATCAGACAGATGATTCGATGATTCGATGATTCGATGATTCGATGATTTGATGATTCGATGAGGCCTGCCGATCGCTTCGGAGCCACGTGGTGGAAAGTCTAAGATGGGCAATAAGATGGGCAATAAGTCGGCGTGGTTGGCAGCGAACTTGGGTCGTTGCTCGGCCGAACCAAGCCACGCGACGACACCAGGCGCTACTTTATTTCCTGGTCAAGCAGGTCGCGGAAGAGCTGGGAGCTAAAACTTGGGAGCTAAAACTTGGGAGCTAAAACTTGGGAGCTAAAACTTGGGAGCTAAAACTGGAGGGAGCTAAGTTGCTAACAGCCTAACACTTGAGGGGAATCTGGACACTTCGGGGTTCGGGGTGAGGAGGGGGGGCGCCAGGCTGCGGACGGCGGACGGCGGACGGCGGATGGCGGATGATTAGGTAGCCAGCCCTTGGGTGAACTGGTCAACGGTCAATGGTCGATGGTCAATGGTCAACGGTCAATGGTCAATGGTCCCCGACTCCCCGACTCCCTTGGTTGATGGCTAATTACCACCACATCACAATCAGATAGATGCTCACTGCGCGCCTTGCTGTCTTGTGCAACCTGTGTCCAGGGGTCCCGCCAGCCTAACAGCAATTGGCATTTCCCACTAGCACAGTAGTACGTAGGTACCTGGTCCTGCAGACCTGGCATCCTGTCAGACCGTCAGTGGATACTGGATCATCTGGAATTCTGGATACCATGGCAATGACAAGAACCGGCTCCCCATACAGTGGGGAAGAAAGGAAATTGGATAAAATAGCGTCATCTGATAATGGCCAGTTGGCCACTGAGCGAGTGGTCGAGTGGTCGAACGGTCCAGCGGTCCAGCGGTCCAGCGCCATGGCCCATCCATCATGCTGGAAAATTCGGAGGTAGGACCGGTCAGTCCGGGCCAGCTCCAGTACCAAACTCTCGATACCTACCGTACTAATAAGTATGTAATAAGCACTGCTGCCGACAGTCGCGAGCTGCTGTTGGACGTCATGCATCAAGGACAATCGAATGTGTTCAAATTCTCGTACAGAGCTGGGAATTCAAAACTCTAAGCTGCATGTGATATCTGGGCTCGACGCGCTCTCATGTGCTCTCATATACTCTGATGTACTCTCATGTGCTGGTATGACGCTCAGCGTGCAGGTCTTCAAGTCTTCAAGCATATGCCAAGGTATGGTCGTCTCGAATCATGCCCGTGACCCCAATGCTGGCCTCGCCACCAGCAACACTCGGTCCACGCACATAGATCTTGGCCTAGTGTTAGCACTTTCCGTGTCACAGCCAAGGGAAACCCAGGACTCACCTCGCCCTCGGCCTTATCATCCGTCGTTCGCAAATCCCCAGAGTCCTTGAGGAATATCTCGATGCTTGTCAGAGGTGCCCCAAAGTGGCCCTTGCCGTCTGCGTCAAGTCTGTAGTCAAAGTACGCCGTCTGGCAAACAGCTCCAGCAACCTTGGCTGCCGAGAGCGCATACACAATCTTAGCGCCGGTGAAGATGCGTAGGTCAGAGAGCACCTTCGATGACAGGTGCGGCTCGTCCGCGCCGGCCCTCTCAGCCACACACACAAGCCGGAGTTTTCCGGGCGTGGTGCCAATGGCGGGACGGGCTCCGGAGGAGAACGGTGACAGGATGTTGGATGGAGAGAAGATACCCTCCTGAGTAAGGGCACGTGTGGAAAGCGCATGGGCAGCCTTGGCCAGAGCCGAAGTAAGCTTGCCACTGCTCTCCTCGTGGGTCTTGAGCAGAGTCCTGGGGCTAGTGACGACAACAGTAGGGGCAATACCCTGAGTTGCGAGCACCAGATCTGGGGACTTCCCGGCCACCGAGTTAAACGCCACCGAGGCGTTGGAGTATAACGCCGCCAGGGTCAGAACCAGAGTGTGAGTATGAGCCAACGAATCGGCGGGAAGAAACAGATCGGACGGGTTCAGGCGCTCCCTTGCAGGGAAGGCAGCCAGCTGCCCGGCGATACCGGCAACTAAGTTGTCCTGGCTGAAGCGAACCATCTCCTCTATCTGGCCCGGCTTAGACTGCCAGAAAGTCACGACGTCCTTGGGAGCCGTCGCAGGATCCAGGGGCAGGAGCTCGGCACCGGCAGCTTCGGGGGCATCGTTGATAATATCCTGCCACGTGGCAACATTGACGGTACCACCCATGCCCTTGGGGACCTCGTTCCAGTCAAGATGGCTGCTACCTTCCTCCACCACCCAGATCAGCTGCCTTAGCGAGGGATACGCCTTGACAACCTTGTCAAAAGGAAAGGCACCGGAAGCCGTAACCACAGTGTCGGCCGCAGAGCGCCGCAGCATCGAGACGAGCTCATCGCTTGAGACGTCGAATGGGATCAGGACGGTCGTCAGGTTCGGGTAGAAGCTGCAAGCGAAGAGGGTGGTGATGAGCTCGACAGAGTTGGGCAGGTAGACGGCGACCCTAATGCCGCCCTGCTCTGCAATATGCTGCCCGATGAGGTTTATCTGCCTAGTGAGGTCCTCTGCGCGCCATGTCAGCCCCTTCACCTCCATGTCCCCCCACACCCCAAGGTAGACTCACCAGACTTGTGTTCAATGACTTTCTGCGAACCCAGAACAGTCAGGATCCTCCCCTTGGCGCCATTCTCACCACCAAGAGCGGCCTTGCGCCAGACGTCCCTCAGGTCACCATCGCGACCCCTTGCCCACTTGGAGGCACTGGGGTCCTTGACATTAAGCCCGCTGTTAAGGGACATGCCATGGGGTGCAACCTGGGAGCGGTACACGGCGCTCTGGCCCTCGTTACGCACAGTCGACGGGACACTCTGCCTCGCGAGCAGCATTGGGTGTACGTCGGGTTCGCGGGAGGAGATGACCCGGTACGAGACGAGGAGCACCAGCAGCGTGGCTAAGCCTGTCGAGTACAAGTTCCATTGCCCGACTAGGCTGGTCAAGCCAGCGTCGATGGTGTCGAACACTCCCATTTTTCGTGTCGAAGGCCTTCCGGTCAGCCGTTTGTTTTCGGTACGGTCAGTCGCCGTGAGATTCGGTGGGAGGTGGTGGGCGTTCGTTAGGGCGTGAGGAGGTCGAGGTTCCTCGGTGGGAAGATGGTCTGAGCTTCGTGGTCATCAAAGCTGCAGAGAGATAAGAGGGCGAGATCCTCAGCGAGCTCGAGGATTCTCGTGTCAATAACGAGCAAGTGCTCCTTTCCGTGGAGGTAAGGGAGTCGGGCGCCCAACAACGAGGTCTGGGCGATGAGGTGGGCGATGAGGTGGGCGATGAGGTGGGCGATGAGGTGGGCGGGTGGTGGGTGGTGTGTTGGATGGTGGTCTGGTAGATGGTGGTCTGGTAGATGGTGGCCTGTTGGCTGGGAGGACTGAGGTCAGGACCTAGGCGCCTGTTCCCCGCCCCACGCCGTCGGGCAGGCACCTACTCTCCTGTGTGCTGCGCACCTCATCATACCTTATGACCCGTCGACTTGCTCTAAGCGAATAGGCAAGTACCCGAGGCACCCAAATGCGCTGATATGGCTGCAGATTCTGGCGCCCAATACTCCGTATCAAATGACGTATCCTTATTATCTGGGTACGTAGAGCCTGGGCGCTACTGAAGCTGGGCTTATCAAGTCATGTCCACCCCCTGCTGGTGCCTTGCTGATAGTCCAAACCTAAACCCTGTGGTAGTTGATTAAAACGCCAAGTCACACACGTTCATTATCACGGGCAAAAGAAGTGCGAAAGAGCGATTAACAGTGAATAACTTCTTTTTTTTTTGGTCTTTTCTAGTCCTGGAACTCCTCAGTCCACTCTTGTCTCCGTTGTCTGCCTTCCATGGGAACAGAATCCGGGAATGCCAAAGCCTGGTCCCATTTACCAAGGACTCATCCCAGCTGCCCTTTCACAGCCAGGTACTGGCACTCCATGTTCCTCTGCCAAACGGCCTCAACGGTCAACAAAAAACCTTTGACCAATGCCGTCCACCCATAAAATTCATAACCTTTGTGTCGAGACGGCCTCGATCGTGCTCGTCGAGTGCAAAAGAAAACAGAGATAACTGGCCTTAACGACCATCCTTCCTCCGTGCTCTTTCCATGCCCTTTGTCTCCGCGTCAGTCCCTCGCCCGGGAGACGGTCGAGCACATGTTCCACTGGAGAACTGAGAAAATCCACTTTTGTCTATGTCCGCACGGCGATGTCATGACCCTCTATCGTGAAAGCGAGAAAATGCCCTCTCAGGGGACCCCTGGTAGACGGCAGAAACATGAGAATCGTGATGTGAATCGTGATGCGTCTGTCCAGATCAAGGCTGCCCTAGATCCATAAACGCCACGTTTCTGTAGCGTCCTGTGCTTCAAGCCCCCAAATCTCGGTCTAAGGGTATCAATCGAGGAGGGTGTCGAAATCAAAACAAAATGCAATCTATCACATGCTTCGTGAATGCCCCAAACCGATGCTGCTTTTCGCCAGCTGTACAGAAGGCACTGATGCCGCCTCCATAGGTCATGCTTGGGTCGCCGTGTCGTAAAAAAAAAAGAGAAACAACCAAATACGCGTGAAAAAGCAAGTCGATGGAAACTCAGCAGGGTAATGCCGAGTAAATGATGCCGTGGTTGTGATATGTGCATGCTGACATCAGGACATGCAGGCCAAGCTCCGCGAGTGGGCGGCGTGCTTGGGGCATTTTACCACCAAGATTGGCCACCGGGGCCGCCAGGGTTGCCGTAGCTGCCACCGCCGCCGCCGCCGCCGTAACCACCGCCAGAAGCGCCACCGCCGCCGCTGTAGCCGCCGTAGCCGCTACCGCCCTGAGGACCGCCGAAGCCGCCGCCGCCGCCACCGTAGTTGGACTGGTGGCCGCCAAAGCCGCCGCCACCGCCGCCACCACTGCCGCCACCGAAGCCGCCGCCACCGCCAAACTTGCGGAAGTCGCGGTTGGCACCCGCACCGCGGCCGCCGCCACGGGACCGGCCGCCGCGACCGCCGCCGCCGAAGGACGACTCACGGGCAACAGTCTCAAGGAAGGCCGGGACCTCCTGGTTGGCTTCCTTAAGGAGCTCGATAAGCTCACGGACCACGCCGCGGTTGCCACGGTTGAAGAAGGCGGTAGCAATACCGGTGTTGCCGGCACGACCAGTACGACCAATACGGTGAACGTAGTCGTCGATATCGGTGGGCAGGTCGTAGTTGACAACGTGGGTGACGTTGGGGATATCAAGTCCACGGGCAGCAACAGCCGTAGCGACCAGGATGGGGCAGCGGCCATTGCGGAAAAACTCAAGAGCACGCTCACGCTCGCGCTGAGTGCGGTCTCCGTGAATCGAAGTGGCAGGGAAGCTCTGGTTGATGAGGAAGTCGGACAGGGAGTCAGCCATGCGCTTGGTCTCCACGAAGATGAGCGTCAGGCCACCAGCGTGGGTGTGAAGAATATCAAGAAGGACAGAGCGCTTGTCAACGTCCTCGACGTACTCGACACGCTGGGTAATGTTCTCGGAAGTAGAACCAACGCGTCCGACGGAAAGGAAGACGTAATCCTTGAGGAAATCCCTGGCTAGCATCTGGATATCGCGGGGGAAAGTGGCCGAAAACATGAGAGTCTGACGGTCGGCAACACCAGGCATGTCCTCGCCCTCGACGATGCGGCGGATCTGAGGCTCGAAACCCATGTCAAGCATTCGGTCGGCCTCATCGAGAACAAGATACTTAATGTTGCACAGAGAGATGCGGCCTCGCTCAAGAAGGTCAACAAGTCGACCAGGAGTGGCAACCAAGAGGTCGCAACCGCGCTCAATCTGACGCAGCTGGGAACCGATATCGGCACCACCGTAGACGACGCAGGGTCGGACCCAGGAGCGGTAGGCGAACTTGCGAGACTCGTCGTAGATCTGAGACACAAGCTCACGGGTGGGAGCAAGAATCAGGGAGGTGGGGTAAGCCTTGCGCTGGCGGCCAAAGTTGCCTCCAGCATTGCCAGGAGCGGCGGAAGGGCCGTTGAGGAAAGCCTGAGACAGGATGGGGAAAAGGAAACCACCAGTCTTGCCAGAACCGGTCTGGGCACAGGCCATGAGATCACGACCACCCGACACAATGGGGATCGAGTACTTCTGGACAGGGGTGGGGACCTTGTAATGAGCCAGCTCAATGTTGCGCAGGAGATGCTCGTCCAGGGGAGGAGTGGTGAACTGGAGAACAGGCTCCGGCACATCGCGACCAGAGGCCTCGACAGGGATGTCGTCGTACTTCTCGAAGTTGATACCGGTGTGCTGCTTGGAAGGGTCATCGGGAGTACCGAACAGCTCACGCTCGACACGAGGGTTGGCCGGGCCAGGAATGTGCTTGCCATCGCGCCACTGTCCATCGCCAGAGCCGCGAGGAGCGTAGTTGCCACCGCCGTGACCACCACCGTGGCCGCCTTCATAATTTCCACCGTAGCCGCCACGACCACCACCGCCCCAGCCGCCACGGCGGTTGTTCTGGAACGCGGGCACATCAGGGCCATTGCTGAAGTTAGCCTGGCGAGCACCGTAGTTTTGGCTACAAAAAACGTCAGCATGTAATAATAGGCAGGCAAGATGTTGTTAACTCACCCGGCCCAGTTGCTGTTGCCCAGGCCATCCACAGGCTGGGGAGCACCGGGAGTAGGACCGGCAGGAGCGGGAGCAGCGGCAGGAGCACCCGGTCCGTTCATTGGGGGAGGGGGCCCCTGGCGGTTGCGCATATGGGGAGGGATGTAAGAGCGGTTCTGGACATGGCCCTGCTGCTGCTGGCCATCCGGGCCAAGGCTAAGGCCACCCATGTTGATTTGGTCCGCCATGTTTGGATGTCGAAGTCAAATGTCGAAAGGGATTCGATTCGTTTCTCTGGACGTGAGGTCGTGAGAGATTGCTTGCGATCGTCGTCAAACGCGTGTCCCTCTCGCTATGTAACGAAAGAGAGTGAAAGATCGGATCTCGTCGTCTGCAGAAGCAGAGGCGGTGAAGGCGAAGTGAGAGAAAGAAAGGAGGATAAAAACTCCAAATTTCCTCCCGATCGATTATGTTTGAGGTGTAAGATACAGCCTGATGCTTGCAAATTCCCCTCGAAGAACAAACAGACTCTTCAAAGGAAAGAAACAAGACAAGGAAAGACGGAAATGCCGTGGGTTGGCAACGATGAGAGGAGAGGGTGTTTGGTTTGGGGGGGGAAGTGAGGTTGTTGTGAGGAAAACAAAAAGACGAGAAGCCGGGAGGCGAAAGGGTAAAAAAAAAAATCGGTCGTGTCAGAAGTGGCTTAGTGGCGCCAGACCAGGATCGGGCGGTGAAAAGTTTTGGGGCGCTGAGCTGGAGGAACCAACGAGCGTGGAGGCTTGTGAGCTTGTGAGGTCACTAGACACTTCTAGTCACCTCCCCTCACCACTGAGGGGCGGGTATATGGTACTCGTGGACACGAGACGACCACGACTCATGATGCCCAATCGAGTCACAGGTAAGGTTCGGGAACCATCGGTGCCTTGGAACCTGACTTAGTAGTAACTTTCGCCGCACACCTTGGTAAGAGTCGGTTTCACTTCAAGATTTCTCGTCCTTTCTTCGATGGCATCTATCCGACCACATTTCCCGGAATGGGTCGCCGCTTATTCGCAGCCACCAAGCCCCTGCATCTGGGCCCTGGGGGCGGTGGGCTGCGGGGCTCTTCAAAGGGCGGTGTTTCATTGCCACACCTTCTTGTATATCACAGACCGACATCGCTACGTACATTAACAGTAGATGTCAAGACAAACGTCTTTGGCGGAAAAATCTACATCTTTTCGTCATCCACATATCGATATCTTCACCTGACACATTAGTTTACTCTGAGACGCTGTTACTTGTCATATATAGTGGATACCTGACTGAAGCATCCGAACCTAAGTAGTTACTATGTTATGATGGTTTGGAGACCTCAATCCAATCACGATGTGCACGACACTTCATTTTCTATCAGGTAACTAATTCCTAGGTTCTGGGCGAGGCCGTGACCATTCTCGGTTTTCTGCTAAGCCTGCACAACCCCACGACTCAAGAGTATCTAGTAACGTCGGGGGGTATCTTCGTCAATTGGGAGGGGCAGAATCTCGGGTACTCCCTTCAACATAGGTAATATCACATTTAAGCGATGTCAACAATGCCAACATGCTAGTGAAAGACCGAGTGTGCGCATTGGTATTCAGGGCTCTCCTAATGCATGCATCCTATATCGATTGGTTGCAATTTATCACATCGTAGCAAAGCTTTTTAGGCGGTTGACATGGGCAGGTACAGAGGGACAAGCAGCATGGCCAACCTCCTCTGCCACACTTGAGAATGAAGGCTGGCGCAGTCAATAAGGGGGGTCATTTCCTAGACCCGTCTTATGGGAAGCCAGCAAGTTGAACTATTCCGATCGATTCCGGATCCTAGCCTTTAGCCGGTCTAAAAGTACAATCCGTATTTCTCCCCACCAGGCCCCAACACTACGCGCTCTTGACCACCTTGTCGTCGTCGAACGGTACGTCGACAATGCCGTCCGTCTTGATAGCCTTCACAACCATCCCCTTGAAGTCGATCGGTAACCGCCGCTTCAGCTCATCGGTACACATGTTCAGGAGCTTGATGCCCTCGTCGTAGCTGATGTCGGGGTGGTGGTGCTTGTCCAGGATCGAGAGACAGTAGTATCTAAGAATCGCAGTCAGCATCCGTCATTCTGAGGCTATCCAAGGAATGGTTCAACGGACTGTGCATAGCCGTGAGCGGCGTACGGCACCTCCGCCAGCGCCGCGAGGTAGTCCAGCCAGTACAGGGCCGGCTTGCCTGTGATGGGATCGACGCCACCCATCAGCAGGTTCACCTGGTAGGGCTTTCGGGACCGCAGGCTCGAAGCAAGCTCCCCGCGGACGAAGTGCGCCAGTGCCGAGGGCGATAGGTCGGCCTCATTGCGCATGGAATATAACTGGGCGTTTCGTTGGATGTACTCGGCGAATTGCACTGAAGAGGAGCCCTTGTCAGTCTAGGCCTTCTTTTAAGAGAGTGTTCGGGAAAGATGTTGTACCTGTATCTCCCGCCTCGCCTGAGAAGGCCAGTAGTGTGTTCTTGTTCAGCGCCCGCGTCTTGTCGTCAGAAGCCTTGAGGATGGTGGCACCTCGCATCGCAGCCTTGGAAGCTGCGATGAGGGTGAAGTCCTTGCCCGTGATACCCAGAAGGACCTCCCTGCATGCATGTTAGCCTTGAAGATACCCGGGGGAGTACAACCGTTCTCACATTCTGTCTGCTGAGCCGTGTTGTGGAGATGGAGGGGTGTCGAGGTGGTGGTGATGATCTGGGAGCTGGTTTGCCTGGGCTGGGGAGCTTCCTTCCACTACTACTAGGCTGTAGCGCTGCGCGTCACTGAGAGCAACCGTCGCCGTCGCCCACCTCACCTCGCCTCGGAAAAACCCACGTCCCCTGTCCCGCCTAGAGGACCGCCATCAGCTCATAGTGGGGCCCGGATTTTCTGAGCGGACCCACCGACCCCAAGGATAGGCGACTTTTTTTTTTTCTTAGGTGATGGCAGCAGAACTCTAAGAATTTTTGTTTCATAGGCGGGAAGACAGCGTTGGAAAAAAGGTCAGAGGACCACCACCAGACATCATGTCCTCCTTTTTCACGGCTCCGAGCGCCCTGAAGAAGCGAAAGAGGCCCGAAGCACCCGATGCACCAAAAAAGAGACTCGCTGCCTCGAAATCGTCCGGCAGAGCACCAGCAAAGGCCGCCGGCCCCACCAAGAAGCGTGTCGAGAGAGACGAGTCTATCTCCGGGAGCAGCGACTCGGAAGACGACGACGAGAGCTACGGGGGAGTTTCCGACGCTGAGGAACGCTCAGATGCCAGCGAATCCGACAATGAGGGCGAGACGGCCGCTGAGAAGAGGCTGCGGCTCGCAGAGCGATACCTCGAGAACGTCAAGGAGCACGTGGACGAGGCGGGCTTCGATGCAGCCGACATTGACAAGGACCTGATTGCCGAGAGGCTACAGGAAGATGTTGCGGAAACAAAGGGGAGGGTTTACCGTCAATTGGCCTCCGAGCTGGCCATTGACGAGGCGTCACAGACCTTCTTCCGCAGCAACACAAGTGCCGTCACCTCGATCGCTGCCTGCGCACCTTACATCTACACTACGTCCAAGGACATGCACCTACACAAGTGGAGGACGCAGGATCTCCCCCAGAACCAGTATCCACAAACGACAAGGCGGAAACCAAAGAAGCCCCCTGCCCCTCCGAAGAAGAAACCAGAGTTGGAGTCGTGGGTAAAGGGCAACCTGGCAAAGGCGCAGGACAAGAGCTACAAACGCCACGTGGGCGAGATATTAGCAGTGGCTGCGTCTCCCGATGGGAAGTACGTTGTCACTGGAGGCGAGGACAAGAAGCTCATCATCTGGGACGCCGCTACGCTCAAACCCGTCAAGATCTTCACCCATCACCGTGACGCCATCACTGGCTTGGCCTTCCGGCGCGGCACGAACCAGCTATACTCGTGTGCCAAGGACAGGACAGTCAAAGTATGGAGCTTGGACGAGCTCGCCTACGTCGAGACCCTTTTCGGTCACCAGGACCATATCGTCGACATCGACGCCCTAGCCCAGGAACGCTGCGTCAGTGTCGGCGCTCGCGATCGCACCGCACGCCTGTGGAAGGTGGCTGAGGAGACGCAGCTCGTCTTCCGCGGCGGCGGCACCGACAAGAAGGGCAAGCCAGGCGTCAACCCGCGCTCTCTTCTCCACGAGGGCAGCATGGACCGCATCGCCATGATCGATGACGACCTCTTCGTCACGGGCAGCGACAACGGCTCCATCGCCCTGTGGAGTGCCCAGAAGAAAAAGCCTGTCTACATCGAGCCCATTGCCCATGGCTTGGACCCGCCGCTGCTGCCCACCGAGGCGTCAGCCGATAAGAACCCGAAAGGCGACGTCGTTCCTCACCCGACGCCGCGCTGGATAACAGCCCTCAAGACGATACCCTACTCTGATGTCTTTTTCAGTGGGAGCTGGGACGGGTATGTCCGTGCGTGGCGCCTCAGCGAGGACAAGAGGAAGATCGAGCCTCTTGGAGTGTTGTCGAGTAAGCAGGACGCGGCGCAAAATGGCACAACGACGGATGGTAGCCTCCCTAATGGGGACTCGCACTTAGCCAAACCCATCATGGGTGTCATCAACGACATCGCTGTCTTTGAGCGAGGTGATAGGGGTCAGGATGGAGTCTGTGTAGTGGCCGCTGTATCCAAAGAGCATCGCCTGGGTCGGTGGAGGACGTGGAACAAGGCACGGAACGGAGGCGTGGTGTTCGAGGTGCCAAGGGTGCAACGTGCGGTGTCAAACGGCATAGATGCCAGCTCGGAGGACGACGACTAAGCAACTCCGCTTCAATACAACAGAACTGTACATATTTCTCCATTTCACCGCTTCTTCTCGATATGCAGCGCTCCGACCTCAAGTGAAGTCCGGTGTTATTTTTGTAGATTTCATGGTATTATGAACCCACGAGGTCTGAGTATGCATCATTACACTGGAAGCTCGTGAAACAGTCCCAACCTCCTGATATCCCTGGGCGACAGATGTCCTCCCTGTTGTGATCGCCAACCTGATCCGAGATCCCAGAAATGAAACACTAAAAACAACGTCTGTCTTTACGCTATGCATGGCTTTCCTTTGTACGCACCTTTCCACTTTACACATTCGCCATTTGCTAAGGGGTATCATCATCATGGCACTCCGTCCCAGTCCACCTTGACACAACACTCAAACGGCTCTCTTCAGCTTTGAGAGCGCTCAATCCCATCGTACTTGGGCCCTTTTGTAACCACAACAATATCAGGGTCAACAGAATCTCTTACTTCGACATACGGGGACGTGGTTGATGGCCGCTCAGTCGACGGCCCCTTTGACTTGGGCCGCGTTGGACTTGGCACCAAAGTCGGTTCATCATCTTCAACCTCGATGGAAGAGCGAATGAGAACCTTGGCTCCCTTTGGCTCTTCGTTATCTTCTGGCCCGGAGCTGAGTATTCTCTCTACAAAGCGAGCTCTGGCGGAACCTTCAGACTGGGTTGTGCGGTTCTGCTTTACTTTCTGTTCTCCATCAGAAGGGGATGAACGAGCCGAGTAAAATGTATCTGGCGATTGATCCTCGCTGTTTGGGGTATCCTCCTCATCATTCAAACGACTGATGAGTTTTGGTTCGGGCCCATCAAGGATTTCAGCTCGGTCCTTTGATATCGCCCCAAGACGCTCTTGGACTTCAGGGATCAAAGCTTCCTCGACCAGCTCAGCCTTCCCGGTCGGCTCGGTCGCCTCTTTGCCAGTAAGATCCACTGATGGGGACGACATCTGACTATGTGCGGTGGAGTGTCGAGATGGCGGTTCTTGAGACGATGTGGTTGGGGGAGCCGTCATAGATGGACCAGCCGACTGCGGATTTGCTGCTGCCTTCATCCTTCGCCGAGCTTGCTTCTTTTCCTCCCGTTCCCTGTCCAGGCGTTCCTGCTGTTCTTTTTGCAAGGAGAACAGCAGGTCCCGGATATTTTGTCGGAGCCGCGATGGTTTGATGTCCCATTCCAAGGGTTCTTTCTGAAGAAGTCGTCTGGATACCTCATCCGGGTCCTTCAAGAACTCTTCCATGTACCCGAGGACGAACACCCCGCAGTCACAAAAATTATCCTGCTCTGGAATGCCCTTCCCAGTCATCCCTGAAGGACTGGAAGCGAGCTCAACCCCTTTCTTGTCTTTAGCCTCCTCTGCAAGATAGTCTCGGAGGATTTTGCACGTTGGCGAATGCGCGCTGCCAAGGGAGTCTAAGGTGATGATCTTGGGCTCCTTGGGATCAAACCGCTGTACTGAGCCACCAATAGATTTCCTAGATTTCGCTTTTGCTGAGCCCTCTAGGTTTATAGACAAAGGGCGGGGAGACGTTGTGGCAATTTTCCTCCGATTAGCCGTTGAAGGCGAGCTCAAGAGCGCTTCGTCGTCGAGAGAAATAGTCTTAATACGTTCTTCCACGGCTGGCATCTTAGGCGAAGCCGGTTCTCGTTCTTCGACAGTGCCAGAGCTCTTCAGCTCATCCTCTCGGTTGGGCCCGTGAGCACTCGGAAGAGCTCTGCCCGCATTACAAATGATTGCTAGATACCAATGGGCATGTTCATTGACCGGCACGACAATGTAGTCATAAGAGAACAAATCCACTTTAGCAGTCCATCCTCTGACGCCCTCATACCTAGTTTTGGACGTCTTGAGCTTGTCGAAGAAGAAGCTGCTGAAGATGTAGACTTTGTCGAGTACTTCCGGGCGTTGCTTCTCCAGCTGCACCTGCAGATATCGCAGGTAGAAACTGATAAGATTGTCGTTGAGAAACTCGCCCTCATCCAGACGCTTGATGTCCTCGGCATCCACTGTCGCCCGGTTCTTCCCGGTGGCAGGGAAGACGAGAGATTTGTGCCACTGACTCTGCCAGTTCGGGTTCTTGAGCGTCCATGCATCTGGGAAGTGAAATACGCTATCTGCGACAGGTTTCGGCGATGACTGCCGTGTGCGACGGGTTTCGCGGCCGCTATTACGCCGAAGGGGTGGCGATTCAGGAGTTTCTGTGAGGTCCAGCCTCTGGGGAGCCGACGAACGCTCGGCCGAAATCATTTTGTCTGTGAGTTTCTCCTTTTTTGGTAGGTCCGCTCGCTTGCTAGGTAATTTCTCCGGTATGTCAACAACAAGTGTCGTGCGTGGTGAAGCTTTCGTCTTGGCGCGATCGCCATTTGCAGGAGCCTGTTCTGAAGCTTTCGTCATAGCCACGTGAAACATCTTCTCTAATCTTTCTCTGAGCACAGTTAGGTATAAGAATAGAATCACCAATTACCGATTCTGAACTTACGGTTCAATGATATGAAGTAAATATGTGGGAATGCGTGTAACAAATTGTAGAGCATCCTCCTTGGAGTCAAACATCAAAACCAAGACTGGAGGTGCACCGGGGGTGGTTCTCTTTCTGATGAGGACATAAGGACTGTGTGTCGCGTGGTGCTCAATGGCTTGGATCTTATCTGGGATAATTTGAAGCCAAGGGATCAATTCCTCAACGTTCAATTTCTCGTCTTCCAATGGTTTCTCCGGTGTCGTCTCGCCAGAGGCTTGCTGAATGCTGAGACGGAAAGATTTAGTAGAGCCGTCGTCCCGAAGGAGAGGGATCAGCTTGGCTTGCTGAGTGGTCTTGGGGCAGAAGATGTTGGAGCCACAGACAGCCTCCTTCAGGGAAACCCCAACACTCGTTTTGGTGCTAACCGCCTTCGAAGTCTTTGACGAACGAAAGTCGGTTGGCGCCAAGTCACCCCTGGATCTAGCCCGGGCGGGATTTCGAGATTCGAGACCGGAAAAATTGGTTCTCCTCTTAGCTACGCCCTCTTGAGATTCCTTTGATGCGGCCTGGAGTTCGTCTTCCGAAACCTCAATCGATTCGCTAGGGTCATGAGCTGGCTTGGAGCGCTTCACCTGAGGGCCCGAGAAGGATGGTTGCCGGGCCCGCTTTGCTGGCCCCCGTTGTGACGCGATGTCGGATATGATATTCGCAGGAGACGGGCTGTCATTATCAATAGCCAGCACATCGGGGCTATCTGGGCCCAAAGAATCTTCTGCCGAGCCATTGAGGCTACCTTCAGCATGAATGCTGGGGAGCACCCGCCGCCGGCGTTTTCTCGACCTCCTGGAGGGGGTTTTATTCCTTGGCTGTGCGTTTCGGAACTCTGGAATGGTGGGATGGACGGATGGTTTCTGGTAACTCGAGACTGAACTGGTGCTCTTGAGGTCGTATGGGTCCTCTAACGAGCCATCCTGGCTCAGATCGTAGAGTAGGGCTCGGGAGGGCTTTTGCGTAAAGAATCGCGAGGTTGTGTAGGCGTGCCTCGAAGGGGATTCAGTCTTCTGTCTCTTGGCAGATGGTCCGGCGAGCGCAACGGCTGGCGTTGCTCGAGGATCGGAGGCGGGTTGTCGATGGAAGGTATTGACGGGTCCCCCAGACCTGTTGAGGCTCTTCTTTGTTGAATCAGCAAGCAAGCCAGCGACGGCGGCTGACACTAGGACTCACCACGTTACCAAGGCCCATCTTGCCACTCGGAGCCCTTTGTATAGCAGATGGTTAGCCCCAGAACAGGATCCAGGCTGGCAAAGACGGCAGCACATACCGGTAATCCGGGAACGAGTTGGCGTCGGAGTAGTATCGCGCAAGCGGACTGGTAATGTTTAGCACAAGATGCGAGAGACAAGGAGGAAAGCAACGTACTCCCATGGAGCCGTTTTTGGTTTTGCCCCTATGCTTTGCTTCCTTGGGTAAGGTTTGGAAGCGGTGGGCTCTTGGGCGTGGTCGTCCAGTTTTTTGGCTGGTGGGATGTTGGCACTTGGTGCAGGCAGCTGCGAGGTGCTGCGCCGGTTTTTGGCCCCGACGAGGCACGGCGAGAGATGGCTGGTTCTTTCTACTACGGTGTCTACCGGGCTGCGGAGCAGTGGGCTCAGCACTGAAGATATTGAGCTTACAAGCAGTCGCTATACCACCTGCCGTCAACGTACGAGGACGGCGCTCTGAGAGGCGATGGGCGATGTGGTCGTGGCGAACCGTGAACGAGGCCGGACCCTAAAGAGGGTCGAAGCTAGCGGGGCGCTGTGCTGAAGCCTGAAGGTCCCCTCACGCAGGCCCACTCGACTGCCTTGCAGAGTTGCAGGTGGAGCGGTTCAAGTGACAGTGTTGGCCTGGCAGGACGTGGAATAGATTGGCGTGGGATAGTCGGGATAACGGATGGTGGTCAGTGATGGTGGTGAGGAGAAACACGGGATGAGGCTACAGGTAAGCACTCGTAGATAGTCTGGCCATCTCCAGCAGCGATTACGGATAGACCCTCCTCGTTTGGGGGACAGACGTACCTTCTACGCCGCCTTCTCCTGTATGTAATACCACATACTACCTAGTACCCTCATGCGCTCTCGTTGGGTTTCAATCTGGTAGACATATTTCCACTTACAAGCACATCAGTAGTAGTAATTAGCTGCCTCCTGAGCTCAAAATCCTCTTCATAAATGTGCCACCATCGGTAAACCCATCACCTGTCCTCGTGCTCATCTGCTACGTGGGCTTGTTGGCACTTGGGAGTTGGACCAGTTCCATGTCGCACCTGCAGCCCTGCCGCCACAGCAGATGCACCCCACCACCCCTAACCACCAATCACATGGAACGCAGCTCAACTTCGCATCGTCCCTCCGAAGTACGTGTCCAGATTCGCGAGCGCAGCACCTCCAGCATCCCAACACCAACTGCCGTCCCACGACAAACTCCCACGGTACACCCGAACCAATGCCTCGATAGTGAACCGGCGAACCCAGCCCCTTGAACCAAAATCCTTGCGCCGCGCCCTGGGTGTAATCCCAACAGCCTACAACACTCGCCCACTATGTACAACTCGCTCTCGCGCCTACAAAATGTGTTCGGCTTCTTCACGACCGTTGCCTTCACCCTGGGCGCCTTGATCGCCGCTACGGACCTCTTCGCCGCTCGCACCCCCACTGGCGTCATCAAGCCGACAAATACCCAAGTGTCTGTTGTCCTCCCGACTCCCTTGGAGATATACATTTCCAGCCTATACGGAGAGCTGACCCCCATTCCAGAGTTAAGGGCCGCCCCCATTACTACAGCTCGAAGAAGGAGGAGTATGCCATCATAAAGTTCTCTCTCGACGCCGACCTGTCGTCGCTATTCACGTGGAACACCAAGCAAGTCTTCGTCTACGTGACGGCTGAGTGGCCCGCCCAGGGGGCCGGCGTCGACGCCACCAACGAGGCCGTCATCTGGGACTCCATCATCACCAACCCCAGTGCCGACCACCTCACCAACCTCGGCCCTCACTCGCTGCGGAAACTCAAGGAGAGCGCCAAGGGAAAGACCATTGCTCCCGAGAGGTACAGTCTCACCCACCATGGGCTCGTGCCCCTCAATAAAAGCCGCCAACTAACGGATGCACAGGGGCCTGCTCCAGCTGAAGAACCAGAAACCCAAATACCAGATTACCCACCCGAGCGGCAAGATTGGCGAGGCAGAGGATGTGACGCTCAAGCTTCACTACAACGTGCAGCCCTGGTTCGGCCTTCTGACCTGGGATACGACACAGGACTATGGGTACTGGAAGGCACTCTCTGGCGGCCTCAGCAAAAAGTTCACGTTACCGGCAGTCAAGAGGAAGGATGAAAAAGCCAAGAAGCCCTAATGCTCCTGAAACGTACTTAGGCGTTGGCGTTAATATGAGCAGGCGGTGACACGATTCATCATGTACTTCTTTTACAAATTATCATTCATGATTTCTGACGGCTAAAATCATCGCCTCCATGCTGTATATGGCCACCACCGAACCCCATGACCTCATGTCCATCCTATATACGATACAGGATCCAGGGCCCAATGAAAGCGGCCCCCAAAAAGACATGCGCGGAGAGAATGCCAAAAACCATCACAATCATTCTCCAGCCCGACCTAACACGTACATATACCATCCATAACCTTTACTCATGCACCTCGGTTCTGTCCACCGCGTCCTCGGCCACCACGTCCACGTCCGCGCCCCCTGCCACGCTGGTTGTCCAAGCTGGCCGGGGGTGGCACATTACCGTACATAGCCCCAGACTCGGACGGCGCTCCCTGCGGGGCGTGCCCCCCTTGAGGGCCGCCTCGCCCTCTTGGTGCACCGTTGCCACCTCGGGCATGACCATTGGCTTGGTGGCCACCACGTCCTCTGTGGCCTTGGGTTCCATTCTCCTGACCTTGGCCAGACCCATTGGGTCCTCCACGGTAGACCAGGGTGCTGTGCACCAGGTTGGGAGCTCCGCCACGGGCCCCACGTCCGCGGCCAGGGGAGCTACCGTTCACTGCTCCTCGGTAGCCACCACGAAGAGGCGGAGGTGTGGGCGCATCCTTGTATTGTGTGGCAGTGACAGCATTGCTAGGTCCCATGGTTGAAACCGAGGGCCCACGGCGCTGCTGCGACTTGCTAGACGCAGAAATAACCTGCCTGTCACTGGTATTAAGAACAGAGGAGGCCGCAACAGTCTGGCCGCGGAACATCGGTGCTCTCTCGTTTAGAGTTGTTCCACTCATGAACGAGGTATCCCACACAACATCCAGGAGAAGCGCTGTGGCAGTTCGGCTAATGCCAACCACTGTGCCCCGCGTTGCGATGGGGACCTTGCCAGAGCCGGCCACAAAGGTGACCCGGTCACCGAGGTTGAACCTCTGGCTGTTCAAGACAAGTTCTGCATCTGCTGGTTTCAACAGGGCTGTGCGGGGTACGCCACGCATCTTCTTGATGGTATAGTCTTGCGACGCTGCAAACATTTGCTCCCCCACCTTCGCTAGGGACGTGACAACCTCCGAGTCGAGCTGTTCGGCCTCGAGCGGTACCTTCTCAAATTTGCCCGTCTCCTGTTTCTTGAGCCACGCGGCGATATCTTTAACCCGCTGGGATGCGACATTGGGGTCGTTCCAAAGGTCCGTCTCCAATATCTCGCTCTTCTGGGGTTCCCTCTGGATGGCAGCAAAGAAATCGGGGAATGTCACCATGTAGTCTGCTATGAGCTTGATGGCCGAATTGCTGAATTCCCAGCCGGTCCGGGACTTTCGTGAGTATCCAAGGACCTTGAGCTTCCGTCCGTCGAATTTCAAGTTGAGCCCTAGGTTTAGCTTCAGACCAGCCGAGCTGAGCACCTGGTAAGAAGAAGTGATCTTGCTAAGGACTAGTGGGTGAATACCAAGCTGCTTTGCAACAGCGAATGAAGGGGTGTAAGGGTTATTTCTCTCTGCGGCGTGGATGATGGACCGCGCGAAATCAGGCTCCTTCTTTGACAGCAAGGAAACCATGATTTCCGCCTTGGGACCGACGTGGCCGGTCACCTCCAGAGGCCGTCCGTAGGCGTAGTCGCCCAGGAAGAAGGCGCGCGTGCCGACGGGGAAGTCTTCTTCGATGGGGAGAGCTGCCTTCTCAATGAATCGTTCGTCCTCATTGATCACCTCGTCGACAATAGTTTGAGCAGCGTACGTGCTCCTCAAGCTCGGGTTTTCAGCGTACTCTTTGATCAACGCGCCCTCTTCCGTCCTGATCAATCCTTTGAGCATATGAACGTAGACGAGGCATTCGACCTGGCCAATCACGATTCCGAGACGCTTGGCGTGCCAATTCTCGAGGAACTCTGCCTCCTTAGCAAACTCAGAGGCCTCCCTGTTGTTGTGATCCCTCATCACAACTTCCTTGCCGTCCTCAGAAAGTTCGTAACTGAAGAGTTCATCCTGCACCTTCATGACCTTGGCTTCCTGCAAGAACGGGTAACCGACGTAGCAACGCTGGCCCAGCTTTGTCTTCCACGTCTCGACCTTGGCCCGTTCAGTCGTTCCGGTGAGCGTGACGATGATACTGGGGTTCCTGCTGTCCTGTTGGAAGACATTGACGCCAAAGCCCGCTACCAGTTGGGCAGTGTGTGGGAGGTGGTGCAGAGTTGGGAAACCGGCAAGCGCCTGAACATTGACCAGCGCACCGTCGGCTAGACGAGAAACATACTCTAACCCCTCCATATCAGGCAGATCGAAAATGTTTTCGATACACCTGCAAGACTGGATATTAGGGAAGATACCCGGTAGAGAAGACGGGAAAGTGAAGTTGACGTCCGGCGAATACGTGAACTTGATGGGGACACCAAAACCATTGCGGGCCTTTTCGTCGTCGCTCAGCAACTCGTTCTTTGGACCCATGGCATCCAACAAGCGCTTCTCGTCAATAAATGGAATCTTGACGACGGCCTCCCAATCCATCTTCTTTCCGTTCAGATCGAGCTCAAAGTCTCTTGGGTAAAAGTCGACAATAGGTGATTCGGAGTTTGTCATGAGGTCCCAATACACCGTAGGAACAATCTTTTTGCTTCGGTCCGGCAGGACTCCCATGAGCTGTTCAAAAGGTTTGAAAGGCTGCCCCTTTTTGAAGTTGAGATTAGCCGAGAGGCCCTTAACAACGTCTATGTCGAGTTAGTTAATGCTCTGCCAGTGGAACTGTCGACTCACCGGAAATGAGGGGCGCATAGTGGTATCTGTAAAACCACGGCCACGACGCGATACCCCTGTAGTAGTAGAAAAGGACCCATTGAAGACCCTCTACGTAGTTCTCGCAGAGACCGACCATCTCCTGATCGAACTTCTCTTGGGGCCATTCTTCGAATTTTTGCAGGTAGTACTTGGTCTTCCAACCTTGGTACTTGTCCTGATACAATTTCTCGTAGTTTTTCTGAGCGTCCTCGGGTGTTACATCAACAACCATTGCCTTGTCATATGATTTCATGACCCTGTATGCAGCAAGATTGCCTTCGTCGTCGTCGTCATCGTCATCATCATCGTCATTGGAAAGCTTAGGAGGAAACGAAACGACAAGATGTCGGCGGCCGTCATCATCTTCCTTAGTTGCCCACTCGAGATGCATAGAGTCTGCTAGGTCTTGGACAAACTTGCGATCTTCCGCCTTAAGCTCTGTACCGAGATCGAGCGGCTGGTTTGAGCGCTTCGACACGTAAGGGCGGATTTTCTGTTTCCAAAGATCCCGCTGCGTCGACGTGATGATAAGCTGGTTGCCCTTGGATGTTTTGTGCTTGGCTCCATTGCTGCCGTCCACCTTCTTTTCCATTTGCTTCGCTGCAAACCACTTCTCGTCTGAAACGTCGTTCTCGAACGATTCTAGCTCGAGTTTGCTGAGCTCTTCCAGCAAGAGCCGCAGTCGAGGGATGTTGATGACGCCGTTCTCGTTGATGTAGCCCTCACACTTCGGTAGAACCTTCTTGTAGATTCCAAACATGTTGGCTAATGCACCCTCGTTGATGTGGAGACCAGGGAGGTTGGGCAGGAAATCATTTCCAACAAAAAAGGCCATCAGAATGAAGTCGTCAATTACTCGTTCAAGGTTGAACGGGAAACTCAAAGCGCCATCTTCCTCGAGCTTGCGAAACTCCATTTCAAGATACTCCCTTACTATGCAGAGGTGAAGCAGATAGAAGTTCTGGTGCTCGAGTTCCTTGCTGGCTTTGGACTTCGATGCCCGGCCAAACGTGACCTCTTCGCGCAGAAGACAGAAATGGGGGTCGTGGCTGAGAAGACCAAGCATGATAAGATCGGCGTCAAGGCCGTACAGACAATGCCGGACATTGGGGTTGTAACCCGGCTGCGACTTGGAGGCTCGGATGTACTCCATGATTTTGTGCTCGCCTTCTCCTGGAACCTCGTGGCCGGAGAGGACGATCTCGCATCCCTGCCAGTCGCTATCCTCCGACACCTTCTTGTTGACAAAGTAGCGCAGCTGTTGCGACAGTTTCGCCATGAATTCGGTTCCTACAACTTACGTTAGCTGTGCTCGAGACGCACAAGAGCCTCTCGCGTCTTCCGTACCAGGAGTAATGCAATTGCTGTCAAACGGTTCCTCCTTGGGCATCTCAACGCCCTCTCGAATGGCCTTTTCACGGGCCTTCTCAACATCGAGAGCCGTTCGGAAACGTCGCGAACGCTGCTGGTTCATCTTCGCTCGGGGAGCAACGCCATCGATGGCCATGAAGAAGAGCTGCTTAGGTTTGATCTTGCCAAACAGATGCTCAATGTAGTTGAATATCCTTATAAACATTTCCTCCTCGCTGAGACGGAAGGTTGTGTCTTCTCCGGCATCTTTATGGGTACAGTTGTGGATGATTCCATTCATATCGAGCTAAAGAGCTGGTCAGCGGGAAACGCAGTCGGGGTGGCTCGGAACATCGAACGTAGAGGCAGTCAAATTCGGGAATGCGATTCTCGGCAATGAGCTGCGAGATTGGGGGGTAGCGCTCGGAGAGCCATCTGAAAAATTTGGGCACACTGCGGCGAGGTTAGGGATGGCCACATAGCAGGAGGAAGAAGGACCGATGACGAACCCCATGGTGACGGTTCGCGGGCACTCTCAGCCCGGAGAAGTTCAGAGTCGCAAGGGATGGCTTTCGCGTTTGCAGAATTCCCAGGTAGAGCGTTACCAGGAGGTCGGCGCAACGAGAAAACACTATCGCAAAATTTGGGCGCCGATCGGGTGTCGCAAATGGACGAGTACAAGAAGGAAACTCAACTCCCAAAGCCGAACCCAGACAAAGACAAAGGAAGACAACTCTGGATATGAACCAAGCTCGTCGGCGTGTATACGGAGAGAGGAGGAGGAGGAGGGAGAGGTAGAAGTCGGGCGCGGTGGCGGCGGTCGGTTTTTGTCCCTTGACCAAGAACAGGATGGATGCTGCAGCGATGGATGTGAGAGTCACTCAGTGATAGAGCAACTAGCGACGACTGGTAAGCCTGGTTGGCCTGGTTGGCTCAACCCAGCCTGCCACTCCAAACCCACCAGTGACTGCTGGCGCACAGGAAGGTGGCGGGGCGATTCAGGTGGGGTGCATTGACCCAGTTTGCTCGGTCACCAAACTATCACAGGTACAGAGATACCTACCTAGCTGCGCCACACCTTTAAGCCCCGTCGCAGCTAGGCGTGTGGCGCGTTAACTCTCCCTGAGGTGATGATTGGAAGCCTTCCCACTCTCACTTGTCCATTTACGCGCGACGCGTTGAACCTCACTTTTCACTAGCCGTCATCGCTTTCCCCTTGCTCCAGCATCATTCTGTTTTGGAACAGACCTTTTCGGCTCTTGCATTAACCCCCATACCCATCGCGATTCGTCTATTCCAATCAATTTTCCGACAAGCCCATTTGCCATGGCGCCTGCACCGGTCGCAGACCCCGACGTGGATGGTAACCTCAGCTTAAGCCCGCCCTCTAGCTTGCTGAACTGACATTTTGTAGTTGAGATGACCCACGAGGAGGAAGATGACCATGGAGAGCGCCTGATCAACGAAGGTATGGTGTCATATGTAAAAAGAGAGCCCAGTGCCTCTGCTAACGGCTTTCTAGAGTACAAGACGTGGAAGAAGAACAGTCCCTTTCTGTATGATATGATTCTGGGGTAAGGACAGCGTCTCTTCATGGAATTAGAGTGGTCCTTCTGATGCTTCGCAGCAAGGCTCTTACCTGGCCTACCCTGACTGTCCAGTGGTTCCCTGATGTCAAGGACGTGGAGGGTCAGAATTTCCGCACCCACCGGCTCCTGCTCGGCACCCACACCTCCGACGACAGCCCCAACTTCCTCCAGATCGCCGACGTGCAGATTCCCAAGGCAGTGTCGCCCAATCCGGATGACTTTGATGAGGAGAGGGGAGAGATTGGCGGCTACGGCAAATCTGGGGATGTCGCACCCATCAAGTGCGATATAGTTCACAAGATCGAGCACCCCGGAGAGGTGAATAAGGCGCGATACCAACCTCAAAACCCAGATATCATTGCCACTCTCTGCGTGGACGGCAGGATCTTGATCTTTGACCGGACAAAACACGCCCTTCAGCCAACCAACCTTGGCAAGATCAACCCCCAAATCGAGCTCGTCGGACACAAGGCAGAGGGCTTCGGCCTGAACTGGAATCCGCATGAGGAGGGCTGCCTGGCTTCAGGAAGCGAAGACAAGACCATGTGTCTATGGTAGGTAGTGTACCGCCGTAGATAAGTCTCACGTGCTAACAGTTACTAGGGACCTGAAGACTCTTGAAGCCGACTCCAAGATTCTCAAACCCGCGCGCAGATACACCCATCACAGCCAGATTGTGAATGACGTTCAGTACCACCCCATCTCGAAGAGCTTCATCGGCTCTGTCTCGGACGACCTTACTCTGCAGATCGTAGACGTCCGGAACAACGAGACTGACAAGGCTGCCCTTGTGGCCCGAGGGGGACATCTAGACGCCATCAACGCCTTGGCCTTTAACCCCAACTCCGAAGTGCTCGTGGCCACAGCCTCAGCCGATAAAACCATCGGTATCTGGGATTTGAGAAATGTCAAGGAGAAGGTACATACGCTCGAGGGTCACAATGATGCGGTTACATCCCTGTCCTGGCACCCTACGGAAGCGGGCATCCTGGGCAGCGGAAGTTATGACAGGAGGATCATCTTCTGGGATCTCTCTCGCATTGGCGAAGAGCAGCTGCCAGATGATCTGGACGATGGTCCACCCGAACTGTGGGTCAACATACATTTCCCAGTTTGCCTGGCCCGATTTACTAACGTATTGATCTAGGCTATTCATGCATGGAGGCCACACTAACCATCTGGCCGACTTCAGCTGGAACCCCAACGAGCCGTGGCTTGTGGCTAGCGCGGCTGAAGACAACCTGCTGCAGATCTGGAAGGTGGCCGAATCCATCGTCGGCAAGGACGATGGCGAGCTGCCTGTCGATGAGCTTGACCGATAGGTCAGGTGGAAGCTCGCGGAGAGGGTGCGGCCTTCTTAGGAGGAGGACGATGAGACGATAAGTAACAATGAAACAAGTCAGCTCGAACAAGCAGTCGCTGGGGATTCCGGCCCCTTGGGAGATGCGTGCGGAGACGGTGAGCAATGAAAGAACAGCAGCCGGCTCGAAACTGTGGTCACCGAGACGAGATTATCCTATCATTCCTGCATTCACGGCTTGTCTAGGTAGTAATCGAAAAAAAAAAGGCCCGATGAATCAGCCATCTTTCCATTTTCAATTCAATTGCAGACAGTACGGTGATATACCTCGGAATCGAGATGCCAGGTGGTGGAATTCAGATGTCGCTCACCATATACTCAAGTCACTACCTACAATCTTTCCAGCCCAATCATATCTTTTCTAATATCTATTCATTACTCATATTACTATTGTTCCCCTTTTATGATCTTCGGGCAATAAACTGGACTCTGCCAGTCACCAATACGGGCGGTACGCCATACGATACATTCACTCGCCCTGTCCTCCCACCCATCCCAGCGTCTTCAATCTGCCCCCGCTACACAAAGAGATCCAATTTCATTCTTCGTGTTGTTTTGCGCCAGGCTTTTCATTTCATGGAATATGGCCGCTCTCATGGTTTTCTCATTAGATAATGCCGACAATGGTGCACAGAACCATGAGCCAACAGCCCCCGATACGATTAACCTATTCGACCCAAACATCATCGTCCAAGATGCTAAGAGGCGTGGCGCCAACTCCGAAGAGGCCAGACTATTAGCCAACGCGGCTCAAGACGAGATTCAATGTCTTGCAGCCGCCCAGCCGGATCCCCTGAGTAGAGAGCTCGCCGTCCGCGCCGTTCAGCTCCGGATTCGCGCCGAAATCAACAAGATAGACGTCAGCCATCACCCTGAAGATGACAAGGACGTGGTTGGGGTTGGGCGCGACCTAATATTGGCAATGATCGAGAATGAGATTGAGAATCGTCTCCCGGCCGAAGACAGTGTTCCCAAGGTTGCTATCGAAGAGGAGTTGATCGAAGGACGAAAGGTCATGCGGTACAGGTTCAACGAGCTGGCGCTGGGCAAATACTTCGAGGGAAAGGACCCGTACAGAGATGACCTGGCTGACCAGATGAACAACTTCAGCATCAACGACACTGTCCCTGGGAGAGACATCGTTACCAAGCTGTGCGCCAACGTCGAGCTCGCGGTCCAGCTTGGCAAGCAGCTCCGCCCGGAGGACATACTCAACCTTTACATCGCCAGCAAGGCCTTCCGCGATGTCGTCAACGGATATATGCTCTCCAGCATCCGCATATGGATCGCCGACCGCTGCCCCGAGGCAGGCCGCATCTTCCCCTTCAAGCTCTACAAGAACCATCTCATACGCGATCCCCGGGGACGCACCTGGGCCGATATGTACAAGGACAGCACCCTGGCTGTGCCTGTGACACCCGACAACCTGGACAAGATCCGCACCATCCCAGGGCTTAGATACATGCAGCTCGTGCTAGGCCGCGACCGATACTGCCGCGAGATCACGGCCATGATGGCGCGCAATGGGCACCTCATGCCGCGGTCCATGCACTCCACGCTCCTCCGCCTGTGGCTCCTCATGGACACGGGGTACACGGAGCACCGGCGCGCCATGCTGCGCAACCCCAAGCTGTGGCGCGACCAGGACCTATACAACGCGCAGCTGCTCTTCGTCAAGCTGGGCATGCACTTCAACGACCCCGTGTTTGGCCCCAGCTCTTACGAGCTGCTGCACCTGATCCTCGGCCAGCGTGGCCTGTACCCCCTGTGGCAGCTGCTCATGCGCAGGCGCTTCACCGCCCTCGACGAGATTGTCGAAGCCAAGGTGCGCTACGACTTTGACCTCACCCCTGAGCACTGGCGCAAGTGCCTCCCCCAGGGGGGTCAACTACATGGCGTTCCGCTGTGGCAGGTAGGTACCGGCCATTGCGAAGGATGGGGAGACGGCACATCGCGGCAGCACCTGATGCGTCCAGACGAGCTGGTTCCGGTCGAGGCGGTATCACGGGGCCTGCAACTAGATGACCACATCCGTCACATGATTCTCTGGGGTTACTTTGACTGGGAGACCGGGGAGAACATTGTGCCCAGCGAAGAGGACCTGTATATCGCGGACGAGGAGACGACACTGGCACACATGGACACGCGCCATCACTGGAGGAAGAAGCACAGCCTCAAGAAGCGCTGGGACAGGCTCAGCCCCGAGCAACGGGCGGCGATCCGCGAGGATGACGAGGACGAGCAGCTGCGTGCCATGGCCTGGTGCGGAAATGACGAGGCTGACGCCGACGACTCCGAGTATGACTGGACGGGAGAGGACACATACTCGCTCAACGACGAGATCACGCGGGGCTTCATCGTACCGGAGCAGTCGCCGGATCACAAGTCGACAGTGCCGACGCTGGACGACAAGAGCAGCTGGGCTAGCTTTGTGACACGCACGCTCATGGGGGCGACGCTCGAGCTGGACGAGGATGAGGCTCTGCGAATGCAGGCGTTCAACCCTGCACTCGGCGATGACAACTTTGACTGGATAGCGTGGATGCGTGAGGAAGGGTTCGATGTAGACAGCTATGGTAACGAAGGGAACACGACAGTAGGACAAGGAGAGCCTACTTCGCAGGCCGATGGTGGAGCAGGCAATCAGTGGACCGAATCGAACGCTGAAGATGTCGATATGGGTGAGGTGTAAGAGGACATGCCTCCGCAGTATGTATATTATCCAAGCAATGCTATATTTCTTTTCGCATCTTATACACATACCACACAAAAACCATCAGCAGCGCGCAATATCAAGAGACAGGCTCTGAAAGCCGTCCTTCTTCCATTTCTTTTTATACGTGTCTTGTTATTCAGGTATAAAAAGAAACTCAAAATCAAATAAAAAGTTATGAGTAAAAGAAGCAAACCAAGAACCGCCAATCTTTCCCTGTGCTCCCCGACTCCCCCGCCATCACCGCCGCCCACACCGTTTTATTCTGATTTTTTTCTCCCAAAGCGTATCAGTGCGGAAATGAAGAAAGGAAGTTACATACAGCCAAAAAATGAAAAGGGGTTCCCCAGCTCATCCAGGTATGGACAAGCAGGTGAGTGATAGGAAAAGGGGGGATGGTGGGTAGGTAGGTAAGCCACGAATGCGAAAGCAAAGTTGCGACAGGAGAGTAGCTTGTGAGAGAAGAAGATGAAATGACATAAGAACAGAAAATGGTGACAAGATGAGCCAGAGTGATGAGTACGCCCCGGGAGACTAGGTAAGGCGGACTATCCCGACTACCCCGAGTCACTCAACGCAACCCAGCCAAGACATTCCCTTCACTCCTTTCGCTATGCACCGCGTCCGGACACCGCCTTGTTTCCAGCATTATATAAAGCCCTCCCATCCCATCATCCCCCCCACGACCAGTGCAAGCCGTAAATCCATCTCGCCAATAGGAGATGGTGAGCAAAGTCTCGCCTCGCCAAGAGCAAAACAAGATATGCCATGCCAGTACCCTAGCCAAGCCAGACCATGCCTATACAGATGACTCGCCCACCCAGCCGTGGTATGGTCACTTTTGTATTCCAGCCTTCCAAGTTTTATCGCCCCTCGCCTGTGAAAAAGAAAAAGAGATATCCGACACTCCAACCAGGTCTTCCCAAATCGAACCACGTGCGCACACATACACAACAGACACAAATAACCGCCTCGCCAGATACCAGGTAAAAGCCAGAAAGGTATTTGCCATAGCTCCAAATGCTCTATGTTCATCGTTCCAAAAGCCATCGTGCACGGGGATGGACATGGTGAGAAGCTCATCCGCCGGGGTGAGTTATGACAATCGATAGGGACGAGTACACAGCGACCTGACAACTACAGGTGCTGGGGGTTTAAGCAGGGGACTTGCTGGGTCCGCTGCCCCCGTTCTGGCGGGCATCGTTGCCGCTAACAGAAAGGCCACCGATGCCGCTAGAGAGGAAGGCAAACGGGTCATTCTCGCCCCCGCCGTTGTTGTTGTTGTTGTTGCCGCCGTTGTAAAAGTTATTCGAGCCGCCGGCGGAGGCCGGGCCATTCGTGGCGGACTGGAAAGCAGCCTCGGCAGCCCGGCTGTCAAAGGGGCCAGCCGAGTGCGAACCGGGGGCAGCACCGAAGCCCTGAGTGTTCAGAGAGCTGGGGTAGCCACCGGCACCTCCGCCAATGCCGGAAGGCAGGAAGTGGCTCGGAGGACCTCCAAAGTGCTGGTTGTAGCCCCCAGCACCAGATCCGAATGAGCCGCCAGACGAGAAAGGCCCGGGACCGGCACCGGGGCCAGGAGTACCAGCCATGGAGCCTTGGCTCATGCTATACTGCGACGAGTTGTCCATGGACGAACCCGGACCAGGGTAGCCAGAATCCGCAACGACGGCGGCACCAGCACGGCTGGCGCCGCAGCGAAGGCAGCAGACGTTCTTGGCAAAGTTGTGGTAGCCGCACACCTCGTTACCGCACTTCCAGTCGCCAGCACGGAAAGGCACAGCACCACTGCCACCCATACGCCCGCCGTGGCCCATGTGGCCGCCGTGATGGCCGCCGTGGTGGGGAGGGGGACCCATCATGTGAGGAGGCCCGTAGCCGTAGCCGTAGCCACCAGGGCCACCAGCCCCGCCCATCTCCTGAGGGCCAGATCCCATGGCAGGGAACGAGCATCGGAAGCACGCAGTCCGGCGCTGGAAGTTGGAGAATCCACAAGACGGGCACGTCCAGTCACCAGGGCGAGGTCGGTTCTTGCTCGGCGGGAAGGGAGTCAGGATGTCTTGGGCGCGGTCCAGGACACGGCTTGAAGACGGAGAGACCTCGATAGCCTTCTCATTCAAGGCACGGCCATTCATGCATAAGCTCTCGGCAGCCTGGAAAGGTTCATGTCAGCCAAGGTACGTTAAGTTCCAGATTGAGAGGCGCCGCCTCGAATCAGACAACAGAGCAGCATCCCATAGATGTATGAACTCACCTCCTCGTGCGAAGAGAAGACGGCAAAGCCGGTCCCAGTGGGCTTGTGCTGCTCGGGTGTACGCAGAGTCCAGAAGGCAATAGGGCGACCACCGAACTGGGTGAACCAGCTCTCCAACTCAGACTGTGTCGTGTCATGCGGCAGACCGGACATGTGGAGGACTTTGCTCCTCTCAGACAGGAAAGCACGGACATCAGCACGGGCGTCCATGGGTCGCGTGAGAACATCAGGGTGGTCCTGGCGAGGTTGAGACTTGCGGATAAGACCATGCAGGACTCGGGCCAGGGTGATGGCCTCCTCCATGGCACGACGAGGGGACGCCGGAGCCAAAGCCTGGAGATGGAAAGGGAGATTGTGCTTGATCGGGGCGCTCGACTGGACAGGCTCGACCTCGAGGGCAGCACAGATATTGGTCAACATGGAGGGACCGAAGGGCAGCGACTCGGGGTGATGCTGCTGCCATCGCTGATACTCGGTTCGGAGATCGAAAGTACGAGAATGCTGCAGATAGGGTGGCAGAACAACGGCCTTATCACGAGCCTCGCGAGGCAGCTGGACACGGAGGTCCCAAGCATCGAGGGTGACGAAGACGAAGTCGAGGTTCTTGGACGTCAGGTGCTCGCTAGCGAATGCGTCGAATCGAGAGATAGCGTCCCTAAAGGTACCCGCGTTTCGAACATGCTCCCAAGTCAAAGTCGTCAGGCTCGCTGTAACACGGTGCAATTAGCTTAAGAAATCCCTCGATATCGACGCAATTGAATCAATTGTTGGGAGGCCAAAGGTGGGAAGCGACCGCGGGTCAGGAGCGGGTTCGGGTGGAAAGCGATCGGGAGGGACGCGAAATTTTGGAGAACTCGGTAGACCTACTGCATAGTGGAGTGATGGGGGTGTTGACAGGCTTAACGAGGACACTCTCGTGGACAAGCTGTAACGAGGGGTAAAAAAGGACAGAGTCAGCAGGGCTCGAAAAGAGGCGAGAAGAGACAAGACTCGGACTCGTGGAAAGGCTTGGAGACGATGGGGGAATGCTCACCTCCTCCATGGTGCTGGCGTCAATGAGAATCCAGCCGAGCTCAATGACCTCTGCGGAGTCCTTTGTCACATAGACGCCATGCTCGTCACAGGTGGTCGCAACGTGAATTACGACATAGCGATCAACGCTGAACTGAGAGAGCTGTTGCGAAGACATGATGGCCGTCTGTCGGGGATCGCGAGGCAAAATGATGCGACGCAAGGCTGGTCCGGCGACTCGGCAGCCTCTAACGATGGCTGCTGCAGGAGGCAATCCGCTCGGGGGATAAGACTGTCAACGGGGAAGAAACGAGCTGCAGCCTGTGACCCGGCCAGCTCGTCGTGACAGTAGCGGAGTGGAGGGGAGGGAGAGGAAGGGGGAAAAGAGGGTGGATAGGTGATGATGGTGGTGAAGAGACGTTCGAGGTGGAGGACAAGAGTTGAATGGAGTTTCGAATGGAAGTCGAAACTGGAAGGGCACTGGAAGCACCTGGGTACCACGACAGGCACACCGTCAGGGCCTTGCACAGCGGACGGTGGAGTGCCCAGAGGTGACCGCCCAGTGGTTGTGTGGGCGATTTGCAGTGGGCTACGACTGGAGCCCAGGCCTCCCAGTGCTGGGAAGGCTGCTTTAGGTCTGCGGGTGCCCACTATTCCCAGTCGCTGGTTGAGCGACCACGCGCGCGTCAGGACTCAGGAGGTGCCGAGCCAGGAAACCGTTGGTGGAGGACTGTGGGGACGGGAAGACTGTCAGACTCTCGCACAGTGAGCGGAAGAGAGAACTTCCAACAGGCCGTTGGTTGTATTTCGCAGAGGCAAAGTTGGCCGTTGTCTAACAGGCAACGGCTGCAAGCCTGCAACTGCTGGTGTACCTGCTTCATCCAACGCCACGGGCCAAACCGTAAGACCGAGGCGATGACGGGTGAGCGGCTGGTCACGACGAGGTGACTGCGTGCCCCGGCCACAAACGGATGTCACTCGCACCGTAGGTACCCATAAAGTCATCAATCCGAAGCCATCCTCCATGCCAATCTATTACCTATCTGGCTTCCAGGGACTCCCAGCAGCTCGGACGGGTCCTCCACCGTTCACGCGCGTTAATTGTACGGATACGTAGTATGCGCTGATTTGGCGCTCACCCGAGTCGACGACTCTAATTATTAATTACTAGAGTCTAAAGGCCTCCCGTCACCAGGCCTCGTCAGCACTTAGCACAAAAAAGGTCGCCCTCTCTCTCAGTCTCTCGGGCCTCGACGTCAAACGTCCAGGTCTGTCGGAGTCCCGCCCGGTCCCGTCGAGTCAGGGGTCCAATTGTCCGGTTCAGATATGGCATCATACCCAACAACGACAATTGCAATTTCCCCAGCTCCTAATCACGAAACCTCCATTTCATCTCTCTGGTACTCCCGCACTGCGCTTTCGCTTCTTTCTCGAGTGGTTTTTTGTCAGGGCCGTCCCGACATCATGGCACCATTGTACTCTGTATGCTGCCCAGAATAGCAACATCCAACATCTGGCCAGGGGGGGTCACCAGGCCCAATGACGAGCGAGTGATCCCCAGCAGAGGGATCCGCATTGAGTCACCGAAATGTGCCATCCTACGCTTTGTGCAGCCCAGGCGACAAATGTTGCCTGCATAGAGGGGCCCTTCTTTTCCAATGGTCACAGCGACGAATTCTCCAATCTACGAATATCATCAAGAGCATCTCAGGCAGTCTCCGGTGTCTCCATAAGGTCTGCTCTTCTAGTACTAGGGGGCTCCCGGGGGCGCCAAACGGTTAGCAAGAAAAAGCCAACACCAAGCTACAAGTGTACAGGTACAGTATAATACTCAATTGTACGAATAGAACGCAAATAATACTAGCCACTTATTTTGCACATAGATACAAACTGGTATAGGAATATATTATGTTCATGGTCAAATACGTGCAAATGTATGTATACGAATTAATACAAATACATGTGTATTATTACCTACCTATGATACGGAGTAGTGTCTCGGTTATTGTGCTAACCGCTCGGTTCTCTTTCAGCTACCCTATGGCGCTCCCGAAGGCGAGCTGCGGTCGTTTGCATGTTTGACTTGAGATCTAGAAGCGCGTCTTTATCCTACAAATGACATGGCTATTCAATTGTAATGCAAAGTTACCCCTGTAGCTAACAGATAAAACTACCGGTCGTGGTTAGATGTTGTCGTCTTCTATTACTTGTGCGGTGGCCTACGAGTACTTGTAGGTAGACGTGGGGATATTCATATGCACAAGGCTCGGAGGCTTTGAAGCTTGAGGTGTCTTTTCTTCAAATATCGCCAACTGCTGCAGTACTGTTCGTCTTCCAACTTTAAATCTGCAAGCCTTGGGTGTTTCCATACTAGCCACGTGAATCTGGCAGTAATTCGCTTCTGGTGTGTGAGTCGGGCGTACGTCATGCCAGTGCTCTCCAACCACGTCATTGCCTGGTCAAGGTGATACCCTCGACTCTACACATTTGCTCAGCTTCGCTCAAACTCTGAAGAAAATAAACTTTGATTAATTTAGTATCTAACGAAAGTTCCCTCCTCCCAGGGAGAGAAATAGAAGAGAGTTATAGAGCCACCGCCTGCCCCTCACTTTACTCGACACTCGCCTGGCTTTTTCATCCCCCATCACCTACCTCACCTGTGACCGTTGAAGAAGAGCCATACCGATCAATCGCCATCATGGGCCTCGCCTCGTCTATTTGCGTGATTCTCCTCACGCTCCTCTGTACGCCGGATCATGATGCTCTGCCACATTGCCCTAACTGACCTCTCCCACAGTCCCGCCACTCGGAGTCTTCATCGTGGCAGGATGCGGCGTCGGTAAGCCTAGCCAACCGAGGCCCTTGATATGACGTGGCTGACCCTCTTCAAATTATAGACCTCTTGATTAACATCTGCCTGACGGTTCTGGGCTACATTCCCGGCCACATACACGCCTTCTATATACTTTTTATATACTACGACCGCCGCGAGCAGGCACGCGAGGGCCGTATCCCCAGCCGACCGGCACCGGGCGTGTTCTCGGACAATGTCCAGACGGGCGGTACGCCCACCCCTGGTAGGAGAGACTAGACTACAGACCACTTGGAGTCTGGCGAATTTACCTTGTTACCTGGGAGATGCAGGCCGAGGGGCGACAACATGGCTGCCGCAGCCCGGGAGTCGAGCTGTCCTGGAGTGGAGGGAATGGGTACATGGTTGCTCTATGGTGTTCCAGGTCAAACCTGATGTTCTGAGGTTCAAGGGCGCAGGGGAGAGAAACCACGGAGATCGCATTTGCTGGCAATACATTAGCTATTCTCCACTGGGGGTTAATACACGCAGAGGTTGCCCAGAATGGGCAGTGTTCCAGCATCATGAGCTTTCTCACGAAAGTCTACTAGGACAGCAGGCCTCGATGCCCACTACCGACCCATTCCAGCTAATAAGTGGCGAAGCCGTATAGCCATTGGCTTATACTAATACTGTTTCGGTGCAGGCTCTGCCCCTCCACCGCTCACCGACCGAGGCGGACTCGGATACCAAGAGGACGTGGATGGGTGGCATCGGTGTGCGATGGTGACTAGGTGTCTGTGTCGCAGCACAACTAGTTGGGTCTTCGAGCCTCTGGGCTGGTCTCGCCTCACCGGGCCTGCGGGGGTGTAGGGATAGGGGGCAATCATGGCATCTTGCGCTGGAATTCGAAGGTGTGCAATCGGGTTACCGACGGGGGGAAGCTGAGAGTCCTGAGACGCATGCAGGTGGTGGGATGTGATTGGCCAAGCCCAGTTGGCGGGGCTGGCCCTCGACATCGCTTGTCCTTTGAACGACAGCCACGACACTCTGCATGGAACCAGACCGCAACACCTCCGCCTGTCCATTCTCCTTTTCGCCCAGAAGTCGATGGTTAATCCCACCTTTCCTCCTCGCATCTGCCACGCCCTCGATCAATTCGTGTCTTGCCTGCATCCTTGTCTCCACCGAGCCTATTACCTGTCCACCGCATCCGCGGGGCACTCGGCCCTCGTCCTACCATATTGCCGTTTATAATTATGCCATTTTATCCTCCTCCGTCGCCTCTCCACGTCGACCTTGCATCTCGACTGCATACGATCCTGCCAGCACTACCTTGATCCCGGATTCTTCAACGCGACACTGCTGCAGGCGGCAGGTTCTGCGACGTCTGGCGACCGACACGAAGCCATACTTGCTGCAAGACAGCACAGCGCCGACTTGCCGGCCGCTCTCTCAATGATCCACCCAGGCGACTGACCACCCAGGCGCCTTGACCAGCCAGAGATTATCTAACGTTCGCCCCTACATATAATACCACTTGCCCACCATGTCGTCCCCTACTGTGCCTGTCCGCCCCTCCTCGCCTCCGTCCTCTCGGTCCCACCCTGCGCCCTCGAGGCAACATCAGCGTGCAGTGTCCGACGCCCCTTCTATACCAGGCCGTGCCTCTCCCGGATCACGGGCCAGCGCCTTTCCATTCTCCTTCATCCGACCCTTCCAACCCAACCCGTCCTCAACAAGCCTTGTCCCTTCGACAGCCGAAGGCAAGCCCATCCCCGTCGACGACTCGACTGTGGAGAGCCGAACCTCTGCCCTACGAGAGCTGAACAACAACTACCCGAGCCGCCATCGCTACGAGCGGTCCACTGGGGCCCAGAGCAGCACATACTCCGAACCCGTCATTGTCCGTAGCTACTACTCCCCCCTACCCAGCCGTCCCATCAGTACGTCCCGCGGCGGTGTCATTGTACACGGAGGAGCCGGCACCGTGTCTCAGAGTGGGAGCTCTGCCACAGCCGAGCGGCGGAGTTTGCCCTTTGCAACCACAGTCACCACGGCCAGGAATGGCATGCTGAGTAGGATGGGACGAGCCCGGGACACGAAACGCTTTGGCACAGGAGGTCCTGAGGAGCTGCCTCCCGTCGAGGCCTTCACCTTTAAGAGCTTTATTGCCAACATGGAGTACCAGGAAGGAGGCAGTGACATCAATGCCGACCTGGACCGTATTGCGGAAATATGTGCTAGGTCAAGATACTCTCTGAGCAACCAGTACGAGGTTCACTACGCACCCCATGGGTCTGGTGCATCTTTCATGGGTATGTCGCGTGGCTACGACATCCAGGGCCCAACCCTCCAGGTCGTCTCCTCCGATGATGAGCGAAGTATGAGGAGGCTGCGTAAAAGAAGGAATGGCGCTAGGAGAAACAGCAGGGCCATGGGTACCCTTGAAACCATAATGTCATCAAGCCGATCCTCGGATGAGGATAGATCCGGGAAGAAATCGGCTGCCGAGATCGCGGAAGAGGTCCGCGGCAGAGCCACAAGGAAGGAGTCGGGAAACACGACCCCGACAACTTCATCGCGGAGCATGGCTGATGACCAGTTCTCGCTGGACGAGCAAGACGCAGCCAAGACGCCCACGGGGCGCAGGTCTGCCTCCTTGGCCCTTATTGACGGCTCAAAACAGAACCTCGCGCCAGGCGACCCAGCATCGCCACGCAACTCGGCGACCAGCCTGGTGGGCGAGCCGGCGCTCCCAAAAGCATCGACGAGCCAGCTGGAGATCCGCACCGCCCGCGAGGAGGAGAGAACCAAGGAGGTTCATGCCCCACCGGTACCAAACCGTACTGTCCGAGCGCGGACCGTGGACATCACAATAGCGAAAGGGGCCATTTCATCCTCGGACCGGGGTCCTGCGTCCAATGGTCTCATCTCTACGCTGAGCGGCTGGATCCCCTGGCGGTCTCCCGATACGGCCAACAGGTCCCCCGGCCGTGCCGAGGGCAGTCTGCGGCAGCTCCTCCGAACAACCGATATCAAAGGAAAGGGTATCGAACGGGCATTTGCATGATTATAGTCGATCTGAGAAAAAAGGGTTGTGTTTTCCAAAGCGTGCGGCGCGGTGAGTTTATCACCCGGGGTTTCAGTTATGTATGACCCCCTCAAGTGAGTTTCGAGGTCAGGCGTCAAGGGTGGTGAGAATTGGGAAGTTGTGATTGTCTGGATAGTATGATACCATGATGGAAGGAAACAAAAAGGAGCCAAATAAAGGCGACGGTCATGTATATCACTTGGGATGGCCTGAAACAGGGCTTATTCAGGCCCTGTGATCCTGTAAGGCTAAGATATTCTTGGGAAGGTAGGCGGGCCAAGGCCCCAGTTGGGTTTGAAACCTCGAGAAGGTTTGGGATCTCGAGAACAATACATCGAGAGTCCATGACTGGTTGTCATATTTTAGGATACCCCGTGTGAAAGGCGAGAAGTACTTGGAGCTTGAAACGTGCTCGTCATTATCTCTTCGAGTCCCATTTTATGAGGCCCAAAAACCTCGGGTATAGTATGTACAAACCGTTCATCCCATCTTGCCCATGCAACCGATCCCATGCTGCTTTGATAATCGCGAGTGCAACGCCAGAACGATCCTTCCCGCACTCCCCCAGATATATAATTGCCAACAACAGATACAAATCCCGTATCCAGTCACCCCATTCCGTACACGCTCAAACGCACCCTCCTGAGACCCAGACACAGCCGAGTTAGAGCCGACGCCCCTAGGTGACATCTCTCGTCGCGGCCGAAATTTCAGCCTTGTCGGGCACCGGCTTGCTCTCGACGTGCTGTCGTTTGGCGTCCCGCGACTGGTCATGGCTGTCAATCGGCCGTTTCTTGTCTTTTTCACGCGCGGCATCCTTGGCTGCTGCTTTACGTGCTTCACGGTCTCGGCGCTCGTTCTCCTTGCGCAAGGCCTTGGACTCAAATTCATGCCAGTCGCCGTCAATGCTGGATAGCCTGTTCACACGTGTTAGCACGATGCCAAAAATTGTCCATACGAAATCAAACTTACTCTACTGCCTGTTTAGGAAGTGGTTCCTCGGTAGTGAAGTAGGCATGTTGCAGAATCTGGGCCGCCGTTGGCCGTTTGGCCGGGTCAAAATGGAACATCTCGGAAAGCAGGTCAAAAGCACTGGATGTGACCCTGTCCTTGTACTTTTCTGCAAAGACGTTCCTCTTCTTGACTGTAGGTTTGAGCAGCTCGAACCAAGCCATGTCAACCAAACCGGGCCAATCCTTGAGATTTGGTGTCCCAAGGATATTGTATATCTTTTCCAGCTGACTGAGCTCAGTTCCATCTCCAGCGAAAATGGCGTGCCGAGAGAAAATCTCAACCATGACGCACGCGGCGCTCCATATATCGACAGCTGCCGAGTACTGTGTCTCTCCCAGCAGCAGCTCTGGTGACCGGTACCAGATCGTAATGACTCGATTGGTGTAGTCCAGTCGATGATGCTTCGCATAGAAGCGAGCCAGACCGAAATCGGCTAGCTTCAATATGCCCTCATTGCTCACGAGAATATTGGCTGCCTTGATATCGCGATGCAACACCCCTCTGTTGTGGAGGTAGTCGAGGCCTTCGAACATTTGCTTTGCAAGGTGCTTTTTTTGTGCCGGATCAAGCTTGAAAGATGGGTGATTGAGCAGTCCCGTAAGATCGTGGGACAGATACTCAAAGACCATGAAGCAGTCGTTGCTCTCAACCATGACCTCTTGGAGGTTGACAATATTGGTGTGTCTGAGGGACTGTAACAGCTTGATCTCCCGTACCGCAGTCACAGGAAAGCCGTCTCTCTCTCCTTCCATTCGAATTCGCTTGAGGGCGACAAGGTCTTTGGTGTAGACGTTGAGTCCCTTGAACACCTTGCCGTATGTACCCGAGCCAACGACGGATTCGTTGCCAGGCTTCCGGAAGAAGACGGATTCGGAAGTCACCAGATCAGGGGGTAGAGTTGGCCGCGGCTTTGGTCGCTTCATGATCTTCTTGACTTTGCGCATTCTGGGCGCCATCCTCGGGCCCTCCGGAGGATTCCTGGGGTCAGGACGGGGGCGTGCTGATGCTGGCTCTGTCGGTGCAGATGGTGGAGGTGCTCGGTCGGGTTGACTATGGTCGAGCGATACCCTTCTCTGAGGGACAGCATTGAACTTTTGAGATATCTCGGGTTTCGGTGCTGTGGGTGCGGGTTTTGAGGGTTTGAACGCGAAGCTAAACTTGGAGGACGAGTTGTTCTGGGCACTTGGGCCGGACGGTGGTGCTCGGCCGGAGGGTCCCTTGGGCCCTCCGGGGCCTTTGTCTGGTGCATTCGCATCTTCGGCATGGCTATCAGCGGGGGCTCTTGACGAGTTGTCCTCTACTCCAGCGTTCGCTGAGCTAAGCTCCATCTCTCCGCTCGGTGTCCGTCGGCCCCCGCTTACATCGTCGGGTGGGTAGGTACGGCCTGCCCCGGCTGGAACACCCCGATCCCAGTGCGAAGTTTTGAAATTCGACCCTCGTCCACCACGGCCATTAAACGCGCCTCCTCTGGACCCTCCACCCCGAGGACCGCCACGGTAGGGACCCTGCGGAGGCGGTGCGCCGTATGAAGGCGAGTGTGGGGGGCCGGGGTGATAGTGACCACTTGGCCCGTTTGGTGGCCCGTAGTTGGCAGGTCCCTGGTGATATGATGGGGGATAGTGACTGTGAAAATTAGTTAGGAGGCTCGAATATTTATCATAGAAAAAGCACATGTACATACTGTGAGGGCGAGAACGGTCCACCCCATGCGGGCCGATTGCCACCATAGGGCGATTGTGCCGGTGAGTTGTGGTACGAGCCTCCATGCTGAGGTGACTGGGAATAACCCCGGTTATCATGGTGATAAGAAGACTTGTGTGAGTACATTGGATTGTACCCTCCTCGGTGGCTTCCACGGGATCCCATGTCTTCATCAATGTCTGACCAGGTTGAGCTATGGAGAAGCTCAGGGGAATCTCGCCGCCGGCCTCTCTCACGATGAGCTGCAGGGGACTGGGGCGGATCGTGCTGATGACTTATTCGGCGATCTAAGCTTGATGCGGCCGAACCCCCCCGGGCGGGCCCGGATGACGAGAGGTGGTGGCCCTCACGAGGGGCACTAGGACGGCTTCTAGATAGTCGTCGACTGCTTGGTCCAGGGGATCGGCTTCGCGCAGGGGGTCGACGCTCGTCGATATCAGTATGGCGAGAGTCGCGTCTACCGCGGTGAGGTTCCGTTCCGAGCGGTGACTCGGAGCCGCGACGCCTTCTCGAACGCGGAGCGTCGTCGCCACCTCTCCTTGGAGACGCGTACGGGCGTGGAGAGCCTCGTCGACGGTCGTGCGGGGAGTGGCGGCGGCGGTGCTTTGAACTAGGCTCGTAATCGTCACCTCGGCTCCGGTGTGAAGGACTTGATTGCCCCTTTGACTTCTTTCGATAACGGGAACTTGATGAGTGGCTGCGGCTCCGATGCCTCTTGGTCGAAGATGGGGAGCTTGGGCGACCGCGACCGCGACCGCGATCGCGACTTCGGCTGCGTCGATGAGCGCTATCCTCAGCTTCCTGGCCACGAATCTTCTGTTCTCGAAATCTGGGGATAAGGTCCTCCTGGTCCGTACGTCGACGCGGGATTGGTTCGGGCGAGGGACGTCGGTCGTGGTCCCTTCCGCGACCGAGGGGTGCGTGACGAGGGTGTAGGGAGGGTTCTGGTCTCGTGTATGGGCGGTGGCGGGCTTCGCGATCTGGAGATAGACGAGGCCCACGAGGAGGAGATCCTGACCGATCTGAGGATTTCACACCTCTACCAGCTCGCGCCCTTTGTCGTGGATCATCGTTTCCCCCGACGTCTCTCATGGCAGCATGTTGCGGGCGACGTGGAGGAGGCTCTACCATCCAGCCGGCCATAGCTGTGGACCATTTGAGTTTTTAGTGCTGGGGGTGGTAATTGCCCGGGACTTAGCCGAGTCTCCTGCCCACCAGTCAACTCTGAGAACAGAGTCCTGGTGCAGGCCAGCTACCTTCCCCCAGAAGGAGATAATAATAATAATATGGACCTCTTCGGACACTGAGTATCAAGAGGAGCAGTCCCTGGAGCCATCGAAGGATGATGCGGTGGCTGTAAGCATGCGTCGAAGTGCAGTGTGCGTGGTTCCAATCTCTCGTCCCCTAGGCGCTCCCAGGTCCCTGGAGGGAGAACCAAACGCCAGATACCACCACCAACAGACTGCAAACCTGGTCCAAAGCAGAATGGCCACGTTGAAGTTGCGCACTTCAAATGGGTTGGAAGAGATCGATGGACGTGTCTCTGAGCACTTGCAAAGAGACTGGCTGGATCACATAACCGCCCGCTCCCAAAAAAAACCGGTTCGCTGGCCATGCCTTCAGGGCAGGTGAAGCAAGTATCAGCCCTTGGAGCTGAAGGTGCACATGGCGCCCTCTGCCTCCCTGCACTCAGAATAGTTCTAGGACCATTCCAGCGAGTCCGTGCGCGTCATGAGCAGAGATGCAAAGGCTATATACTGATCCTCCGGATCTTTTACGAATTCCCTTCCCTCCACACCAACCTCCACGCCCTCTGCCGTCCGGGAGCAGATAAGCACGTCGGCCCAAAGAACATTAGTATAAACGATCCATGAATCCGTTTGCTGGCGATACACCAGTGTAATGGAGACTGGTGGATGCTCTAAGCAGCCTTGACAAAACTCTCCACGGAGAGTAAGATTGAGAACATCGCTGAGCGAACCTTGTAGTGTTGGTGACAAGACTCGGACAGTCAGTCGCAAAGTAGGTCCACGTTCCCTTGTGCCATGTTAAATGGCGGGGACGCTGCCAATGGTTTTTGTGTCCCAGTCGATACAAAACCGTCCAGACGCATATGGTCGAGGCAGCTCAACGAGCTGACCTAATGGAAAGCAGATGCCATGACTATGAAGTCAAAGAATGGCATGGCTCGCCAGATCAGTTGACGAGTAGTTTAACCTTTTTGCGCGACCCGTGTAGACCTCAGATTTGGCATGCAATACACAATAGGAGGCATTGCCGGCTTGAAATAAATCAACACTCGTGTGTCGAAAGCCAGGTCCCTGCCACGAGGGAAGACTGATATGGTGATGCCATTGTGAGGGTCTTCGCTAACCCCTTCCGCCGCTTAATCCTAGCTCACATGGCAAATGATGCGCCAAGCTCGATTTATGCCGTTGTATCGAGGAATGGTGACGGTGGAGAATATGAGAGCAATTTGGTGCGCAGACGCGACTGACGAGGATTCGGAAGTTGGTTGCTGTTCGGTAATTGGGGAAGTCATGATGACGACTCCGCAGGTTCAACGAGTAGCCCTAATCAGGAATCTCCGTAGGGAGAGATGACGGGCATACGCACAGTCGAGAGAATGCAACCCATGTTCTGGGGTAACAATAAGTTGGGCGGCATGCGCCGCTCTGCAACTGGGGGCTGGGGTGCGAGATCTGAGGTGGTGAGGGAGTTTGCAATGGAGGATGAGGTGGCGGTAAACTAGTAGTAACCACAGGCACCTAGGTCACGTGTAGGATGTTGAGCGAATCTGCATTCCAGATTGCATCCCAGTTCCAGGCTTCCAGCGCACTGGTACGGATAGTCGCCCTTGACCGCCTTATTACATGTACCTCATCAACAGTCAACGCCAGCAATAACTCTCTTTTGAAACCTGTATTGAGGGCAGGGAATTGAGAGATAGTTTCAACATGAATAGTAAGAGGAGATGCTGGCTACAAAGTATAGTATGTACGAGTCGGGGCGATACTTACTACTACCTCGTACGTACTACCTACTACCTACTAGTACTACTTACGAGGTAGGTACTTAGGTCAGTACTTACGCGGGCGACCCCCGTTTTGGGAGACGGCGGAAGGTGCTAGACAAGCTCTCGACAGAGCATAGATTCCTTCTAGAGTAACCGAAATCTTTTAGGCGGTCAGGAAAGATCTCAATACCCTTTAGAGAGCCTGTCTACGCTTTTTAACCGTCTCCAAAAACGGGGGTCGCCCGCGTAAGTACTTTCGGAGTTGGAAGACTACTACGTACTACTTAGTACTAGTAGTACTCCGTACCTGACTTCTAGAATACTTCGTAGAGGGAGCTGTGCTGTGGCAACACCCTGGCCTCCGGAGATTAAAACATATCACCGCCAAAAGCTACGAGTACCACTGTAATCAAGCTAAAACTCTATTGACCTACCCAGTAGGTAGGTATGGTAGTGCGAGTAGTGCACTCTCATACCGTCCTGACTCAAAGTGGCCAATTTTTCAGTGTTCGAAGCAACGGGATTCCGTTCCACCCAAAGCCGGCCCTCCGAATGCCTCGGCATCTTTCATCTCTCTCACGCTTCTTGGAGACCTCAGAGACTCAGAGAGCCGCACCAGAGACCCACTCGGAGATCGCCTTCGAGGACCCAGCGTCCCAGCCCGATCCTCGCGCATATCCTGCATCCGCTCGGGACATTTCCCGAATCCGCCTCCGGAGGATCCATTGATGTGGACTGGACAGGCATAGCCCTTCGTACTCGTCGCATCAGCCGAGTGGCTTGCCTGGCGACCTGGGCGGCTGAACTTGGAGTCCCTGGGGCCCAGACGCGCTGTCCCAGGGTCAATCTTCTTGCCGAAGCCCTGAGATGCAGGAGAAATGCAGCGACCCGTGGGAATTCCGGACGGGAATCGGGGTCATTGGCTGACCGTTGGGGTCCCACTTGCTTATTTGGCGCCCCTGGGCCCGTCTCCGTACATATTTGCGTATCTGCCGTCCTACTCGTACTCCGTACTCGTGCCTATGCATTCTACATCCGTTCCTGAACCCTTCTCGATCCTCTCTGTGGCTTGATATCTCCACACTCTTTCATTCTTGGTTTCTTTCGCTCCTGTAAGCGTTGATTTCTAGATCCAAGAACACTCGTTTTTCATACAACAACCCGCCACTTGTGAGAAGCCATGGAGTGGCTCGGCCAGGCCAAGATCGACTTCACCCACGCGCCGTCGCCGCGGCCGGTGAAACAGAAGGACGGCAGTGAGACTGATCTTCTCAAGATTTGCGAGCAGGCCACGCCGCCATGCAACTTGAATCCTCTCCTGTTCAATGGCCATCTCCAGACCATGTGGACGGCCACCAAGCCCCACGGCCCTGCCGTCTACTACCGCCGGAAGATGTTCGAGGCCGAGAATGAAGCCTATGAAGGCACCTTTGCCGTCGACTTTGTCGTGGAGCCGCACGATGAGGTGGACCCAACCTTGTGCCGCCGCACCGTTCATTTCACCGACGAGCAATGGGACAACATTGGCTCCGACGATACCAAGCCCATGCTCATCGTCCTCCACGGCCTCTCAGGCGGCTCCCACGAGATCTACCTGCGCCACTGCATCAAGCCCCTAATCGACCAAGGGGGCTGGGAAATCTGCATCCTCAACGCCCGGGGCTGCGCGCGGACTAAGCTGACCAGTGGAGTTCTGTACAATGCGCGAGCGACGTGGGATGTGAGACAGGTAAGAAAGATCATCAGAGGCATTGAGAGGAGAGTTCTGAGGCTGACGTGGATGAATTTTAGGTGGTTAAGTGGGCTAGCAAGACCTTCCCCAACCGCCCACTCTTTGGCATCGGCTTCTCTCTGGGCGCCAACATGCTTACCAACGTGAGTGAACATCAAATGCGTGGCAGGAAGCAAGATGTAGATTGGTAACCTTTCCTAGTACTGCGGAGAGGAGGGCTCAAATTGCCTTCTGAAGGCTGCCATCGCCTGCTCGAGCCCTTTCAACCTCGAAGTCTCCAGCAAGATGCTTCAGAACACTTTCATCGGGAGAGAAGTATACCTCCGGGTCATGGGTGGTAAGTACAGGATTCGGCAGGAGAACAAGAGCTTCCTGCTGACCTTGTGTCCTAGTTGCCATGAAGAAGCTTGTGGAGACCCACAAGACTGAGCTGGAGAAGTTTACCGACTACGATATTGATGACTTGCAGAGCATCACGTACTTGAACGAGTTTGATCGCAAGATCCAGTAAGTTGATCACGCAGTCCTGTGCGAAAACTTGTCTCCTGACTCTGTATAGATGCCCGAGCTGGGGTTACCCTACCGAGTTCGCCTACTACCGAGACGCCTCGTCCACTGATGCCGTCACTGCCATCAGGATACCATTCCTGGCCATCCAGGCCACCGACGACCCCGTAGGCATAGCCAACTTTCCTCCTAGGATCCGAAAACTGACCGAGACCTAGATTGCCGTCAAGCAAGCCATCCCCTTTGAAGAGTTTGAGCAGAACCCCAACACCATCTTGTTGACGACTTCCTTGGGCGGCCACTTGTGCTGGTTCGAGACTGGCGGGAGCCGCTGGTATCCCCGTCCCGTAAGTATCCCCGTCGTAAGCTCACATGGCCATGTCTCACAAAAAGCTTAGGTCACCAATTTCCTCAACCACATGGCTTTCAAGGTTGATCTTGATAGCGTCCAGCCATCGCAAGCACCTAGGGCTTCGGGTGTCGCGGCGCGGCAAACCATGTACGATCCTATGAGGCGCAAGATGGTCATGTCGGGGCAGACTTAGAGTCAGAGACTGGGCCTTGTGTTATAGCGGGATCTGATAAGCAGGAAATACTCAAAAAACTTGGAGCAGACGGCGTGTTAGGCAAGAATTATAGACGATAGATCATGGATAGATGAGATTTGTTTCGCCTGTGGTCGGGGCAGATTCGCGTGGTTGAGTGTAAAATAGACAATTTTATTGATCCAATCCGTATCACTTTTCCGAGTATGCCGCAAAGATGCCCCCGAGTAGTAGGATAACTCCAAGCGCCTAGCCATGCCATGCAATCGACTCACTCCTCGACCTGTTCCCGCTCAAGCAAACGACACGCTCTTCTTCTTCCTCCCGGCCCCGCCGGCCTTAGTCCCGGCCGACGTCACGTCGTGGAGGCTTTCGTCCTCGCCCGCAGTCTTCCGCTTGCGCTTTTTCCTCAGCGAATCCTTGACACTGTCGAGCTTGGTCTTCCTCTCCTCCTCCTTCTTAGCGGCCTCGACCTTCCTGGCTTCGCGAATTTCCTCCATCTGGCGCGCCTTGATCATCTTGGACTCGATCTGGCCCTCCTTCTCAGCCTGAACTATAGACATGATTGTGTCCATACCCTCCTACAATATTGTTAGCCACAATTGACAGCCACAGGGGAGGGCTGGGTGCGCAACGCGGGGAATCCTTACCTTGTCGTCCACAAAGACTTTGCCCTTCTTCTTGCCCTTGGGCTTGGTGACGCCGACAGGGGTGATCATGTTGAGCTTAGGGATGCCGAGCTCCTCGTCCGTGTACGTCTTCTTCTTGGGCTTCTTGAGCAGCGCCGCGCGGTTCTTCTCCTTCAGCTGGACGGACGAGACGGGGCCACTCTTGTTGCTCTTGCGCGCCGGCTTGGAGACGCGGTCCTTGGATGACGTCTTGTCGCCAGAGCCCCCCTTGGGGGCGGCGTGCTTATTCTTGACGGTGCGCGTCCGTGAGGGCGCCATTGCGACGGTCAGATTCGGGACAATTTGGTGATTGAGGAGCCCGCTCGGGTGTGTGGTTGCTGGTTATGGGAGTCGCGCGACAGCGTATGGGAAATTTTTTGGAGGGCTGGGCGATAAGCGAGGGGCGATAAGGCTGGAGCTCGTGGTGGGTGGGGCCGAACAACGAATACTACTACCCTTTTGCGGATACTCTTAACTTCCAGGTTCCTTTTCCCACGTTACATACAGAGTACTTACTACTGGTATTGCCAGCTGACGGATAACAGAAAACAGAGTGCTGATGTGGTACGCATCATACTATTTACATAATGCCAACACCATAGAAAACAGGGCCCAAACGCACGAGAGGAAGTGGTATTTGTTTCAGGATTATATATGGCCCAAGTACTCGGTAGAATTCGTGGTTTCACTCTATTATTACAACCACCACTGAGGCAGACTCCGAGTGTCGAGGTGCTCGACTATAAGCAGACAGAGAGAAACATTCAAAGAGACAGTCCCAAATGGTGCATTATCCTCTGTATGAAATGGCTGAGGATTTGGTGACTCGTCACCGTCTCAGTCCGTCGTTGAGTCAGCACCTCAGTCAACCACCATCACTCTTATACCCAGCCAAATCCGGACGCCCGTGTGCAAGTACTTGCTACTCCGTGGTGGTAAAGGACGAGTAATGTAATGTGGTTGGCGCTGGCGCCACACTCTGCACACTAGGCAGCCAATCATTCACGGCTGTGCAACGGCGAAGACGTCAATCCGGGGATCGGCTGACGAGATACTGTTAGAGTGAGGCTCGGCACTCAATCTACAATGATACTTGTAGTAACTGAGAGGGACACCAGTGGAGAAACATCCATGGCATAACATTTCCAGAGGATACAAGGCCACAGGTAAGGAACTTGCATCAAATGATCCAACGAGTTTAAACTGTGCAGGCGGCCGTCCACTCGGGACCCTCGAGGCACAGCTCGTCATGATGATATGCGAGAGCAAAGTTGAGGCTTGACGTTTTATTTTATTAGCACTGGGAGACACCCAGGTGGAGTTCTTACGACTTGGGGCGCTGTTTGGCTGCGATGCTCCACTAACAGGTCCCCAATACCAGCGGCCTCGTCGTCCTCCACTCCACTGAGTCCAGCGGGCAGCCTGGCCGCTTGGATGTTATTAGGTACCAGCTCGAATTTTTGCACCGCTTCACCCCGTCACGCATTCCCCAAAGCTCGTCTCTGCAGATTTCATCGACACTTCCAACTGCCATTTACCCAGACCAACGCATCACATCAGCTATTCCAACACGCTTCGACCATCACCGCTCAGCCCTATCCAATATAACACCGGTACCAGTACCAACAATCCCATACCGCCTTCTGCAAATTCATCTCGAGCCTCATAATACGTAACCAACACCCAACCCCACGGCCGACTCTACCGCCCTTGACGACTCTATCCGATCCCAGCCGCCCACTCTCGCCCTCCCCGAGCGCCGTTCATCTTTCCTCAAATTAAATAGTCGTGCCCCCAAAGTTTGCGGGCTGCGTTGCGTCCAATAACCTTGAACAAATCTTCCCCCGAAGTGCTTCACGAACCCCTGCCTGTCGTCATTGTCTCTACCCAACCGCCTCGACCCGCCCTCGAGCAAACAACCCTCCCGTCTCCCGACAAGCCCGAAGCACGGTTGAAGGACCCGCCATCAGTCTTCATGGATAACTTATGGACTCGGCGCACAAAGTGAGCAAAGTTCCCTGTGCTCCTCATGCACACCCACCCACATAAACACCAGTTGACTGACCCCCGTGACTAGCACCGGCAAACTCTCTCTGTCCACATCTAATACCGGCCCTAACAGCATCGACTCCTCGCCCCGAAATGCCTCCTTCTCGAAGCGCCAGAGCGGCAGCGAAACTCCTTCCCATCTAAAGAACGGCTCCTTCAGCGCCACAACGCCTGGGGGAGGCTTGACATCCCCGTCCGCTGGGGCGTCTAGCGCCTTTGGGCTGGGTTCGGGGGCGTTCGCCTCCTTCGGATCCGCCAAGACGCCCAAGGGCTCCGGGAACCCTTTCGACACGGCAATGGGCTCGGCCGTCCCTAAGCCCGGTCAGTCTAAGGATTCCTCCAAGGTTGTGGGGAGGGCACCCAGCATGGCGTCCATCTCGGAGATCAAGTCCTCAGCCCCTGCTGCCCACAGGCTCCGAGACTCATGGACCTTCTGGTACCGTCCGCCAATCTCCAAAGCCCACGGTTACATCGAGTACGAGCACACGCTGCACGCTATTGCCACGGTCGGGACGGGGGAGGAGTTCTGGGAAGTCTACGGGCATCTGAAGCGACCGTCGTCGCTTCCGGTCGTCTCGGACTACCACATGTTCAAGAAAGACATTAGGCCAATTTGGGAAGACGATGTAAATAGCAAGGGAGGAAAGTGGGTGGTGCGGATGAAGAAGGGAGTGGCCGACCGCTACTGGGAAGACCTGCTCCTTGCTCTCATCGGCGACCAGTTCGGCGATGCGGGCGAAGATGTGTGCGGTGCTGTCCTTAGTGTCAGGAATGGTGAGGACATTCTGAGCATCTGGACGAGGACCGATGGTGGCCGCGTGCTGAAGATCCGGTGAGTTTCCCTCGGGACGGGACAAGGTAGCTGTGCATGGTTCAAAGAACTAACTGGTCACAGCGAAATCATGAAGCATGTCCTCAACTTCCCTCCAAACACTCGCGTGGAGTTCAAGAGCCACGACTCGAGCATTCAACAACGCACAGCTCTCGATGAGCAGCGTCGCGAGAAGGCCAACCAGCAACAAACCGAGAAGCGCCAGACGTCCGGCGGAGCTAGGCTAAACGCCGACTAGGATCCGTTTGATGGTGCTTCATGTCGCCTACATTGGGTCCTTTTTGCCTACACCCCTTCTGGATTTGTATACTACTGGTTTAAGCACTTGGCTTTTTTTTTTCTCTGTGACAACCTCATTTCCCTGTCGACCCCATTGCTTGGATGAGGATGCTGTAACGTGAATGTATGGACGATGTGGGACGGTTGGCTCGGTAGGATGGATGGTTATGTACTATGTATAGCTGTGTTGGAAAAAAGAGGCCTAAAGCGCTCCAGCGGGACTGAAGACATCAATACAGAAGTTTTGCACGTCTTCGCCAAATGACGAGCCACATGCGTGGGCATTACCGCATTTACATGTTTTTTTACATATGGCTGTTCCGTACATGATCAGGCGCCTGGTTTCCCTTTCCCCTTTGGCTCCCGCCTCCTCTCCCAGATCTGCAGATATGACTCGCCAAGGTACAGCAGCTCGTTCTGCACCTTGTCGACAAACAGGTCCTGGCACACGACCCACTCGCCCGTCGCCTTGTCCTTGAGCTGGACCTTCCATGTCTTCTTCTCCTCGCCGCTGTCGGCGACGTCCTCCTTGACGCGCACCGCCTCGTGGACAATGTTGGCGACGAGGTCGTACCAGATGGGCTCGCCGGGGGGCCACTCGTCCGGGTTGGGCTCGACGTACGGCGAGATGTCGAGGTTGCGGGCGTCAAACGTGACAATGGTGGGGTTGCGCTCCGAGACGAACTTGTTCTGCGAGAAGCGCTTGACGTGGAAGGCGAGGAAGGGCGGCAGTGGGTGGAGCAGGCGGTAGCGCTTGCGCCGGGCGTGCTCCTCCTGCGCGCTGCGCCCGTCGTACTTGCTGAGCAGCGTCGTGAGGGGCACCTGGGGGATGATGTTCTTCTCGAGCTCGTCCTGGAACAGCGGCGCCGAGGGCAGGTCGAGGGTGAGGAAGAGGAAGCGTGCGTGTTGGACGTCGACCTCAGCGGCCTCCTCGAAGCGCAGGCGGTCGCCGACGTCGGCCCGCGCGGTGATGGTCTGGGACTCGACCTTGAGGCGCCCCTGGAAGGTGAGCTGGACGATGGAGCTGCGGGGCTTGGTCTTGGAGCCGCCGAGGCCGAGGTGTAGATTATTGAGGAACCAGGACAGGAAGTCGACGGGGTCGGATTGGGTAGTGAGGGTGAAGCGCTTGTTGGAACGCAGCGAGATCTCCTGGAGAAGCTCGTGGGGCGAGACGTGGGCCTTAAAGGCGCGCGGGTTCCAGATCTTACGGAAGAGGATGCTGCAGCGCTTGACGAGCTCGGAGCGCGCCGAGACGTCGGCCGTGAGCATAAAGTTTCGCAGGGGCGTGACGTGCGAGAGGGCCTGGACCACGACGTTGAGGTAGTCGTTCTCCTTGATGTTGTTCATGCCGACGAAGCCCGGAGCGTAGGGCTTGCCAGCCAGGGTGACGCTCGTCCGCGGGACACGGTCCAGCTCGGCGGCGTCCTTGCGCGTGTAGCGCGGATCGGCGACAAACTTTATGTCGTCGAGGGCCTTGCTCTTGACCTCGTAGCCCTCGGGCAGGACGTAGACCTTCTGGGTCTCGAGGTTGATGTAGACGTGGTGGTCCTCGTCGAGGGAGTGGAAGTAGGCGTGCGACTTGGGCCCGCGGCCCTGAAAGTACCTGCCGCAGACGAGGCATGCGTAGACGTTGATGTTGGAGAGGGAGACGGAGCAGAGCTTCTCAAAGTCAAAGTCGAGGACATTGCGGTCGATGGTGTCAAGGTAGAGGTCATCGTAGCCATCTGTGGGAGCAGCTTGTCGTATCGGCGCCGCGGAGGCGGCTGCGGAGGTCTCGTCATCAAAGTTATCGTCGTCTTCGCTGTCGTGTCTTGAACCACCGTTAGGCTCCTCACTGGTTGCTTGTTCGTGGCCGTTCTCGAGCGGCGAGTCGCCCTCGTCCATCCGCGACTTTTTCGACGCGGGCGACGCGACACCACCGAGCTCCTCGAGAGCCTCTGAAGCTTGACGCTTGCCCATCGTTGTGGCTGTGCCCTCTGAGGCGCTAGGTTCTGCCGAAGCCGGGAAGAAAATGGGCAGTCTGCGTCGTCCTGAGAGTTTGTTGGAGTTGTCCGTTCAAGGGAACGGCACGAAGCAAGGCTGGATAGGCAGAAAAGATTGGGTCCTGCATGAGTTAGTATGTAGGAGCGTCATTGTGGGGCACTCTGAGGCTTCCAACTCTTCATCAGATGCTGCGTTCGCACCATCACCCCCCACGCGAAGTAGGCTACAAAATCCTAAGAAAATTCGTAAGTGTGAAGTTGGAGCTGCAAATTGACTTTACTTCAGTCATGATCAGGTTCCAAAGTATTCAGCTTGGGGCTTTCAGCTTGGGGCTTCCAGGAAAGGCCCAAATTCCACAACTTACACGAGTACACGCTGTCTCCAAACATATACCCTGCACCACGAAAAGCTTCAACTTGTACGACTCAGGTTTATTAGTATACGCCTCATGATAGTACATAATAGGTCCGGGAATCCCAAGCATTGGACAAGAGAAACACTAACATGGGTGTAATGCATTTAAATTATTCATGTCTATCGACCTACGCCGTGGCCTCCTGCATCAAGACATCCTCCTCATCATCAACCGGCGCCAGGCTATCCATCTCCTGCAGGGTATATTCCACCAGATAGCTCTCATCTACCAGATCCTCCAACCGCTTATAGTGCCTCTCCGTGTACACCCGCAGGGCGTGCAGCACGTCCTTCAGGCTCTTCTGGCCCCTCGCCCCCTTGACCGACAGGTGGGAGAACTTGGACGCCGGATAGCTGCGCACTAGCGTCCACAGAATCCTCTGCGCTACGGGGGCTGTCCGGGCGTTGGTGTTCCAGTCCCGCAGCCGCAGGAGCAGGAGGAAAATCTGCTCGTCCGATAGGCTGCCGAGGACCTCGTCGACCGCCTTGAGTCCGCTCAAGCTGCCCTTCTCCGAAGGGCTGGCGGTTGTCACCGAGGTGAAGAGGCTGAGAAGTCGCCCGGGGTGATTGAGCTGAAGCGCCAGCGTGATGGCCTCACGGTATGAGCCAGCGTGAATGTGGTTTTGCAGCTCCTGCTCTTGCTCCACCAGCTTGAGAGCCGCCTGAGATGCCGCAGCTTGTGTCTCGGTGCTGGTATCTTTCCAGAAGGTAACCGTCGAGTCGCTGCTACCAGAGACAATGTCATTTGTGTCCGGATTTACCGCAATTGCCCACACTCGGTCCTCATGGTTGTCTAGGGTGCATTCGGTCTCGCCAGAGTTGGCATCCCAGACTTTGACGAGGCCGTCACCGCCAGCGGTGGCGAACTGGGGCGGTCTCCTGCCCTTGTCTTGAGGGGAGGGCATGGTGAGCCATGCAACCTTCAGTACGCTGTGCGAGTGGCCTTCGAAGGTTCTCACACAGGTATAGTCTGCCAGACTCCAGAGCTTCGCTGTCTTGTCGCTGCTACCAGTGAGCAGGAGGCCCTTGCTGGTGACCAAACCGTCCTCGCCCTGAATCCCAGGCATGTTGGATGGGGAAAATTGCAGAGACCAGACGCCTCGCTTGTGGCCCCTCAAGATACCCTGCACCTCGCCTTCCTCGACGGACCAGATTTTGACCGTCTTGTCCTGCGAACCCGAGGCAAAGAGCATACCTGAGCTCTGAATGCTGATGGCGTTGATGTCCTTGTCGTGCGCCTTGCGTGTAAAAGCAGCACGGATGCCGGATTTCTGGCCCTTCTCCTGAGGCTTCCTTGGGATTTCCCACTTCTTGATTGTCTGGTCTTGCGAACCCGTTATGAGGAAGGCTGGGGGATGGTTGACGGGATCGGCGTGAGCAGCTGATGACTCTGGGGGAATGCTCTTGGGGAGGGCGACTGCCCCGACAGATTCGGCGTGACCGGAGAAGGTGGCCCAGCAGGTGTACGAGTTATTTGCCGGGTCGATTCGCCACAGCTTGGCTGTATTGTCCTTTGCGCCAGTGGCCACCCAGTGACCCGACCAGTCCACATCGAGGGCAATGACAATCTCATCGTGGCCCTTGAGAAGGGCAACATCTTGACCAAAGTAGGGGGTCTTGGTTGGTTCCCAGGCCCGGTCCTCCTCCGCAGGCGATGATTCCTTTACAGAGATGATTCGTACGTCCTCGGAGTTTGTGCTCAACGCCATCAACGAGTGATCAGGCAGCAGGTATGCGAGGTCGATAATTTCGTCGTGGGTTCCCGAGATGCGTCGAAAAGGCTCGGTTTGTGTCAGTGTTTGCGCATCGTCTTTCTTCGGCACCCGGTAGAGCGCGAGGGTGTGGTCGACTAGAACGCCGAGGATGAACGGAAGACCGGGTCGGTAGATGCCAGACACGAAGGCCTCCTCCTCGCTCTTTGCCTGCTGCTTTCCACTGAGCTCGCGTCCCGTGTCGGTGTCCCATACGCGAAGGCATCCGTTGGCACCGGCTGACCAGGTGAGACTCCCGTCCTCGACGAACCCCGCTGCCTCCACCAGCTCCAGGCAAGGCACGACTTTTCGAATCTTCCACGATTTCGCGTCCCACCAAATGATGGTCTTGTCTCTGCTGGCGGTGACGATGGCGTCTTGCGCTGGCGAGTAGTCCAGTGCTTGGACATCGGAGACGTGCGAGTCAAGGTTGGCGATGCAGCTGCGCTTGTTGAGATCCCAGACCCGGACCTTGCCATCTTGGCTTCCAGAGACGAGTCGGAAGTGCTTCGTCTGAGTGCCCTCATCGTCGTCCTCCGAGTCTTCCTGAGCATGAGATCCCTTCTTTCCCTTGCGGCTGCGGGAAGCGTCCTTTGAGCGGGCGGCGACTTCGAAGAAGCGCAGCGCCGATACAAGAACCGATGGCCCGCGGAACGTGTGGGTTACGAAGCCTCCCACAATGTCCCAGACCTTGATCGCGCCATCTGTTCCACCTGTGGCCAGAAGTGTGCTGGTCCGATCGACGGCTAGCACGAGGACGGGCGTGCCATGAGGCTTCAGGGTCCGAATGAGAGTCGGCTCCAGCGAGTCGTCCACAGGTGACCGTTTCAGGGAAAATATCCTCATGGACAGAGACCTCGAGCATACAATGAGATGCGACCCCGACGGGGTCAGGGTCAGGGTCGAAATCTGCTCTCCATCGCCCTCGATGTGGCCGAGATGCTTCCCAGTGGCGGGTTCGGTGAGAATGGCGTCTTCACCAATTGTGGTCGCTAGAATCCGTGCATCGTTGTCGATCGAGACGGCGCCGCCAGTGAAGATGGGCCGCAGGACGCGGTTCACGTCGAAGGTCGTCTTCAGGGGCTGCTTGCTTGCCATGTTGAATCAACTAACAGTTTGCTGTGCGCAGCACAGCAGTGAGACTGTCGCTTGAAGTGACCGTAGATTTTTTTTTTCCTGGTCCAAGGCCTCGAGGCACGCTGCAGGGCCCACAGCGGAAGTTCGGCCGCAGTGGATCCGGTCTGGCAATGTTGGACTTCCACTTTGTTAGAATTATAAGGTTGTAAACCTGACTAAGCATTGCCTGGTCACCGCCAACGTGAACACCAACTTCACTGCTGTGCCTGAGCCGTCTCATCGCCATGCTGGGTGCTTTTCTTCCTGCATCATCAGATTTCGGCGCGAATGAGACTTTAAAATGGGATTGCTAGGCCCCTTGACGGCGCAAGCCTTGGTGAGCGCCATAAATGTATGTATATGATGTGTATCTCAGGCTGACCTCCATCCCAGGGCAGGTCCCCTTATGACCCAGACGTCATCCCAGGGGAGGGCGAGGAGGATTCGCATGCTCCAACGCAGCAGTATGACCATCGAGGGCGTCCAATAAACTCCGAGTCTAAGAGAATCAACAAGGACATCATCCGGTCCCACAACGAGGTCATGCTTGTGGTGGGAGTAGCAGAGCCTGAGAACCTGGACCCTGCCGCCGAGCTCGAGTCTAAGCACCAGCACGAGGCCTATGAGAGCGCTCTAGGTGTCAGGCTCATTTGGGCCACCAAGCGATGTGTGGAGATGGTGGGCGTGTTTGGCATCAACGGGATGAGGCAAAGGGTGCTTGTAGGTCAATCGTTCCCTACCATCATGACGACATGAGGCTAACTGAATACCTAGGTATACAAACATTATTCCCAGACACCGTGCTGGGAGCTTTATAGGGCATATCGCTCAAACTTTTCATTCTCCCGAGATATGCTCCCGGGTGCATCAGCCAGCCTCCTTGCCAACTACATTGACCGTCGGTTTATTCCTCAATGGTTCCTCAATCTAGAGAGGAGCTTCCTCAGAAGATGGTTAATGCGAGCGGATCCTTTGGGCACTTCTTTTTGACTGACGCTGCGGCAGTGTCGACCACTCTTGGACCTATCTGCGACTCCATTTGGAATTTTTCGCTGCCTTCCAGAGACTCGGACTGATTCGGAGCACGCAGCTGCTACCATCATGGAGGTATTTTGTGCCGTTCACAGACGACTCCCCGATCCCAGCACCGCCACCGATGGCCGACTTTACCCTCCCATCTCTGCTCCGGTGGACTGGGAGTGCTCTCATATCGGCGACCCCGCTTCTCCTTTGGGCCATTACGCAGCGTCTGATGAGGGACTGGCAGCCGAAAATCTGGCAGTGGGTTCTGTCTCGCTTGCCAAGTCCCATATCTCAGGGACGAGCAATCGCCCCTGTGCCGGTAGAGCAGCCCACGAATGGGCCTCCCGCCCCCGAGTCACATGGGGAGCCGGAAACTGAGGTGCAGGAGGAACCGGCTACCATTGAAGATAGCGGCGAGGATGGACTGCAGTCCACTCCCGAAGAAAGCCCTTCGCCTATCCAGCAGCCGGAGCTTGACAGGCGGCAGAGTGTGTACTCTGTAGCAGGCGGGGAGGACAGCGATGACGATGATCACGAGGTAGTCAACGCGGCGCTGGTAAGCTTCGACGTCGAACCGTCCGATGCGGCGGAAATACCTTCCCAGGGTCTATTGCCCTCAGAGCACTCGGCCACCCCTGGGCCTGAGGCGACGGAAATGCCTCCCCAGGGTCCATGGTCCGCAGAGCTTCGGCCCACCCCTGCGCCCGAGCCTGAGCCAAGTGATGAGATCCCGCCCATTTACCTGTCTACAATGCTTACGAGGCTACCTGCTCTTATGGCGGGCAAAGTCATCACTGACAGCATCCTCAGACTCGCAATAGCTCCCTGTGAGGCCGTGGCGCTCCGGTTCGCGGCTCAAGCGTTTTGCGACCGTCACAGCCTGCCAAGCTCGCCGATTCTCGGCCCGACTCTGTTCGCCGGAGTCAATATGACATGGCTTGTAAACTTTCTTGGTACTGAGCTCATACACTTGGCGCTGTCTGGGGAGATCTGGTCAGTTTTCAGTGCCCTGTCGCAGTATTTTCACAAGTCAGAGGAAGAATGGGACGACTTTGAGGGGAAAGACTGGGGCGATTTCCTAGGTCCGTTCTACTCGGTTGAGCCGCTCTTCTGAGGGAGTTGAGCCCTCTGATTGCGTCAACTCCTGGGCGAGATAACCCTCCACGTGCAACATTTTGTTGTTCCGCCCAGCCTGGCTGCATATTGGTCTGCATTGGTTAGCTCATTCCGATGTGCCACATAGCAACTCGTTTCCCCCATCCGGGGACTAGGTGCTGGGTCAGTTGAGGCCCGCCGTCCTTATGCAACGGGTGCCTATCATCGTGGTAGTGGCGTCGCAAAAGTACTAGTAGACGACCTACGAACATCCGTTGGACTCTATCACCATATATTATCATCGGCCTTACGCTTCACCCAGCCTGGACCGAATAAAATTATGCTGCATGATGGACAACACTTCGAGAACCAGTTCGATACTTGGACCTCGTCCCCGCATTGAAGAACATAACGTCAAGAGTCAACAGGCCCTTCAAACTACAGCGCACAGTCGTCCTGGCTTCGAAGCTCTCGTGGCATGACGCCCGTTGCAGTCTAGCGCCCTATTAGACCCGACGTTACACGGCATCTTCGTTGAGCTGAAAATAAGGTCTGCGACCCCAACCAGCCAATTCAGCCCCGCCATTATTTTCCACCATCGTTTGCCGTATCCATCGCATTGCCACAACGCGGTGCGAACCCGCTTTTAGGTGGGAGGAGGGGAATGTCGCTCATTCAAACACACGGGGCCTCATCGTCCCCATGCCTAATCTCGTGGCTTGCCTCCCAAATGGGATAGCGACCTCGACCTCATATGTCGGGCGTCTGTCCTTTTTCCAATCTCTATTTGTATGACCTCGTGGCATGCCGTGCATAAGCAGGCGACCCGGCGCCCCCTCTCGTGGCAAGACCACGATGCAACCCATGAGACCAGTCCCACGGCTTCCAGTCTACATCTCTAGTTAGTTATACATCACCGTCAGCATGGCCGCAGCAGGCAGTGAACCCCGTGGTTACGAGCCCGTCGGCGGCGGGCATGAGCTTTGCCCACTCGGCCCATCATCTATGACCAAGATGCACCTCTGTCGCCGTTGCGGACCCAGCCGGAAGCACTTCTACGTCCCCGTCGACTGCGACTATCCCGACTCTGAGGCCCGCTACTTCATCCTGAACCCCATCCCCCACAAGCACGCCGACCGGTGGAAACCCATCCTGTACCGCGGGGACAACCCCAAGTACTTTGAGGGTGCCCGCGTGATTGGGCATGCGCGGCGGTCGACGCTCTGGAGCTCCTTTAGGATTGAGCTGGGGGACGGCGTGGACGACGTGCTGGAGAATGAGCGACGTGCCACCGAACGCAAATCCCACTAGAGGAAGCAGAAGTGGCGGAGGGCCTTCTGCATGGGGGAGGAACCGCCCAAGGAGCCCCTCGAACATGACAAGAAGGTCGAGGGGTTCGTCATGGCCCTCGCGATGCGGCGGAGGGTTTTCTTGAATAGGACCCTGCGGTTCGACTGGGCAGGGGAGTGGTACAGATGGAGCGGCACGAGGTCGTTCCTCCCGCCCTGGTCCAGCAGTCTCAAGGGGATGTCGCACGATCTCAAGGCATGAAAAACCTGATGAGAGGATATTGAGGACAATGGGCTAAACATGGACGTATAGCTCATCAACCCGCACGGTGAGCTCGTCGCCACCTTCGAGAAGGACCGCTGGGCCACGTATAAGCGCGGCAAAAAGCCCGGCAATGCCCACAACAAGGAAAAATCGTCCCTGGGAACGCTCTCCATCTACCCGCCGGCCAGGCAGGCGACCACGGGGGACCTGCGGCGGTACAGCTTGGCTGCCGTCCAGCCCAGGGCTGATGGCCTGGGCCACAAGCTGAGCGGCAACAAGGACAAGCTTGAAAAGAACGTCAGCCTTGACGGGCAACACGCAGGCGATCTTACTGAAGAGATGATTGCCTTTACGTGCTGGATGATTGCCCAGGCGGAGCATCGGCTGCGGTATAAAATCTTTGATATCCTGCAAGAGGTTGGGGAGAATGTCGGAGGCTGATATGTTGTGGTGCTGGCGAGCAACTCGGAGAGGAAGCGCTCGTCTGGAATAGAGTGCTTGGGTGAGATACACGGTGCCCGACCGTGGAGTTTCATTATCTCGCAGCCATCTTCTGGTTTGTATTCGAGGGACTGACTGGTTCTGGTGGACCACCTACTCGTTATAGATACCCCCATTTTGATTCTTTATCCAATCGTATTCCCTTACCCCAGGCTGCCTGAGCAGTGCGGCCGCCCTACAACCAACGCTGGGAGGACGCCTGGGCTTTCCGTGGGCGTGACAGCGGCATATGAAGTCGAGATGCTGGCCAGGAGATAGAGAGGTCGGGCTTGTGTAGATGAATCAGCGAACTCGACGGCAATCCTGAGAGCATAACCGACGCGGCACGACCCCATAATGCCCCGAGATGTGTGCTCGACCGTCTTCAGAACCTTGTCGAGTAACCCATGGTTGCTATCGGCGAAGCCCTCGCGAAAGTTGCACCCGCCAAGAATCGCCTGGAGTATCAACAGGGCGGTCCAGCACCCTATGAAGAGGGAGCTTACCCAGGTCGACGGAAAGCTGTACATTGTCGAGGACAACGCTTTCAGACTCTGACTTGGTATTTCTTTCGGTGGAGGCAGGAACCCCAGCATGCCGCGGTATCTCTGTGGCAGTCGGCTATGGAGGGTCGCGGCTTGTTGCGATACGTCGATGCTCTCGCCCAGGTCGATGGGTTCTCCGGTCAGGCTTCACGCCTGGAGGCTGTGGGCCGGCCGAACAATGGCTGGGCATAGCGAAAGATAGAGCCATAATTGCTCAACGGGTTTGCCGACGGGGGCCTTGTTCCGGATCCGCAAGACTCCTCTCCATTCCTCTCGGCGAAGAAGCAACCCTGCTGCAGGGTGAAGATTGAATGCATAATCTCGCGAGGCACAGTTAGGAGGCGAGAGAAGAGGGGACAACGACACCTAAGACTGGTCGAGAGGCCTCGAAACGCCTCCAACATCAAAGCACCGTAGGTGTATTCGTGAGCCGCGGGCCTCCATGATGCGGCCTACGCGTGTGCTTTGGCCAGCTAGAGGAACCTGGGATCCCAGCAACAAATGATTAGAAAAAGGGGTGCCGCCAGCCGCACCGCTGTCCCCAGCTTTTGTTTTTTTGTGGGGGGGGGGTGGCGGCGCAGTTCAGCATAGCGCAGGCAAGCTCCAACTCGGGAACTGGAGGCACGCCTCGTACAGGCAAAGAAGCATAGCGGAGCAGAGAGTCTCGCTGGACTTCCATTCCGTGGGGTGGTCGATCGCACCCTGCAGAGCGGACAGAGTCGTCACTTATGACATCTGCGCCCTGGCGAGAAGAGCCTCATCAGTGTGTCATGATCCCGGACTTGGAGGAGCACACAGTGAGTCATCAAGCGAGATCCTGGACGCGAGGCGGTGTGGAATGTCGGGTAGTCAAGAAGTAAAGTGCAAAAACTCGTCGGCGCGAGAGAGATGAGCTGGGCGCGCGCGCTGTGTTGAGCGCAGATCACAGAGCAATTCACATCCATTGGCTGCGGTCGGCGATCTTGACAATACCATGGCTCCGGGCCTGTTGGGAGTATTTTCTTCAACGCCGTCTGCAGCGGATTGGGGAGAGGGCCGCCGGCAACCAACGGCCACGAATAAGGGCTGGTCCCACGACATCGGTGCCGCTCCAGAGCCAGGAGGCAGGCCGTGCTTAACGCCGAGAAACGTGAGGTGTCTCTGGAAGCTTTGACACTGGATGCCATACTTCGCGCAGTTGTCACAGCCCGGCCTCCTCTTCACGCACAGCGGGCAGCCGGTGCTCGTCCACAGTGCTCGTCCGCGGGTCGAGAGGGCGCATCAAAACACTGTGCAATGTGGACGGGAGTTGGTTCCAGAATGTGCTAGAACTTGGGGCACAGTCACGACTCAACAACCAAGGCAGCCATGGCCTGTGGCTGCGTGACAGCAATCAACTGGCTAAGGAGCTGGGACTCGGGGGGCCGGCCATCCTTGCCTGCATGGGTCCAGCACCTCAGTACTAATAAGAATGGATGCAAATTTGGCTCGATTTGGTATTCGAGTCGGATCCATCTAATAAACAGGTTATCTGTACTTCGTACGGGTACTTGTCCGTGCACACGCGCGCCTACAACCCCTGCACGTTGTCGGGTTGGATCCGGATCGTGGATGTCAGCCTCCTAGGTGCAAACCGTGTAAAAACCATGGTCTCGTGTTTTTCTCGCGCCACGTCACGGGCCATGTCCCGCATTCTTGTCTCCGCGGCCAGCTCTTCTCCTGGGTTAGGGCTACTGGCAAGAACACCAATAACACGGGCACGACCGTAATACTACTACGAGTACGGACTCGCTAGTCCATGTGCCTGCAACAGGGGTATGGGCCGTCCGCTGGTTATCAGGAACCTCCTCGCGCCCCGTGCACCTTGGATTGAGCCCACCAGGGCGTTTCAAAGTGTCTCAAGACCACAGACTCATGGCCACGAAGTCGTCAGCTTGTCCCTTTTCTTCTTCTGGCTACATGCTTTGAACGAAAGAGAACCAGGCGGGACTCCAGAGCAGTTCACCGGCTGAAGCAGAATACCGAATGCTTGGTTGAGCGTCGCGTCGTGCATTGGCACTGCATAAAGCATATAATATGCGGTATCTGTAACGGGCCAGCTATTTCAACGTTTGGCCCTGCGGCTCCCTCCTTATTTTGCTCTCCGTTCACGCTTCCTGTCAACGTCAAGACTCCTGGAAGGTGACATATGATATATTTCCGGCTCACATGTGCGAGGATGTGCAACAAAGGCAGGCTTACATCTGTGGCTGTACTTGTACGATCCTCTGCTCGGTTACGCAGGCACACTGGGAAATGGACAGGGACTCTACCGAAGCGCATGCTGTCAAGGGTAGTAATGCAAACAAGGACCAAGGACCAGGGCCCCGAACGGACGGCATTGGAGGGAGATCTACCTGAGTCCAAGTGCATCCGAAGGTCTTTGCGGCCGCATGGTACGTACTCTGGAGGGGTTTCAGGCCCTGTTTCTTTGATCTCACCCGCATACGCCCCCTAGTTCAATATAATTACGTGCAGTCATTTGAGCCTCATTCTTCGTTCGCATTATGACCATCACCGGGTCAGGATCTATGCTGCCGGTTTCAGGGGCTCCCCTGAACTTCTGGGAAACAGGACTTTGGCAACGTAATATTTTCCTCGACCGCTGGGTTGCTGTCAGTTATCTATTTCATCTCCTAGTGGCTCCTGGGATGACATGATAGCGGAGCTATAACGCACAACCTGGTCCGAGTCGACGCTGATCTGCGTAACGGTTGCTGACCAACAGCTTATTGCCCTGATTATGGCCCTCGGAGGCTAGACCCCATGCCATGGCGCTTACCAAGTTACCTGGTACTTGCCCCGGGGGGGATTGGCGATGCCGGGTGGCGGTAGTTGGCGGCAGACGCCGTCTGCTCAACTCCTTTGGGACAATTCCTTGTTCTCTCAGCCATGGGTCTCTTGCCCGGCGGCTACAGAATCAACTCCGGAATGTTAGATCCGCAACTGCGGATGATTCCCATGTGTGCTACTCTTCCCACTTCCCACTTTGGCTGACTGGGGGCTTTCCAACCCCTTCGTCTGCCCCTCCTCGCAGAGCCGCATCCGTGGCCCCTAACCCTGCTATCCTGCTGTGACTGCCTTTTCACCTGAAAGAAGTAAGACGACAACAGCTCTTTTAAACCTTGGTCAGGAATTATGACTCCTACGTATAGTTGGAGCCTACTCCTCAAGGCTGCCGCTCAAGAGGAGGGGGGGTGGTTGAGACGAGGCCTTGTTTTCTCACAGACGTCCCCTGTCAACACGGAAAGCTCTCTGGCCACCATCATCTTGATGTCCCTCACTAACCTCCTCCTCGCCTCTCTTTGCCTCCCCTAAGCAGCTCTTGCAGGCGCTAGTGCAGACTCTGGGTAGTCGTGTCTCGAGATGGGGCCAACTTGTCGGAGTTTGACCATGTCCATCTCCGTACTCGACAAAAAACACACCCCTTCCTCAGCAGATACCCGGTGTGATTCCCTTCTAAAGGCTGCGCGTTGCTTCGCGTATCCACCCCCCTTATTTCCTTCTTGGCCCCGTGCCGTCCGCCACTAGCCACTAATCATTCCCTCCTACTATGGTGGTGTGAGGGACTCCCTTCGCTCAACCCAAGATACCCCCAGCAGGCCTGTTTTGCTTTCTTTTTCCCCTTCGTCTGTTGTCTTAACTTGCCTCGTTTTTGTTTGTCTTAGCTTGCGACGAGGCACTGCTGTGCGGTTATCCTGGTACAAGAAGGGTCCATCATGTACAGTAACGTGGGCTATTAAAAGGGTCGACGCCGCTGCCAGTTTCCCACGCAGTCCTACATACTTTCTCCCGGACACAGCACTCTGTTGCCCTTTAAAGCCATTATATCTTCTCATCTTCATATTTTCACCCTGCCACCGTCTCCCCCGTCTGCACCATGGGCGCCGAGACTCGCATCATCATTGAGAAGCCGAAGTCGGAAAAAGAGGAATCAAAGCCGAACCCAGTAAGCAAGGAACCAAAGCCTAAGAGTGATTATCACGCTCGTTCAAGATGTATGGAAACTACTTCAAAGACCTACATACATAGTTTGTATATTAACCAGGGAAAATCCTAGTTCCACGCTCCAAATGATACAATGGTCGACGTGCTTTTGCGACGTGGAGACGTCTGTCATCTAATTAGCCCTTGGCTTGAAAAACTGAAACAAGGGATCTGGGTGGTGGACACAATCGACTTGGAGAAGCATTGTGTCAGGAAAGAGGGTGGGAATTTTGGAGTTCGCATCCTTTGTTATGTTCCAAGTGCACTTCGAGAATGGGGTTTATAGTCATCTGGAACTAGTAGATCTAAATGAATTGTGGGGAAAATTCAACATATTTCCTAGGTTTGGGCTTATGACGGGAATGGTTTTATCAAAAGATGTTTAGACCCTGAAAATATTGGAGAATGTCTTCTCTGTGGGGCTCGAGTTGTCTTTGACTACTAATCTATCTGCGGCAGTACACAAGCCAACTGAGGTTTGTTATTACCTGCAGGTACTTTTCTCATATACTCATTTAATATATGTAGTAGGTAGATATTGTGGCAGCAAGGTCGGCGCCTCCTCGGTTAATAGGCGCTTTCTTGTCCACTCAAAGGGACAACTGCCCCCCCCCCCCAACAAACATGTGTTGGCTCGTTGTCGCCCAGTCTAGTCATAGGTCGCCGTGCGGCAAGCAGTTGGGCGAATAGGTTGGTACGTGTAGGGTGACATGCATCTGGACATGCGAGAGACGTGGAGTGACTTCAGCGCTGAACGGAGGAACCTCTTGGCATCGGTCCAGTGAGATGAGTGACGATCGTTCCTCCCAATCACGCATCTTGGGATTGGAGTCGCAACCAACACTGAACCGCGGTGCTTGGCTCTAAGGGTGTAGTCAAAATATGTCTTATTCGTTGCCCGATGAGGCTTTGGGACTCTTCGGTGACTATAGCGATGGGTTGAACGTGTCCTGGCAAGTTGATGTGTTAGCCCAGAAACTCCAAAATGGATTCAGCCGGATTTGCATCGGGTATATAAGGCAACCTGGAGACCAGCGTCTCCGAGGCTTGGAAACTTCAGATACACAATATTAGTGCTTTATCCTCGCCTACAATGGAAGCTCAACAGAAAGAAAACATCTCCGGCCACAAGAGGCAGCCTCAAAGGAACCTACTCGGACGGTCTTCTACCTCCCCCCTGCAGCCCTCCCGCAACAGTCTGTCTTCAAATGGCCATTTGGAGTCTCAAGGTAGGATGTCGGCCAATGATTTGGAGCAAGCGGGCTTAGGCCAGAGAGGTCGTGGTGGTGATGGAGTGATGGCTACCGACAGGGAGAGTAAGTACAGGTGAATCGCCAGAGAAAATGTTAATAACATTCAAAAGACGACCCCGGGATTGTAGGAGTATGCGAGCTACAGGGGAGCGACCCAAAACAGAGATTCTGGGCCCCTTGTGCGGAGGCGGCCTGTGCCGTGCAATTGTTCATGGACCGAACGGTCGTCGATTTGTACGACACACTCTGCGACGCTATCCAAGCCGGAGACGAATTAGGTCAAAGAGATGCCTCCGAGACATTGAAAAAGGCCGTCATTGAATCCTGTGAGCATTACCACGTTGAACAGATGGACACGACTAACTCCTGAGACTTCTGTAGATGCCTTTGTCCAGTCTCGTATGGCTGTGGAGAGTCTCCCATATCCAAAGGAAACTGTGTTTGAGACGGTGAAGGAATATTTTCCTCACCTTCGATCACAGGGGTTCCGACTTCCAGATGATCGTCTGGCCTGGAAGACCATCCGCCTTGAGCGTCGGCACGAGGAGCTCGCAAGTATACTCCCGGAGGGCGGCAGGTTGAAGAGATTTCTGCTGGTATGAAATGACATTCTACTCCGTACCCCTGGGATTTATTGATGCGGTCTCTGACTAACCGCTATTTCAGTCATTCTTCCGGAAGGAATCGTCGACTATGTCTGACGGGAACGTCCGGCATAAGTATTTGATTGATAGCCTGAATTTGGTCGTTACCATTTCGTGCATCCTGGTCGTTGGGGTCGTCGTCTGCATTCCTATAGCGGTGTTAGCCTTGGACTTTGCCACGCGTGAAGTTGATGTTGCCTTGATCATCACTTTTGTTCTGTTGCTTGGCTGTACTGCAGCTTGGTGGGTGCGGGAACCCCTACTTCCCATCGCCTTTATGATCGCCTACGCGGCAGTCTTGGTTAGCGTCAACGTTTGAAGGAAGCGGTGGGATGGGTAGGATCATTGGTAGCGGCGGTGGAGGCTGGGTTTGGTTCGATACGTCTCTTCGGCGTTCGAGTCATCCTTCAAATTGTGCTAGAAGGAGGACAGGTGCGCGGGTTTCGAGCGGCAAGAACGATGGAGGTGGAAAGGAAAGGAGAAAGAAGCAAAAGCAGACAGTTTCCTAGGGTAGCATTCAGCGGCAGCCTTGTCATGGGACATGAGAAAATTGGACTTGTTCTACTTCGGACACTACTCCCTACGAGCACAACAAATATTGGGCTGTGCCGCCGCCACGTCTTTCGGGCGCCATGTGTTTGGGAACATTGTGATTGCCTGCCAGGGGTTGGCTGCGGCCCGGGGGCTGGGGACATTGCTGACCTGCTCACCGACTTTCAGCTCGTATCTTAGCAAACAGAATACTGAGAGTTTCGATAAGAATTGAGACCGTCCTTGTTGTGTTAGATGCACTGGCTAAAATCCATAGGATCTCATTTCCTCAGACGAGGGACGGCTGCGCCCGTCGCTCCATGTTTAGGGCGCGTCGCACGCACCACCATCTGTCACTATCACTGTCGCTGCCAAGGGCCACTTGCTGCTGCTCCGAATTCATGGTACAAGTGAAAAAAACCATGTGGGTTGGAAGAATCGAGAAGAAAATTCATAACATGCAAGATTGAAGTTAGCTGTATGCTCAAGAATGCACTGTTCAGATATCACCTCCTATCCGATTTTTTTTTTTTAAAAAAAACCCCCCGGTCATCATGAATCGTTCTCTAAACAAAAATATACCTCTAGACTATTCCAACCAAACACATTCATATACCTGCGTTAATAACTTTTGCTTTGCCTTAATCTCTATCATAACTCCATGACCCTCGAGACTACCTCTGACAGTCGAGAGATATCATGGGTATTCCATCATGGTGCCCCCTCGTAAGGCTGTATCAAGAAGGCCGGGCAAGATTAATATTAAAATGTCTCACTAAGAAACGATATGTCTCTTTCCAGAAAAGCAACCCGGGATTTGTGGCTGTGGATGGTGCGGGAGCGAGTGGCCGAGCTTGAGGCTGCCAAGCTGCTTTGGGAGGGCCATAGGTAATAAATCGAGGACGCAACATTGCAGGGCCTCCTCTGTTCCAGTTGCTTGTACGAGTAGGAAGTTTGCAGAAGTCAATTATCTGATGAACTACTGGAGTTTTCGGATTGATTTGGAAGCTGGGCAACAGATGTCTTTCTTTGGTGGGCAGTACAGAGCCCAGGCTCTAGTGGATGGAGATGTTATTACTTACTATCTGACAGATGTATTGTTGCTGAGAGCTGCTGAAGGGCCCAAGTTCGTCAACCCAAATTCAAATTGCCCGACGAAGAAGCTCGTGCCGTCGCTTAGATCCAACATCTGGCGTAGACAGCTGACGTCGAAATTCGGGCGCACGCCATGGGACCCCTCTTGCCTGCCTTAGGTATATTTCGGATCTCGGACCAGATCTAATCATTACTAGTAGTTCTAGCTTGTCAGGGATCGCAGCTAGCAACGGCCCCCTAAAGCCTAGAGTCTGAGGGGAGGGGGGAGGGGGAGGCCCCTGTCACATCGCGGTACCTACTTGGTATACTTCGTAACGTGACATAACGTTGCTGCCGCAAGTTAAAACATCTTTCTTTTCCGGCTAAAAGGCCCCAGTGCCCATGCACGTTGCCCACTTAGTACCTATATACGTACATGTATTACCATATATCATACAAATCTCAAGCCAATTATAGTGCTCTTGCTCCACTGATATCGACTACATCTGGTCTGCTTATGTCCATAAAATGCTCTAGCAGAGTGCAAATAGGGATAGTAAAGCTTTTTTATAAGTAAATACAGAGACGATTAGTTCATATTTTATTTAACTGCCTATTGATAGAAACTGCGATCACTGGGCTAATGTTGACGTGAGCCTTCACTACGACACGGTCGCTCATAGTTAGATAGGGGTTGCTCCCATCTAAGGAGGATTCCACCTAGAAATATTTACACTCAGAAAAAAAGACTGAGCTATGGGATTCTTTGTGCAAGGAGCCGTCATACAGTCATTGTTCCCAAACATCGGCGAGGGACGGACACGCAGTTGAAACTCGGCAGGATATCATGTGAGATGACAATGCACATAGTCAGGCCTACTCGATATCAATACCAAGCTCTGTTCAAGCCCAAAAGTTCTATTTTTTATAGCAACGGTCATTGCTTGGAATTGGCTGGCGGGAACGCGGGGTCCTGACCCGCAAGTTTCATATTCCTAGAGAACCACAGCTTTCCTAACGACTTTGTGTGAACCAAATCGAGTTTCTATTACAGATTTTATCATATTCTGGGTTTTAGGACTTTCTTGACTCCGAATCTTACCCTTTTGGATGTGTTTGACTGGCCATGGCTGCCCAAACCTTCCAAGGCATCAGGCTCCTAGACAACTTCACAGCCTCCTCCTTAACACCATTGCTTTCAGCTACGGCCAACACTTTGCACATCGTAAAAAGCGGTGAGAACAAATTCAAGTTTTCTCTGACCGCTAGAATTTCGGTGAGGTGAGCTAAGTGACGTTTCAGCTTCTGAGTGGCCTGCCTCGCCCACCAAGTCGTCAGAAAGGGAGAGCATCGCCACATTTCGATCATCTACTACAGCACCACCTGCAGGAATGAACCCAATGGCCGCACCCCGCCAAGCTACAGAGCGTTAAGGTGTCTGACTTTGCATTGTCTATGTACCATCAATGTACAGCCATGTATCCCGGAAAGCGGCCGGACCGGCCCGCTGCCTTACAATGCGCCCCAGAGATGCAACCACCACGAGAAACACCTGCACGCAATTTGTCCAAGCAGGCGGGACGGATGCTTGCAGACGATGAGCTGCGGTTTTTAGTACGCTTCGGTGGGGGGCGATGGCACCACTGGCATGGGCTGTTGGGTATCGCACGGCCAACACTTGGATCGTCAAGCCTCGGCGCAACACGCCTACCTAGGCAGGTAAGTGCCCGCGCGGTAGATCAGGCTTCGCGTTAAACTTGAGGCGGGACCGCGGCTAATAGTACGTACCTATTTAGTGATGGTACTAGTATCAACAGGCGCTCAAATACCTACAGACTAGTAACTGAGGGCCAAGAGTCTATCAAGATAACAACGGTTGGAGTTCAGCGCATTGAGACCAGTGGATTCTTCTTGTTGAACAACAACTTTCTGTAATTATTGTGCAATATGTAGAAGAGCCTTTACCCTCTGCTAATGACCACGAGGATAAAGAAATTTGTATGTAAATAATAGGTAGATAGGTAGGTCCCTTAACAAGTCCCCGTGAGTCCATCCAACCATGCCTGTCCCTTAAATCATGTCTAACATCCGCAGCGCCGTGTACATAACAATCATTACATAGAAATTCTTCATTAAGCCCCGTTCCGGTATACTTGTGACCCCTGGTTTCGGAACATAATGGTGTCCCTCCGCTGTAAAATCATCAACGCGCGATTCAGCGCCTGCTCGCTATATCCCTTTCCTTCTACCATTTCTCGCCTCAGCGTTGCGACACTGGTGCTCCATCCAATGGGCAATCTGCGCTTCAGCTCGGTTTCTACGCGATTGACCTCGTCATTGAGCTCTCTGCTGCCCTGGTTGGTGCCCTGGTTCACCGCGTCCATGGTGCTGCAGAGGAAGAGACGGATGGCCTCGTCCACGTGGGCTTCCGTAGCAATCGGGGAGAGGCTGAGTTTGGCCAAAGACTCGGTGATACGGACAATGGCCTCGAGTTGACGAATTGTGATGGGGATGGTAGAGCGGGCGTCCGCCTCCATTTCTGCGGCATGCGTTTGGCGGCGGATTGAGACGAAATGTGACGAGAGCTTCTCAGACGCCTCTGGGGTCAAGCGAGGCGCACATCGACTGGTGACTTGTTAGCAAGCTATCCCATGGTTGCAGGAAGCGGAAACACTTACGTCTTGCAGTATGTTAGATATCTGCGCATCTTATCGACCGAGATCTCCGTCTCCGTCACGTCTTCCGCTCCACGGCCATCAGCGTGGAGCCCCAGGACGTGTCTCGCCATGGTCTCATCCCTCTCCCGGCTATGCTCATCCTTGACGATGAAGATCATATCGAAACGGGACAAAACCGTGGTCTGGAAGTCAATGTTCTCTCCTGGTGTCTTCATATCGTCATATCTTCCAAAGATAGGGTTGGCAGCTGCGAGAACCGATGTTCTGGCATTCAGGATGGTAGTGATGCCAGCCTTTGCAATAGAAATGGTCTGCTGCTCCATAGCTTCATGAATGGCAACTCTGTCCTCCTCCCGCATCTTGTCGAACTCGTCGATACATACGACACCCCCGTCGGCCAGAACCATAGCGCCGCCTTCCAGGTAAAACTCTCTTGTTGAGGCATCACGCTGCACTGAAGCAGTGAGACCGGCTGCTGAGGAGCCCTTTCCAGAGGTGTAGATGGCGATGGGAGCGGCCTTCTCAACGAACTTGAGAAGCTGCGACTTTGCCGTACCTGGGTCACCCAGTAGTAGGACGTTGATATCACCTCTTAGTCTCATCCCATCCTGCAGGATCTTTTTCGAACCACCCAGAAGTAGGCATAGGATGGCTTTCTTGATATCGCGGTTGCCGTAAATTGAAGGAGCAATGCAATCGACCATGACGTTGTAAAGATCCGGCCGCCTGCTCAACTCCAAAAATTCTTGCTCTTCTTCCTCAGTATAGGTAGCACTTCCTTTGGCGGTTTGGTCAAGGTTGGTCTGGATACCAACAGCCCTCAGGTAGGGTGTCCGGATAGCCACAGCTCCGCTAGTTGACGAACTCTTGGATCCCTTGCTCTGGTAGATTGAGAAGATACCCATGATAGTGCATCGAGAGCCGGGGACGACTCGGTTTGTTAGGTATCGATCAGCCGAGACAAGGACGTGCCTAGGCAATTCTCCCACGGGAATCTGGTCAGGGGCCTCCTGCAACTTGATGACCTGCTGGTCCACAAAGCGTGACTTCTCATGCATGACAAAGTACGGATCCAGGGGGCATTTTGGCGTGGGGTCGCCAGGCGCACGGATACGGGCACACTGTCGAGGTAAGGTGACACCGGTGAAGCCACCGAGCACGGGGATGGTGTCCTGATGTTGGCAGTTTCGGCACTGTATGTGGAGTTCTGTAGCTTTAGATGACATGACCGAGGCACCGATAACAATTCCAGGGACGCGAACGAGCCTCGCAATCGTCATTGAGTCGAGATTTCGAATGGACACATCGTCGGCGTCGGAGTGAAGGAGGAGCTGGTGGTCGGGGATCTCCACCTTGGATTCGTGGGGGAATAAGATTCGATGAGTGCATTTCTTGAGGGCCGCCTCGAACTACACCAGCTTCTGTTAGGAAAGCACAACATTCCAAAGGTTTGGGGTAACCCACCAAGGGTATCATCTCTGCGGGCTCCGACGCCAGCTTGTGCGCCAGCTCCTCATTGTAGGAAATGAGATCGCTGATGTTGACGTCGCAGTAGTACTTCTTGAGGAGGGCATTTTCTTTCAGTTGGTCTCTGGAAGCTTATCAGCATGACGAACAATTAACAAGAGAAAAAAAATGGAAGAAACGAACCTGTAGACGTAGTTGTTGTCGAGTCGAAACCCGAGAACGAAGGCCTCGAGTTGGGCCTGAAGCTGAATGCGGGTATCGGCACTGTCGTCGAAATTCGACGCATATGTGTGCGTCGTATAGACAGATTGGCGATCCATGGCGGGCTGCTTGTCTTGATCTTGCGCTTCGAAAGTTCTGCAAAGATCAAGAGCAGACTAGAGGAGGGAGACGTGGTGATGAGGGGCTCACCAAATTTCCAGGGAGCGGTATGGTAATTGACAGGCTGTGACGCGAAACGCGACGCGACTTTGTCCGCGACGCGTAAATGGGTTGCAGCGCTCGGCGTTAGAACTAGCCTGTTATGTATTAGCGCCGTAGCTCAGTCTGGCCTGTGCCAACTGCTATCACGTGGCCAAGAACTTCCGGATAAATGTCGGGTGGCGGATGTAGGTGACCTTCAGAAAGGCCCACTCGTCCGTCGCACAGGCTGGTGAGCTCAATGAGAGCGCCAAGCCACCCTGCTATTTGTAGCTTTGGGACACATTGAACTAGGAAACTAAACTAAGCTGGCGGGTACCTGATGATAATGAACACCGACACTCCTGCGATTTATTGACACGCCGAGACACGAGAGTCTTGCCAAGTCTTCTGGACCTTGCGATTGCACGAAATGACCTTCCGGTAGTGTTGGAACCGCAGCCGTCAACACCGTTGTCGGCTATTCCAACCCCTAATTGCCAGGAGCCCCGTTGCTGGCGACGCCGACCATGTTCTCCTCACTGACCACGGGTAAATCCGTCGACAACCTCTCTGCACTGTCGCCAGGAGCTCGTCACGAGACTCCATTTCATAGGTGAATTCCCCTGAAGCTTGCGCAACCTTTCGCATGGCTTACAAACCCCTAGCAGTCGGGGCCGGCCAACGTCAAGGCGGAGCTCAACAGCTAGCTCGGTACGCTCGGTGGGAGGCGCTTTAGACACCACAACCGGGTGGTCTAATGCTGTGCAAGAGTCCGGGCAAAATGGTGCGTCTGATAAGTCTTTGCGACTGCTTCCAAGCTGACCATCCCGGTAGCCATTTCGACCCTTCTCCAGCCGCCGATTGTCCGAACCGGTCTCCAGCCTCACCCTACCGCTCCGTCCTCGAGCGCGCACAAGCCCCCGACGGCCCGAGATATCCCCCCCGTTACGCTCACGAACATTGACCACGTCGAAACCGAGGACTTTGCCCCATACATTACCCAGTTTGGGGCTTTATACCAACAGCTCCGCCGGATAAAGGAGAGTGAAGCCGATGCATCTACGAACCGTCGAAGTAGTAGGCAGGATGATCATTCGGACAGCGCCGGGGGAGATGGCTACCTGCGACCAAGTTCCAGGACTCATATAACGCGGACAGGATCAAATGCCTCTCTGTCGTCTCTCAACTCAGTTGAAGCTCCCAGCCCGATTCGAAGATCCAGCTCCGGGTTCACTCGCAAATCTATGCAGGGACCACCTCCTTTGTCAACGATCCCCAGTGTATACTTTGAAGAGAATTTCCACTTGGAAAACCCCCGAACATTTGATGTCGTCAGCGAACGATCTGAAGTCATTCGCCCATCGCAAACGGGGTTAGAGGACAAGGCCGAGGGCAATGGTGCCGCCAAGGCGCCGAGGAAAGCGCTCGCGACCAATGCCATCTTGCAGGAAAAGTTGTCCTGGTACATGGACACAATCGAGGTACACCTCATCAACTCGATTTCCACCGCGTCCACAACATTCTTCACAGCGCTGGGCTCTCTAAAAGAACTCCACTCGGAGGCGGCGGATTCCGTACAACGGATCAAAGCCCTGAGGATGGAGTTGGCGGCCCTTGACAAGGAGGTTGTGACGCAAGGGCTCGAAGTTGTGCACAAACGACGACGGCAAGAGAACCTGAGGCAGCTGAACGATGCTGTCATGCAGCTCAAGCAAATTGTCGACGGTGTGGCGGACTGCGAGTCGTTGGTTGACTCTGGCGAGGTGGACAAAGCACTCGCAAGCATTGACTCGCTTGAAAAGTTGATTGCAGGCGAACGCCAACAGTCTGAAAATGGTGGCGGCGAGGGTCCCCAACTTCGAGATTTGAGAGGTGCTTCCGCCCTCCAAGGGGTGAATGCGGACTTGATGACTCTGCGGTTTCGAGTAGGGAAGGCGTATGAGGCCCAATTTTCCAATACACTGCTGGGAGACCTCAAGCGACATGCAGAGTCAGTCTCCAAGACCGAGATCCTGTTGCGTTGGAGCAATGCTGCGTCGAGGGCGAAGGGCGGGCATGGTAGGTCCCCTTCAGTCTTTCCAAGCTACCTGACTGGTACAGAAGGGCTGAAGGCGCAATTGGCCCCAACCATGATGGGACTGCATCGCGCTCAGCATGTGGCCGCCGCCGCAGTGGCATATCGAGAAGTGGCGCTTCGCGAAATCAGGAATCTCATCCGGCGTCCCCTGCCCAGCTCCAGCGATGATGACAACGAGTCGATGATGTCTGTCTCAACCGCGGCAAGTGGAGGAAGAGGCCGCTCTAGCCAAGAAAAGTCATCAATCCTGGCTCGAAACCTACGAGCTCTAGGGCCAGATGATGCAGAGGAGCTGCTCGCAACTATCTATGTCAGCATCACTGAGACTCTGCGCAGGTTAACTACACAGACTAAGGTGATCCTCGACATTGCCAGTTCTCTGACAGATGGCGGTGACGGACTCATGTCGCCACCTTCGAGATCACCAGTGACAAGCCCGCGACCTGACCGTCATGCTGGGGGCTTTATGCCCGCCGCTGGGTATGAACTGCAGGAGGAACTGCACAAAACGCTCGACGTCGCGAACCTTCTGGGACAGGCAGTGGATGTGGCCAACGACAAAATTGTCAAGGTCCTCAAGGTGCGGTCCGAACAGGCCACAAGCCTCCCACTCGACTTCTTCCTCCGCTATTTCACCCTCAACCTATACTTTGCGAACGAATGCGAGGCCATCTCCGGGCGGAGTGGCACGCCCTTGAAGAATGTGGTTAACAGCCATATCAAGGAGTATGTCCAGAAGACCCGAGATGCCGAAATGCAAAAGCTGGCACAGGGCATGGAGTCCGATCAATGGAATGCCAGGGATTTTAGCGACAGGAACGCGGAGCTATTAGAGCAACTTGTTGACGGCAGTACACACGATACTGCGGCATGGTCGGACCGTACGCGGATTTGGGTCCCATATCATGAGATCGAGAAGGCCGACAGAGATACGGCTGAACCGGAGACGAACGGCACGTCCAAGGACAAAGGGCGAAAGGCGACCATTGACTCGGAGGAGTTTATGCTGCCAAACTCGGCTATTCTTTGCATGGAAGGTATCGCCAAGTTCTCGCATCTTATTTTGGGGATACCCTCTATGACCACGGACATTGCCTCATCTCTGGTTGCGTACCTCCAGCTCTTCAACTCGCGGTGCACGCAGTTGATTTTGGGTGCTGGCGCGACCCGGTCGGCTGGCCTAAAAAATATCACATCCAAGCACCTGGCGCTGGCTTCGCAAGCTCTGTCATTCATCTCGACTTTAATACCCCATGTGCGCGAATTCGTTCGCCGCCATGCTGGCTCCGGTGCGGGGATCTCTAATCTAATGGGCGAGTTTGACAAGGTCCGCCGACTATTACAGGAACACCAGGATAGCATACACCAAAAGCTAGTCCACATCATGAGTGGACGGGCATCGATCCATGCCAAGAGTATGAGGAACATTGATTGGGACGTGAAGACGGAGGGCGCGCATCCGTACATGGAGACATTGGCCAAGGAAACCAGTACACTTCACCGGGTGTTGACAAAGCACCTGCCTGAGACATCCATCAAGATGATCATGGGCCCTGTGTTTGCCAGCTACAAGGAACAGCTAGGGAGCGCCCTCAGAGAGGCCGACCCGAAGACCCAGGCTGGCCAGCAAAGGCAAGACCAATGACCCATTTCGGAGAGATATAGTGCATGCTTGCTAACCCGTGAGGCAGTATGATCACGGATGTGGAGTTCTTCACGATGAAGCTGAGCAAAATTGACGGGTTCGGCGACGCGGGCGACGTGCTCACCGACATTGCCAAAACGAAGGAAGTCAAAGCCGAGGAACCCGCCCCGAAAGTGAGCGAAGAAGAGAAGAAGGTGGAAGAGGAAGAAGGGTCTGATGAGTCAGAAGAGTCGGGCAAGTCATCGGGCAAGTCATCGGGCAAATCGTCTGACAAGGCACCGGGCAAAGAAGCAGACATAGGGGAAAAGAAGGCGGAAGAAGCTTGAGGCGACCTGAGCAGATGGTTTCTGTGGGAGGTATAATTAATCGCCACATTCATCGTGGGATTGGGAGCAATTTCTTTTTTTCGCCGAATTTGTAGACCATCTATAGAGGCAACCTACGATATCGGCGCCGCTGGCTACGGTGCTGGCTGCGGTGGGTAATGCATATCCTACGACAAGTCGCACCTTGATGGGCAAACTCACGTCATACACATACTTTGTACATTATCCCCTCTCCATTCGACGGGTACAATGTAATGGTCTTTGACAGGTACCGGTACGACGAATCTGGCTATGCACCCGGCTTCGATGACAAGGTCCAGGCGGCGTCTGTAGACCACAACAAGATTGTTGGTCATCGTACCGGCCAGCGCCCGAATATACATAATAGTAATCAATGGATTGCGGTTCCGCGCATCGTATGGGTCCAAGATCCACTATCAGCGCCTGGCGGTAGAGAGCCGCCAGTCATGGGAGAAGATCAACGCCTCCCTCGACGCCAGCGAGGTCGCCGAGAGGGGTCCCCTCTTCAACGCCTGCGGCATGCTCCGCGTGCAGTCGACGGACCATCTCGGCGATCTCGAAAAGGAGATGCTGGCCAACACGGAACACGATGGCGTGCGGCAGACCCAGTTTGTCCGGGGCGTGGAGGCTGACCGGCAGCGGGCTCGGGATCTCGGCTAGGACGCCAAAGTCCTTGATTTCGATATGCCGGAAGAGTCGCCGCTGAAGAGCTTTGGGCCCGCTCTTGATATCCTTGCTGGCTTCATCCGATACAGTGATGCGTGCGACTACTTCTACGAGAAGGCGGCCGCTCAGGGGGTTACCCTTCACTTTGGACCAGATAAGGGCGCTTTTGAGTGCTTAGTGGAGGAGAAAGTCGGGGCTCAGGGCCAGAAGAGGGCCACTGGTCTGAAGACCAAGGACGGGACAAAGCATAAGTATAATATTCTTGTTATTGAGGGTGAGTTTCTTATAAACCAGCGCCGCAACCTCTGAGTCTTCTGACATAGGCTTCAGCTGGATCCTTCTCGACGCAGCTGCTCCCGGAGTTGGCATACCATTTAGAGTCGTCAGCAGGTAGCCTGGCTACTTTCAAGATCGACAAACAAGACACATCGCTCTGGGACAAGTATTCTCCAGAACGCTTCCCTGTCATTACATGGACGGGTTCCGCGCGGAACAAGGGCGCAGACGCCGGGAGTATCTACGTCCTCCCTCGGACTCTGGAAGGACTCGTAAAGATAGGCTTCCGCGGTAAAAAGGTATGCAAAGTTGCTCTGCCATCGAATACTGATCGCCAAATCTAACTCTTGTTTGCCTCAGTTCACCAACTTCCAGCCCGCCCCAGACAGCGCCTGTTTCAACCAGCATGGCTTGTGGTCTGCCCCTCTGTCACCTGGCGAGTCTTTGAAAATCCAGGGGTATGCCGCCCGTGAAATGAGGGAGTTTGTATCCATATTCCTCTCTGACTTCAACGGCGAGGAATTCTACTCGATCAAGACTGGAGGAGGGCCCTGGAGGGCCGCGAAACATTAGAAAGGCAGCACTATAAGTCACAAAGATGTTGGGGGTCAAGGGAGGGGTTTTGTTAAATTCATAGACCAGGACTAAGCGTAACAGTTTAGCTTTATCACCGGGCGCTAGTATGAGATCCTGGACCATCCAGTATACAGACCTCAACTCTTAAACTTCTCCTAGACTAGACCTCGCTTAGGCATCATCTACTCTTGCAGGGACGTCTTCCAGACTACTAGTACTTAATTTCCAATATTTCACTTACGAAAAGACTGTATACATACATGTATGATGACACATCGCCTAGCTCTTCAGGGCCACTTGGCTTGAGGGGTAACCCGCTTGACAATTTGAATAGAAATGTCCGAGTTGCGTGTAATCTATAGTGCCCTAGTTCTACCTCCGTCTCTTGTTGTCCCCATTCTTATACTTATCTGTCTTTGCCAGCAGAAACATATAGTCGCGCACCCAATACAGTGATGTAATTCAGTGGGTGGATCTTCCGTCTTGGACTGGAAGCCGAGCGTCTATGAAAGTGGGGAGACCTTCTCGTCTTCTCCGCAATTGTTTCTCTACGATAGGTGCACCAATTGGATTATAAGTTGTATAGGGTCTCAGGCACTAGGGTGAAGGTTATTGCCCACGCTTAAATGCTTACTCAATAGATATACCGAGACGCGTGCAGCCAAGAAACGGTTTGTCAAGCCTTGATAAGAAACCACGCTTGGCGAGGCGGACCAAGGAGAGATGGGAGCCATTGGTAAGAGTATTTGTCAGGTCTCTTAGTTTGGTGTTCCCTGTTAGTATTATCAGATCGGCGTCCTCCGGCTGGATCCCCGATCGCAGTCCGTTGTGCGGCCCGCCCAGTCTTCAAAAGAATGTGCTCGCCGTCCATTCTCACATGCTCCCATGAATCCGTAGTTGATACAATCGCCACAGAGAGTTTGCCCTGCTTTACTCTGGGACGCCGTATGCCCTGACGCTTTTGATGTCCTGCCCCCTGCGCAAAAGCCCCTCGATCTCGTCGTGCACGATTGTGCGCTGCCAACAGTACCTGACCTTTTCCCATCCCCCGAGATGGCCTCTAACATGATAAAGACTCACGCCCTGGCCGGCGACGGCGGTGCCGATACCGCCATGCGGGACCCGGAGAAGCGAGGAGCCCTGCCCACCGAGGAGCCATGCGCGCAGAGCAGCAGGCCCTCTAACATGGGCAATGTGGGCATGTCCGACGTGGACGACACGACCGTCTTCTACAGCCTCAACAAGGACAAGGCGGGCCCCCTGACGCCCGAGATGGAGCGCCGCCTCACGCGCAAGAACTTCTGGTGCCTCCTGTGCCAGACGTGGTGGATCTCGTTCCTCATCCACCTGGACGAGTCGACGCTGGGGCAGGCCAGCACCATGGGCATCTTCGAGGACGTCGACATGACCAAGGGCCAGTTCAACAGCCTCTTTGTCGTCTTCTACGCCGGATATCTGGTCGCGCTCTGGCCGGGCGCCTGGCTGTCCCAGCGCGTCGGCCAGAAGTGGTTCATCACCGGCTCGCTGCTGACCTGGGCTTTCCTGCTGGGCATGCATCCCCTCGTCAAGACGGGGCGCCAGCTCATCGCCCTGCGCTTCATCCTGGGACTGGTGAGTTGCTCTCTCTGCTGTGTCTCCCCCTCCCTCTCTTCCCCCTCCTCCACGGCATGGAATATGCTTATCTGAGACACACCCGACAGTCGCAGTCCCAGATCATCCCCAGCACCACGGTGCTGCACCAGTCCTTCTTCCCCCCGATGAAGAGCCCCTGGGTCCAGCTCCTCTGGTGGGCGGCTGGCAGCTTCGCCAACGTGACCCTGACCATGGTCTCGTACCGGCTCATCACCGACGAGGGCGCGGGCCCGCTCGCCGGCGGCCTGCTGTCGTGGAAGTGGCTCAACATCATCTGCGCCGTCCTCACCTTGGCCGTCTGCATCCCGCTCATCGTATTCCTGCCCGACTCGCCCGTCGACGCAAAGTGGCTGTCCGACGAGGAGAAGGTCCATACCATCTCCCTGATCCGCAAGAGCCACTCGGGCATTGCCAACTCTTCCTTCAACTGGGCTCAGGCCCGGGAAGCCTTTACCGACGTCAAGAGCTGGCTGTTCATGTTAGTACATACACACCTACACGCATGCATGCTGATTTCAATGCTCCGATCTTTGGGGGGTCTCATAACCTTGGCTGACCTCTTGCAGCTTCCACATGTTCTTCAATGAGCTCCCCAACAATACCTCCCAGCAGCTGCCGCTGATCCTCGTGGGGTTCGGCTTTACACCCGCCGAGAGCGCCCTGCTCAATACTGCCAAGCCGCTCCTTGGCAGTATCTTTCTTGTCGTCTCGGCCTTTCTCCTCTGGAGGACCGACCTGGGCACGGGATACACATGCGCTCTTTCATATGTCCCGTGCATCATCGGGGGTATCATCGAGGTAGGCCCTTTCTGGGAAACCACCGGATTATCTTGGGGATTCACATAGAAGCTAACTTGCGGAAGCTCACCTCCCCGTGGTCAAACAAGGTCGCCCTCGTCATCGGCACACAGATCTCTACATTTAAGCCGTCCTATCTCCTCACTCTTTCCTGGGCAGGCACCACCACCAGGGGCTACACGAAGAAGCTCGTCGTGCTCGCCAGCTGCGTCGTCTCAGCGGCCGTGGCAAACATGATTTCACCCGAGTGAGTTTCAGTTCCTTTTTTTTGGCCTTCCAATATCGTCGTCACCGGCTGGAATGCTTGCTTACGCGGGGGTCAAAGGTTCTGGCAGGAAAAGTACATGCCGCGGTACCGGCTGCCCTGGGCGTTCATGACGTCCTTCTGGGTCATTTCGCCCGCCATATGCCTCTTCATACGCTTCTATCTGAAGCACGAGAACAAGCGGCGCGATCACTTCCAGCAGGAAAATGGTAGCCTCGACGAGAACGGGATGCTCGACACGGGCAGCCAGGTCATCCAGGTCAACGATGAGGATCTGGATCAGACGGATAGACAAGATCTCCGGTTTAGATACCCGCTCTAGCGCAGGCCACGGGGATGAATTGGTGAAATTTATGGCAACGGGCAGGCGTCAAGAGGGGCAAAGCCAAGGGTTCAATTGAAGGCGTCATGGATGGAACGACTAACTGGGTAATTTGGTTCATGTCCATGGCATTCGGCACCGTGCCAGAGAATTATGCATGCTGGTAGTATATCAGATTTAAACACTTAGGAGTATATACAAGAAAAAAGACAGCAAATAAAAATAATGATAATAAAAGTTAAACCTTAGACCGTTGACGATATGCCGAGGTGGTCAGGATGAGTGGGATGGAGGAGCGAATCGGATTGCCCCACCTTGACGCGTGCCAATGCCGACGCCCCCGCCATCTGCCATCATGGCTGACAGTAACACCTTAATCTTAACACCTCGACCTCGACACTCGACACTCGACACAATCTACGCCTATCCCCCATCTGCGCCATCCCGCCGGCCGTCACCACTCTCCATCATCCTCCCTCGCCGTCCCGATAGACCGCCCATAGACGCACCGATAGAAACCCCCCCCAAGCCATGGCCCAGTCCACCGCGCACAGGCGCCTCCTCCAGGAGTACCGCGCCCTGACCAACAACCCGCCCGAGGGCATCACCGCTGGCCCCGTCTCCGAGGACGACCTCCTGCACTGGGAGTGCCTCATCCAGGGCCCCGAGGACACCCCCTTCGAGGGCGGCGTCTTCCCCGCCGAGCTCAAGTTCCCCAAGGACTACCCGCTGGCCCCGCCCTCCATGAAATTCCTCGTCGACGTCTGGCACCCAAACGGTGAGCGCCCTCTCCCACCATCCCCCATCCCCGATGAATCCCCTACAGGAGCAGCTGGCTTGATGATCTATTTGCTTGCCCCTGCTAACCACAACCCCAGTCTACCCCAGCGGCCTCGTCTGCATCTCCATCCTCCACCCGCCCGGCGACGACCCCAACCACTACGAGCACGCCTCGGAGCGCTGGTCGCCCATCCAGTCCGTCGAGAAGATCCTCATCAGCGTCATGAGCATGCTCGCCGAGCCCAACGACGAGAGCCCCGCCAACGTCGAGGCCGCCAAGATGTGGCGCGAGCGCAGGGGCGAGTACGAGCGCAAGGTCCGCGACGGCGTGCGCACCATGCTGGGGCTGTAATAACTGGCTAGTGGTGATGTAGCATATCGTTCTCATTCTTTCAAATACCCCCTCCCAAGGAAAAAAAAAACAGACAGAACGCGGATCGGCTGCGCAGCCCGGTCCCAGCGTTTGAAAATGGTGAAACAAAGGCGCTCGGAGCATGGTCAATGACGGGTTTCGGCTTCTTTTCAAGACTACCTTGCGGCAAGCATGGCGCGGTGTTATAGTGGAATTCAAATATCAACAACATCCCCCCTTGGGGCCCTCGCCCTTTATCGCCCTTGGTTTAATGCATTTCTACAGAACGCTCTATGCAGTTGTCCCCCTTCTTCTATACCGTCGTGTCCTCGTCGCTCATAGTCCGTTGTCCGCCTTGAACTTGTCCCAGCTCTCGTTGAGCGTGCTGAAAACCAATCCCGCAATCAACCGAATCTCGGTGCTGGCGTTCTGGGGTAGCTATCATGGCAGTCAGTCCACAAGTCCCAAGAGCTAAATCCTATTGCGCGGGGCCGGCTCACCTTGTCTGGGTGCGTCTTGGCAATCGCCTTCATGTACGCAATCTTGACCTTGTTGGTCATGACCAGCTCGTGCATCCCCACCTTCTTCCACCCGCTGTCGGGCCAGAGGACCTGGTCCAGGCTCCCCAGCAAGGCGCGAAGGTTGTCCCGCTTGCCGTCCCGCCAGGCGGAGATGCGCGCGTCGACCGACTCGGAGAGCGCAAACTTCTCGTCGTCCTCCCTGGCCGCCGCCAGGTTCGCCTCCCGGAGCCTCGTGACCGCCTCGGAGCTCTTGGCGGGCGCCATGCTGGCCGTGGGGGACGGCCTGGGGCGCGGCCTGGCGGCGGCGGGTTTGGGAGCGGGCTTCGGCTTCGGCGCGATGGCGTCCTGGCACCGCTGACGGCCCTTGATGGCATTGGCGCCGCCGACTCCGCCCTCGACGCACAGCTGCCACACAGCACCGGCATCTCTCCACTTCTCCATCTGCTCCAGCGCCTCGGCCTTGCGGCTGAGTGCCTTGCCGTAGAGGTCCTTCATGTCCCGGTTCTCGTCCTGGCCGCTTTCGCCCTTCACGGCCACCGTCTCTCCCTGGCCGTTGCCAGGCCCGATGAGCTGGATGGCCCGGTCGGCATCCTCGACGGCCTGCTTGGGTTCTCCCGTCTTGAGGGCCGTCAGCGCGCGGTTGGTGAGGAGGAGAATGGCTAGGGGATGCGTGGGCGGCACAGCCGACAGAGACGAAGAGTACGATGAGTGCGCCGAGGCGTAGTCGCCACGCTTAAAGTGCGCCGTGCCCTCGAGCCGAAAGCGCGTGGACAGTTGCAGAGCGTCTGGTGAGATGGCGGGTATTTGGCGTGTAGGTCTTGGTGGAGCAGGAGACGCTGGCTTCGGTGAAGGCCGCTTCGCCGGTGGCGGAGCAGAGCGCTGGGCCGGCCGCTCGGGCAGCGACTGGGACGGCTTCGGGGCCTCAGTTCCAAACAGTAGATCGGGCTCAGGCTCAGGCTCAGGCTGCTTGGCTGAGGCTGGCTGAGCTGGCCTCCGCCTTCGGTTTGGGCTGCTGTACGTAGCGATGTCGTCGTCAGCCTTGAGTCGGTTTAGTTTGGCCTTGGCGTCAAACGTAGCTGGAGGAGCAGACTGCTGTTGCCAGCGAGGTACCGGGCTGCTTCGGCTCGAAGATGTATGAGACGGTGGCCCTCGCGGCGGGTTGGATGCTGGGCGCGATTCTGCTGCTGGTCGGCTGCTGGAACGCCCAGGCTGTGGCCGCCCACCTGACTCTAGCATTAGAGCCTCGTCCGTGGCACTGGCACTGGCACCGCCCGCGCGGGAGCCCGATGATGTTTGGCCTTGTTGAGCGTCCCGCAGCCACTTAGGCTGGTTTGGATCCCCATCCTGCTGAAAGTCCGCCACGGCCTGCTGCATCCTCTTCTGACCCGTCTTCCACAATGAGTTTGCCGTCTTGAAGAAGCTATTTCCCACGGCAGCAGCTGTTTTAGTAAAATCCTGATCTCCTCCCGCAGGAGACCTATTATCCCTCCGCTCAGGTGCCCGAGGGGCGGCGGAAGAACTCCGTCCTCCTTGTGACTGGGCCTTTGCCTTCCTATGGGCATCATCCAAGAGCCAGTTTGCAGCTGCTTGGACGTTGATGCCGGCGCCGCTCTCCAGCAAACCCCTCCGGGCGTCCTCAGCCGCAAATCCGTAGTCAATAAGCTGGGCCACAGCTTGGTCGAAGGCGGCATCCTCAGGTTGCGCCCGTGCCGGCCGACGCTCAGCCGGCCGCCGTGGAGGGGCCGGGACATCGTCGTCTGTGCTCGAGTCCCCGTCCTCAATTGGTCTCCCAGGCTGCGGCTGAGGTTGGGTTGAAGCCTGCCTTTTGCGGATCTCCTCGACAGGCTTCGCCAAGTCGCCCAAGAAGTCATCGTCGTCAGCAGTTTGTTGCGGGGGTGCGGCCGAGGAGGGTGGCTTCAGCTCGTTGAGGCCGAACGGATCATCGTCATCAATGATGGGCCCCGGCGCCCCGCTCGTCGGTTTGCTTGTCGCGCCCCATGAGCTGGGGTCACTCAGATCCAGCGCGTTGTTCGCCGGCGTCGAGCGTTGCGATTCGGCCGGCGGGAAATGGCTGGCGTTGTCGACCTCGGTGTCCTTGTTGAAGGCCGCAAACAGATCGTCGTCGTCATTTTTGAAGCCATTCGAGGGCGTCGACTGCTGCGCGGCCGGACTCGAAGTCGCACCTCGAGACCCAAGGGTATCCCAAAACTGCCCGCTGCCAAACTGGGCCTCGGTGAGCTTCCTCTTCTCCTCCTCCTTCCTCCTCTTCTCCGCCTCCAGCTGCGCCTGTCGCTCGGCGAGACTCAGGTTCTGGTTCGACTTGGCAGGCCCAAACTTCATCAAGTTGCTGAAGCTATCCTGGGCCGGCTGCGTGGCCGGCGGCTTGTGGGCAGAGCTCGAAGACGGCTGCGGCTGCAGTGGGGTGTTGCGACCCGACGAGAAGGCCGAAGGTGTCGCTTGGAAAGCCGGGTAGGACGGAGGGTTCATGGGCGGGGGTTTGGGCTGTGAGCTGTTGGTCTTGGAAGACCAATCAATGCCCGTTAGATCATCCATCGTGAAGCGAGCGTAAGAAAGCCAAAGAATCTATCATAGTCGAATGCCGTGGTCGGGACAGGTAATGTGCATTGCGGCGCTGCGATTAGGGGAGTTGAGCTGTCGTCACGCTGAGCAGCAGGGGTCCGCATGTCCTCCGTGCTGTGGCTGTAATGTGGCACATGTGGCTTGAGCGTTATCAGCGCTGTTCCTGGCCGTACCCACGTGACCAGTCACCTTCATGAATACGGCGGCAAGATTGTATGCAGTAGATTTGAGGTGTAAGTAATCCAAAACTATAAAAGGTCTTCAATAAAAGCTTCCGAGGTACCTCTGTGATCCATAGAGATTAACATCTACCATGGCGTTCGACTGAGTTGGTTCTCGTACACAGGGACCAGTAGTTAATATACGTACATTCATGGTTTAACACGGAATATTACTTCATACCTTGCTCACCACCAAACCTCAATGTGTGGTGCTGGATTCTGCTCATTTATTTAGCTTTTTTTTATGAAATAACACATACTTTATGACAATTTTTTAACCCCCTTAAGCCGCGAATCCGAGGACACATTCCATTGGCATTGGGTTGATGGTGAGCCTGGCTACCCTATGCTTTTGGCAGGATGAATGTGTACAGACAAATACCCCATATTACTAGGTACGGATATATACGTTAAACTTGGTATGAAATGCAAGTTTTAATGTATGTTCATCAAGAAATGATCCCTTTACTTTGTCCTGGCGTTCAATCACTATGTAACGGCGTTATTAGTTCCCGTTTCCCGCACCAACATTGGTGGTTTGACGTATTGGTCTTTGCTAACGTGAATGCGATAATCTTTATATATCCTAAGTACTACCTACTCACTATTTCTCCTCGCCTGCCTATCTGTACTCGTACTTGTGTTATACTTTTACTATCAATACTAGTGATAGAGCTCATCTTTGCGAGATAGTATACACTAGCATCAAGCAATTCAACACTCCACGCTGGCCTTTTTCGTGAATAATTTAACGTTGTATGAGTATAATAATACTAGTACTCACTTTCGTAGTTCTCTTCGAGGCCCCTGCGCCCATTCCTACCAAGACAATCTCAGCGTCAAGTCATTAAACCAGGGTCCGCTGCGGGATCCCACGCCGAACAGAAACCTCACTGTCTCATATTGCTCACAAGGTCTGCTGTAAGATGATAGGTAGGGCCTTCAGTATTTTTCGGCCCCTGTTGCTAAGGACTTTTGTAAATATCACTACGAGTAGTATTTCGCATCATTACTCGTACGAGTAGACTTGGGGTTGGTGTTGGGGATCATGACGGCAAGAGCCGGCTTACATCGCACGGGATACAAGGGGCTGAAGGCTGTTTCGACTTAGACTTTAGAAACGTCTTAAACTCCTGCAATTATTGGCATGGTCTGGCTGTAATTACCAAGGCCAGTTCAATAGGCGTCTGTACTAGGAATACCAGCGGCGATAAAATGAAATGGTTACACGATGGCTTACTCTACAAGTACTCGTACGAGTGCGGATAATATATAGTAGTTAGTCGAGCATCCTATACGTATTGCAATTTCGTGGGGAACGATGCAACAAACTCTTCGTACCAGTACGAGTATCTGTCCATGATGAGAATACAGATAATCCTCGTACCACGTACATGTACAGAGTACGAATACTCGTACTGCATTATTTGGTGACTCAGGAGAAGCATTGATGAGTGGCCACGTGCAGAGGCAATACTAGCCGCCACGGCAGTTGTTGGAATTGTGATTGACAAGACCAGCAGAAACACTGGGGCACTGATCAAGCGGCTAATGGCACTGAGGACCACTCGGCTCATCGTCCGTAATAATGCATCGTGTTGCCCAAGTTGTTGTCGAGCTCCTGATGGGAGGCAGCGCAGAATAACAATAATACGAAGTCGCGGGTATTGATGCGAGTCAATACTGGGCCGGGCGGCCGGGCGGCGGTGACAGATTGCGAAGCAGCCGCTCCCGTGCCGTGCAAACGGCCGTTTGATGGCCCTCGCGGCGTCGGGACGTGGGAGGAGGGAGGAGGGAGGAGGGCCGGGACGAGGGGTCGAGCCAGGCGCCCAGGCCCCCCAGCGCAGGCCATTTGGGGACCAGGGTCTAACAACTTTGGATTTTGGAATCTGGCGCATGGCGGCATTTTTGATGAGTGAGGGGCACCGATTCTTGTCACGCGTTTCATGGCTCTCCTGCCCAGCGTTCTGGTGCTGGAGTGCTGGTCAATGGAGTCTCAGGTTGATCGGCGACTGCTGCCCATTTCATGCCGCGTTTCCGAGAGGTGCCGACTGGTAATAATCGTGGCGACAGGCTCTCACTCCGTTGATGGGTTCGTGAGACACGCACCAAATAATATATCATTTTTCCTTCTCCTCGTCGTTTGTTTTTCCGCTCTGTGCGGGGGACAGACGCAGCCTGGAGGCCCAAGCTCGAGGTTGCGCAAATCGCTCCAGCCCACGCAGCAAATTGGCCCACGTCATTCCTTTTAAGCTCAGAGCCAGCCCGTGGTGGAGGGGCCTGCGCCATCGCCAGACGCCAAGTGCCCCTGGATTACTTTGCACAAGGGGCAATCCATTGGCAACGGTTCCTGTCGCAGCAACCGCTGGGATTTGCATTGCACAGCGGAATACACTAGATCCCCCGTACGAATTATAGATACGGATACAGCCCTTCCTGTGCTGCTGGCGTTATGCTATGCAACGTCAAGGGTGACGCGCATCGAACGCGCTCGCCAGAAGCATTCCAATAAACCTCCACTAAGCCTGCGCTGTGCTCGCCTTGTCGATCAAGCCAGACTGATGGACAGGCACTTTTCGATATCAACGAGTTGTGCCAAACTGCATGGTGAGCACATGCTGAAACTCCCAGCCGCAGGCTGCAGCGTGTGTCCCCTTTTTGGTATGCGCCAGCCCCTGCCCAGCCGCCAGGTACATGATGGAGGCCAATCAACGGGCTTGTGCCCCTGGCGACCCTTGCTGGCGAAAGATCGTCTTAACCCCTTTCCTACGGTAATGTGCAGACAGGAGTACCTCTCCTTTGCTGGGGCCCTCTGCAGAAGGCCTTGTACAGGTGTCCTCAGGACGTGGATCTCACCGAGTGGACGACTGAACGTCATCTGCGCAACGGGATCGGCCTACCAACAACTGCATTTGCCCGTGCAACCATCCTAGCCAGGAGGTGCTTGGCTCAATCCCCCGCTAGCAGCGACTGTGCTCAACAGTCGAGTCCGCTCGGGCGCTGGGCCCCTCGGGAAACCCCATTTCGCCCCATCAGTGCCCCAGGTGGGAAATGAAGCCAGAGACAGTGGCAATGGGGCGGTGGAAGTGGATGTCTCCAAACCTCTTAGTCCCGTCTCAGAAGCCTTTGCCATTCCACTTGGTGCGTGCCGCTTTGCCTTAACACCTATTATCTACTCCTTCCCTTTTGCGACCTGCTCCCTTTGTCGGACGCTCCTTTCTCCAGCCCAGCTTTGCCCTTCTTCAGTTGTTGGAGAGCGTCCCGTGGACTCGCATCGCGAACTTCTTTGTTCTTTTGAACTCTGCCGCTCATTCAACGACCATTTCACTCACTCGAACAACATACCTTACTCACTCGTTTTGAGCTGTATGCTCCTCTCCTTTAGACCACATTCCTTGATTATTCGGTTCCGCCACGTTCGACGATTATCCTCCCGACTTCCGGCATTTCGCATTTGACAAAAATCTTTTGGATTTATCGAGAACAGAGAGACAACAGCCAGGACCCACGTCACCGTCGCAGGAAATCAAGGGCAGCACGCGGAGGAAACGCCAAAAAACCGCCAGAGGCATCGCGTCGTGGTAAAGCATCCACGGCCTTGCACTGGTATTTCGAGTCTCAGAACCTGTCGTAGGCGGGGCTGGGATAGAAGGTTGGACATCTAGTCAGCTTGGAGCCATAAAGACTCCGGCAGGCTTTCGACAGCAGGGTTTCTGACCTCTTGTCGAATCGTTGTCGCTGCAGCAGCTGGTATCTGCTCGAGACGAGACGTCGCACGGTAAGTTGGCATCGTGCCTCATCATCTCACCACTCAAACACTCCACTTCACCAAAACCACCTGGCTGCCCAATTAGTCGTATCTCTCTAGGGGAAGGAGAGCGGGTGGAATCGAACCAATTTGTATTAGGGGTCCAAGTGAACAAGGGACGCTTTGGTCATGTCCAAGACTTGTCCACTGGTGGGACCCCCGGAGGAGTAGACATACGAGCAGACCCCTGGGAACGGCGGGGCAAGATTTGGAAACAGCGTTGATTCTGGCATCATGGAAATATGGAATCGACGACCGGCTGCGACTGCCACGAATCTCGCCAACTGTCCCGGCTCACACCTGCCCTGATTCGACTACCCAACACCAGCACTTTGAAATATCCGCTTCTGAATCCTTCCCTCAGCCATGCTTCATACCTCCCCCGATAATCCACTCGCGCAGCTCTTTCATCATGTCGAACATCCGCGCCGTCTTCAGCTCACTGACATTCTTGATTTTAGACCTCGCGTCGTTCCGCTCCTTTCACCACAAGTTGGTCGCTTCTGTGACCTTATCACCAATCACCCCTTGAGTTTGGATTCACAATGGCTATGCTCAAGTCCCTCATCGCCGCCTCGGTCGTGGGCTGCGCCCATGCCTTCTGGCGCATGGAGTGCCCTGGCCGAGTTGGTATCGCCCGTATGGACCCTATCGTCAACCCCGGCGATCTCTCGTCCCACGTCCACTCCATTCACGGCTCGTCTGGTGAGTCTTGATCCATCCCCATGCGCGCTTCTCTGATGACGGATGGGCATGCGTGATATTGGATGGTTGTTAGTGGAAGGGTAGCTTGCAGCCGTTGATGCAGCTGCAACGGGCATTCCCGCCCCTCCACAACATACAGCTTTAACCATTAATCTTTGCTATGCCGCCTCCACAATGGGAGCTAAAGGTGAGAATGGGGGCTAACCAAAGCTTAATAGCCTTCGATCTGTCGGCCGACTCCGCGTCCCTCCTTGGCGGCGACTGCACCTCGTGCCGTGTCACCCAGGATAAGTCCGCCTACTGGACTCCCGCCATGTACTTCAAGGATGCCAGCACTGGTCAGTTCGAGGCTGTTGAGCAGATTGGCGGCATGCTTGCGTAAGTTCTTGATTTACTGGGCCATCTCGGTTGGGCTTGCTGACATCTGTTTAGGTACTATCTCCTTAATGGCGAGAACATCAAGGCGTTCCCCCCCAATTTCGAGATGATTGCAGGTGACACCAAACGCCGCACTTTCAGTGACGGAGAGCCCCTCAGGACTTCTACCCTCTCGCTGTCCGGCAAGAGCCAGAAGCAACTCGAGGAGCGGGCTATTGGTTTCAACTGCCTCAACTACGCCACCCAGCCTGAGGCTACCCTCTACCGCCAGTCCATGCCCGAGAAGGAGTACCTTGACGCCAACTGCAAGGACGGCCTTCGCCTGGAGCTTATGTTCCCTTCGTGCTGGGATGGAAAGAATGTTGCGTCCGATGACCACAAGAGCCACGTCGCCTACCCCGACAGCATCATGAGCGGCACCTGCCCCGACTCCCACCCCGTCAGGCTTCCCGGTCTCCTGTTCGAGACCATCTGGGCCACCGAAGCGTTCGAGGGCCGTGACGGCATGTTCGTCATGTCCAACGGTGACCCTACTGGTAGGTGTCTCAGCGATGATGCCACGCTTCATTTGACTAACATGGCGTGTCCTAGGCTTCGGATACCACGGTGACTTCATCATGGGCTGGGAGGAGGACTTCCTCCAGCAGGCCGTGGACACCTGCACCAACGACTCTGGCAGAATCCAGGACTGCCCCATCTTCAACATTGTTGACGAGTCCAAGGCCAAGGAATGCGAAATGAAGACCCCCCTGCGACTCCTCACCGAGAAGGTGCTTGACAGCTTGAGCGCCTTGCCTGGTGACGTCCAGATCACCTATGATGAGAACACCCCGGCCCCCAAGCCCAAGCCCAAGCCTGAGCCTAAGCCTGAGCCCAAGCCCACCTCTTCGTCTGCTGCTGGTGTCCTGCCTGGTGCCGTCTTCAAGGAGTCCTCTGCTGGCCCTGCTCCCACTACCAGCAGCGATGTTGCCGCTGCCGTCGCTCCTCCTCCTGCTCCTACCACCACCACTTCGTCTTCTCCCCCTCCCCCCCCTCCCCCGCCTCCCGCGCCGACCACCACCTCGTCTCCCCCGATCGACCCCAATGTCAGCTACGAGAG